>CM044445.1:81236995-81251576 GCA_024363595.1 Xenopus borealis
TAATAAAAATAATTGGTTTATTAAAGGGAAGTGCTGACCCAGGAAAGTATTATTTCCAGAATATGTATATATATATATATATATGCAGTATTTTTGTATTTTGTCTCCCTGGAAGAGTAGTAGCGGAGGGATTGTTGCAGACCGACATCATTGCGGATAAAGGTGGCCATACACGGGCCTATAAAAGCTGCCGACAGACTTATCGGCCCATACGTGAGGCCCTCCAACGGGCTTAACCGATCGGTATCTAAGTTGGCCAGATGTCGATCAGACGGGACTAAAAATCACATTGGATCGCAGCCGATGCGGTCCTGCGATCTGACTGCCTGTATCCCCTGCGTTGTGATCCGATTGTTTGGGCCCTAGGGCCCACGATCGGATCAGCCCGATATTGGCCACCTCAAGGTCGGCATATCTGGGAGAGATGAGCTCATTTGGCGACATCGCCTAAACGAGCGGATCTCACCATGTAAGGCCACCTTAACAGGAATGGGTGCAAGTTTGGATGTATATTCAGGCATCTGTTGCACAGAGATGCTGTTTACTTGGCACTTTCCCCATTCGAAGGGATCCGCTGCTATTCCTTGAATTTTTTGCATGAAGAAACCTCAGAGGCAAAACAGCCATCAGGTTATGCCCATAAGTAAACAGCACTGGTGCAATTTTATTAGTTACAACATTGTGCTTTATGCTTGTTTTTAGCAATTTTGTTTCTAAAATGTGTGTTCATAATTTGTCTACCTGAGATCTTCCTTCCAATGCTAATCTTCTCATTCTGGGTAAAGTTTGGCAAATAATGGCATTTTTGTAACATCCTGAGATAACGGTCAGGACGGGATTCTCTTAAAAGCTCAGTTTGAATAATGACAGGTGGACAAAATTGATGCTGTAAATAGCACCAGTGTCTGCCATTCCTAGATGGTGCTTGTTGGATACTTCTGCCTGTGACTCACTGTGTGGCTTCAGTGGGCTGCCAAGGCAAAGCCAGTTAATACAGTTTCATTATTTATATGCTTCTATCATATTTAGTTCGACACCTTTTTTATTCTAGGTATAAAGGGTCTCACTTTTCACTATGAAACATTCAGTGCATCTCTTTGCCGTTGCACACATTCATAGACTCTTGATTGAACATGGTCTTGCAGTGACCAAGGAACAAGGCTGAATTACCAGTAGGTGACTGACATCACATGGATTTCACCACAGATTATTTTCTTGTGTTGGGGAGTTTGAAGAGGCAGTGTCAGTAAATATGTGAGTGCTGTGATGCAATCTACATACAGATCCTTAATGATACATGCTGTAGTGTTGTGAAATTTTACATACAAGTCTTGTCATTGATTTGCTCTTTGTGTACGGGATGTGCTCTGTTCCTGACTCACTATGGAATCTTCCCATTGATTTTTGTGATTATAATGCTGCATGCGTCAGTTGAGATTGTTTCTTCGCTGGAATTTTTGCTGCATTCTTTCTCTCAGGATCAGTTTAAATGCCAGGCTTCTTAGGCAACTGCTAGGAAAGCAAGTGCTTAACAGATGAAATGTAGTATCCCCAGTCAGCTTAAATTATCTTTCCTTTTATATGGGGAACATACAGTAATGAAATCCAAGCAATCTGGACTTTAGCATTCCCATGAACGAGAGCAATTAAATCACATAATCCTCCTTACATGATAAAGGTAGTGCCAAAGGAACACATAGGTTTGCAGTTAGGAATTTCCACATGTGGTTGGGGCTACCACCTGTCTCTATTACTCTTATACAGGATAAATGACTTCATTTGCTAGCATTGTAAAGGCTAGACTATATGTTTGATCCATTCACAGTTTCCCATGGACGTTTTTAAAATGTAGACTATACACAGATGGAATATACCATTAGGCTTGTGTAACGTATGGTATCCTAAACTCAGAACTAAAGCTCCCCATAGACGCAACGATATTTCCCTGGCGAACGACCGATCTTAGGGAAGTCCGACCAATCTTTAAAATTATCGTGCAGTTAGTGGGATACAAACGATCGTTCGTCTTACGATTTTTCGTCCGACATTGGTCTGATGATTGATCGGCCAGTTAGAAAATCTTTATCAGTCCCCATGCAATCTACCTATGTTTGCAGGGCCAAGCAGGCTGCGATCCTTCAGATTTGCTGGCAATATCGCCTGAAATGGTCTTTTTAGTTGATGGACACATCAGGCATATAAACTATCGTTTTGAGACAATCGTGGTCTCACGATAACTATTGGATCTTTCAAAAATCTTTACGTCTATGGCCAGCTAAAGGCTCTCCAAAACACAAATTGCACTGCCCAATCGGAGACAACATTCACTGGGGCACCAGGAAACTTAAAAACATAAGAAGAGAGACTTAGCAGAGGAGTGGGGGGAAGAGGATAAAATTAGACTTTTTACTAAACCAGTCCACCACCACCCAAATAACAGTAAACCATTTAGAGGGAGACAATTCTACAATAAAATCCACGGCGATATGGGTCCATTGTCCATGAAGCAGTCCCTGAGGAAAGGATCTAGACGGTTTAGAATGTTGGCAAACTGGACAAGAATCAATATCATTACCAACATCCTGTCTCAATTACCAACATCCTGTCTCCAGACAGTACAGGACAGACAAGAGCAGGTTTTACTGTGACCAGGATGCCCAGCTACCTTAGAGAAGTGAGACTCAAGCATAACTTCGGGAAAAAAAAGTTTGCCTGGAGGAGGATTGGAAGGCAAATAAATCTGGGCTTCAGACAAGGCGGTATACAGATCTGGGCTCAGTGCTGCCACAATCACTTCCTTGGGAACTATAGACACAGGTTCAGGCTGGAGACAAAGCTTCTAGAGAGGGAATCTGCTTTAGTATTCTTTTCCCAAGACCTGCATGTTATAATAGTTAAATCTGGTAAAAAACATCTGACCTGTCAGGGATTTAAGTGCTTGGCGGATTCAATATAAAAAAGGTTCTTTTGATCTGTGAGCACAGAAACCACATGGTTAGCACCCTACAAAAATGCTCATTTAATGGCTAACAATTCCTTGTTACCAATGTCATAATTAGCCTCCGCAGGGGAGAATTTCTTAGTAAAAATTGGTGGATTTTACCTGAAACATTGTTGCTGTGACAAATTTGCTCCAGCTCCAATTTTTGAGTCATCCACTTCTACCAGGAAGGGGAAGGAAGAATCTGGATGCTGGAGCACCAGAGCTGAAATGAAAGATTTTTTGAGTAACTCAAAGGCCTCAACAGCCTCATCAGACCAAGTGCTAGGATCTGCCCTTTTCTAAAAGATGTCTGTAATCGGGCCGCCAAAGAGGAAAAGTTCTTAATAAACTGCTGATAATAATTTGCAAACCCCAAAAACCTTTGAATGGCCCTTAACAAAAGGGGTTGTGTCCAGTCTTGAGTAGCCTGGACCTTAGTTGGCTCCATCTCCTGGATATGACCCTGATGATCAATTGGATTAGAAGAATAAACCCAGAAGGTCACAGAAGACATAGTTAATGAACTCTTGGAAGATGGCTGGGGCATAACATAGGCGTTACTAAATATCTATATGTCCATCACGAGTGTTAAATACCGTCTTCAATTCATCCCTTTCCTGGATTAAATTATGTGCACCTAAAATTAGAGGGGTGTGTGGACAATGAATAAAATAAAAGGAAATTTGCTCAGAGTGGTTCCCCATAGATGTTATGAGACTCTTAGACCTAGAAGACACAAACCTACCCCCTAGAGGGCTACCATCAATGGCCAGTAACTTGAGCGAAGGAACTGCAGGCCCAATGTGAATACCATGTCTAAATGCAAAATTAACATTGAGGAAATTCCCGGTTGCATCAGAATCCAAAAAAGAAGGGCTTTCTATGCAACCTTTAGCCCACCATAAGAGAACAGGGATGAATAGCTGAGAAGAAGATCGTTGGGGAGTAGAAACTACATGACCTAAATGGGACTCCCCAGACCTGTTTAGGTTCTGTTGCTTTCCTGGCCTCCTGGGACAGGTGTTGTGAAAATGCCCTTTCTCTCCTCAGGAGATAAAGTGGTAGAGCCTAAATGCATGGCTTCCTCAATGGGCCTAGGGGCAGAAGAAAAAGGCTTAATTGCCAACACTGGTTTGGCATTAGAAGGGGCAACCATAGGGGTATCCTCTTGGTGTCTCTCCCTATGTCTCCTATCAATCTGGATAGCCAGGTGCATGAAGGAATCTAGAGAGGACGGGGTTGGAAAATTAACAAGACTATCCTTGATAGCTGCAGCCAACCACCCTGAAATTTAAGGCAGCATCCTTCCAGCCCATCTCGATGGCCCAGAGGCGGAATTTTGTACAGTAATCCTCCACCCACCATATATACTGCCTAAGGCTACGGATAGCTGCATCTGCTGAAGCTGTATGGTCGGGATTGCCATAGCCTTAAAGAAGGCATCATGTGAGAGATGGGCTGGATCCACTGGGTCTAGGCCAAAGGCCCAATATGTGTATCCCCTTGGAGCAAGGTGATTACACAATTCACTCAGGACTACCCAGTGGGAAATGAGTAGGGTACATGAGTTTAGGTTTGGCTGGGGTATTGGTCAGTGGTGCAGATAGTTGCCTGCCTGGAGGGACCTGAGCTGGTGTGGAAGTAACCGGTTGTTTCTGAATAATGTAAAACCTCACAGACAGACTGGACTAACTTGTCCTGTTGGGACCCTTGTCCCCCAAGATGTTGGAGAAAGCTCACCAGGATCGCTTCTGTGGCCGGAAGGGAAGCAGCTGTTCCTTCAGTGTCCATGTCTGGCCCAAGGTACTCTAATGTAGAATATCCCAAACTCAGAACCAACTCTAAGGACCTTGGTCTTGGCTCAATCTTCTGCTTTTAGCAGTCGCCTTTGGCTTTCGGGGAGCCCTCTGCTTCCAAGACTTTGTGTCAGAGGACCAAGGAGACAATTGCGAGCAGGCTAGGGATCTGAACATGTAGTAGTAGTAGTAGTAGTAGTAGAATGGGAACAAGTAATGTAGTCAATGGCCAGGCTGGGACGGTAACGGTTGGAATGTGGTACAAAATCAGGAGATGAGCGAGAGTAGTCTGGGTCACAGGCCGGGTCAAACACACCAATATCACAGTAGAAACAAGATCCAAGAGAGTAGTCAAATAACAAGTTCAAGATAGGCAGCAAAGTTTCAATAGTCAGTGGCAGGCAACACAACTAGAATAGCAGCCGGACGCACAAGGAGGAGGATGTGGTGGGCATCACGGCCATGGGTGCAATGGGTGTCCCCTTGCACCCCCACTAGACCACCAGGTACTCTTCTCACAGCTTGGTTCATTTCAGGAACTGTTACCTTCTTGATTCTGTTTCCTTTGAGTCAACTGACAGCCAGCAGTTTGTCGGTCATAGCAGAGTTTGTGGTGTGATGCTACTTAAAATACAGTGGCCTTGCCTAGGGGTGGATTTGTGGTGACTTCAATGAACTCAGTCTGACTGAAATTCTAAAAAACTTCCCTCTTTAGTCATATTTTGCTTTTGTAAGGGTGCTCCAGGGTCCATGTGGAATAGGAAGAGGTTTGACAGAGCCTGCCGTTTAGTCTTCAACTAACACTATCTCTAAAGCCCCATGGTAATATGATATGAGCCAACTGTTGCCAAGATGTAACTTACCTCAGATTCTCCTGGTGTCTGAAGGCAGTAAACTATAGCTGCCTTAAAATATAAGACTTTTGTGTGTAGCAATATGCCCAAATAATATTGCTGCACTCGGCTACTCCACAGTCTTATTTGGCACTGTATACACAGCATCCTCTATTTATAGATTAATTCATTCACATCTTACCATGAGTAATTTTTAGTCTTAAAGGGACACTAAATACTCACCATTTTTAATATGATCAAAATAAATTTGAGCTTGTGCTTAAAATATATTCAAGCCATTCTACTTAAATAAAACTCGTCTTCTTGGATTTTTTTAAATTATAAAGCAGGGACAGAGAATTATTTTGCTTTCACACTTCTTTTCCTATAATTAGCTATATTAATTTAACTAGAGCTAATAAGCTCTGTCTAAACATCATCCTCCCTTCACCCCTTTGCTGTTATTGCTTAGAGAAGTTAACTATGCTATCTACCCTGGAAGAACCGGGTAGCATCAATCGCCCTGTTTGCTTTTTTGTAGAAATAACAAAAAAACTTTTCCTTATTGTTTTAATTACAATTAGCATCATTCCTATTTTTTTCATTCATGCTTAAAGGGGTTGTTCACCTTCAAACAACTAGTTGTTTTCAGGTAGATCACCAGAAATACCGACTTTTTCCAATTGCTGTCTATTTTCTATTTGTAACTGTTTTTCTAATATTGAAGTGTAAAGTGTCATTTTTCACCTTCTAAAGCAGCTCGCAGACCCTTCAACTGTTCTAAACTGATACATTTAATGGATACATTTCTTATCTTTGTCCCTGCTGAGCAGAATCTCTGGGTTTCATTACAGGCAGCTGTTAGAATTGATACAATAGTTGCTAATACTCATAGATATTGCTGTGAAATGTATCAATTAAATGTTGCAAAATTGTATCAGTTTAGAGTGCACCTGAATTACTGAGCTGCCAGACTCAAACACCAGAGACACCAACATTCAACTTTAAACTTAGATTTTGGAAAAAACTGTAAAAGATAAATAATGGAAAGTAATTGAAAAAAGTCTTTATTTCAGGGGAACAATTTGAAAACCATTGAACAGAAAAAAGTGTTTGGGGTGAACAACCCCTTTAAGGGGGGTATACTGTTTTAACTGTTTCGCTTCTAATAGATTGTTGCTTTTGTAAGCTGGGCATACACAAAGAGTATCGCCAAACAACTTCATCTATATTGTGGCCAGATACTGAAAGAGAAGACCCCATACATGTCGGCATACATATATCGGCAGCTTTATCTGCCCCTGTATGGCCACCTGTAGTGATAAATAGTCATTTGGAAAGGCCAGCTTACTAGCTGAGACCTTCTGCGATAAAGCATGGAAGTGGTTACTGTTTGTGCTTGGGATCAGAATGGGTGCAGATGCAGAATATCTTTAGAAAAATCACTGATTTATTGGAAATGAAAGCTGTGAATTGAACCAGAGGTTGCCACAGCTAACATTAGAATCATTATTTACAGATATTGCAATCTTAGGGCAGTGGCAGACAAGGTATTTTGCTGCTCGTTTTTATCTTGGGGAAAACCCATCAATGCCAACCACTTTCCATTAGTCAACAGGATTTGCAGTGCCTCTTAGGGCTAGGGCAGACGGGGAGATTCGGGGGCATTTTGTCGCCTGTCGACTTCTCGCTGCGCCTTGTAGCCCCGAACCTCCCTGGGGCGCACCGGCGTTACTTGAAAACGCCGGCGCCTATTCACACGGAGGTTCGGGGGCTACAAGTCGCGGCGAGAAGTCGCCAGGCGACAAAATGCCCCCGTATCTCCCCGTCTGGCCTTAGCCTAACACAGGAAGACGATCCTTAGCTGAAAGACCACCATTTTCCCTCATAAGGAGTTATACACATACTTATGGTTCTGGGGCTCCCTATAACTGTCTTTATGGTAGGGTATGCATTACAGGAGGCTCTGTCGAAATTTTCAGTAAGGGTTTTTTTCAGTGAGAGCTGTGAAGTTGTCGTACTGGCTAATATATTAGCTTTTTTTTGTGAGGGATGCGTGGTTATGGATAGCTTATAGTACAAGTTGATCCGATCACATTTGAGATTATTACCTGTAATTAAACTAGCTTGATAATCTAGCCTGTTGTAAAGCATTGCCAAAATCTGCACTTGTGGGAAAAGAAGAGAGGTCTTTTATGTGGCAGTTTGGGGTAAATCCACCACTAAAGTGCTTGCCCTGGGTACATGGGAAACAGGTTAGATATTACAACAACAAAAACTCAGAGATTCTTTGTGAAAAATTTAAAAAATAGCATGAATATGCAATACAAGGACCATTCAAAACTATTCTATATAAACAAAATAATATCATGCTACTTCTTGGGGTATATATATATATATATATATATATATATATATATATATATATATATGTATATATATATATATATAATATATCTTGGTATATAATCTTCAGGAGTTATTGGAAAGCAATTCTCCTCCCTTTCTACCTTGCAGAGCCCAAGACATGTTCTGGCAAGAAATGCTGGAGGGATAAGGCCATGTTAAAGTTAAATGGCATGTAATACAGTAACTTCTTGTAGTCCTTTATGTTAGAATGTTATTATAGGCAGCAGAAAGAGCACCTATTTAGGTGGTATTCTGCAGTACAAATGCGACTATACATGTAATTAATATTGTACTGTATATAAGGGAAATACAAGATATGTTGGTAAAGTTAATAATATGGGATTTGTTGCTCTCTTTAAAGGGATACTGTCATGTGAAAACATGTTTTTTCAAAATGCATCAGTTAATAGTGCTACTCCAGCAGAATTCTACACTAAAGTCCATTTCCAAAAGAGCAAACAAATTTCAGATTTTTTTATATTCAGTTTTGAAATCTGACATGGGGCTAGACATTTTGTCAATTTCCCAGCTGCCCTGGTCATGTGACTTGTGCCAGCACTTTAGGAGGGAACTGCTTTCTGGCAGTGGTTATCTTGTGTTAGGGAACTGTTATCTGGTTACCTTTCCATTGTTCTGTTGTTAGGCTGTTGGGATGGGGGAGGGGGGTGATATCACTCCAACTTGCAGTAAAGTGTGTCTGAACTTTATCAGAGCACAATTCACATGTCTTGGGGCAGCTGAGAAATTGACAATATGCCTGGCCCCATGTCAGATTTCAAAATTAAATATAAACAAACCTGTTAGCTCTGAAATGGATTTCAGTGCAGAAGTCTGCTGGAGCAGCACTATTAACTGATGCATTTTGGGTAAAAAAAAAATTCCCTTGACAGTATCCCTGTAAATAGTTTTCATCTGCTACAAAATATATTGTATTGTATATTTGTTTGGACTGAAGACTTGGCATGTTTATCCAATATAGTCTTCTCTTTTGGGGGGAAATGTATATAACCAGCAGTAGCCATATCTGCCCAGTGAAGCTAAGGATAACTTCAGATTCTCTGCCCACAGTTGCTTCCTCAACCATATTGATGGCACCCTTAAAATGTAGGACTCCATCCTCTCCATGTATGGTTGGACATTGATTATATAGAAAATCGTAATATGCGTATGTCACAATGTCCTATTTCACAAACATGATATGGCCTGAAGTACCCAGACATCCCTTCTAATTAGTGGAATTGGTTGTTTAAGCTACACAGTGGTGGAATACATCATGAAAGGTGAATAAAGAACCTAACTGGTCTGCACACAGACCTGACCTCGGCCCACATGAACACCTGTGGATTGAGCTGGAAATATCTAATGGAAAGTCTTCCAGAAAAGTGTAAAGGCCGCTATTAGCAGCAACAGAAGAACCAACTTTATATTAACATCATTGATTTGGAATGAGATGTTGGACAGTAGGATAGTAAATATACTTTTGGCCATTTAGAGAGCAATGGAGATATTTTATAGTAACCTGTTTAAGGGTATACCAGTGGTTATGGTTAATCATCCTAAAACCAGTTGTTCTACATGATTGTTATCTCCAATCTAACCTGTTCCCTTGCTGAGTGATTGAGTAAGACATACATGTGAAACACACAGATACATTGTGGAATACTAGATTGTGCAAGTATTTATAGGAAATATTTTGAGTCAGAATGTCTTTTTTTAGGTTACTAAGCCAATAAATGAACCGGATGTTGGTTTATGGCAAGGAATGGGTTCCCAAGTACTTATGAGGACATTATAAAAAGACAGAACGGGGAGATTAATTGATATTTTTTTCCCCTTCTATTTTTAGTGTTTTTTGAGAAAATAACAATCTGCTAATACAAGGTTTTTTACTCAACAACTCCCTCTGAAAGTCAGCAACCCTTAGAGCAGTGATCCCCAACCAGTAGCTTGTAAGCAACATGTTGCTCTCCAACCCATTGGATGTTGCTCCCAGTGGCCTCAAAGCAGCAGCTTATTTTTAAATTCCAGGCTTGGAGACAAGTTTTAGTTGTATAAAAACCAGGTGCACTGCCAAACAGAACCTCAATGTAGGTTGGCAATCTACATAGGGGCTATAAAATGGCCAATCACAGCACTTATTTGCACCCCAAGAACATTTTTCATCCTAGTGTTGCTCCCCAACTCATTTTATCTCTGAATGTTGCGCTCTGGTTCAAAAGGTTGGTGATCTCTGCCTTAGAGTTTACGGACTATATATTAAGTGCATAGAAAGTTTATAGACAGGGTCACTATTTCTCTGGCCTTTGAGCTGAGATCTTCGTATTGGTAATCTAAAACTGCTAATATCTCTAATACTACAGTAAAGAAAGTAAAAAAGGGCTTTATATTTTGCCTTTACATCCCTGTTATGGAACACTGGTTTAAAAAGTAGCTGATCTAGCTTACTTGGGTGTTATCTGGAACTAGGAGGTAGGAGGGGGCTAAAACAAAATAATTTTTTAACCTTAAATTTTAGAAAACTGGTAAAGAAATTAAAATTGAAAGCAGGTGAGTCATTATTTACGATGTACAATTTGTGACGGGGAAGTGCTCTTTTAATTCCTGTTTAAAAATAGCAGTACCAATTCTTTGATAGGCAACTTCCTCCGTTAATAAAAGAGAGGTGGTGGTGGGCCATTTATGATACATTTATCATGGCATAAATCCCTTCAAAAAACTATTATGTTGATACAATGCATATTTGCTGATGAGCAGCATGGCTGCTCAGTTGAAAGCATTGCTTTTCTTGGAGTGTTGGGTCAATTTTTGATGTTGTACTTGTGTGCGTTTGCTCAGGATACTCCTGTTTCTTCCCACACTCCAAAAGTATACAGGCAGTTATATTGGCCTGATAAACTGACTCTTCTCTTTGTGCATACAATTAGGACCTTAGATTGTAAGCTCCACTGGGGCAAGGACTAATTTGAACAATGAATAAAAGCTCTGCAGAATATGCCCCTATTTATATAAAGAGTAGCTATAGTAATTATTTATGAACGTAAGTGATAAATTGCACTAGTGCTGTTGGGAAACTGCAACAATGAATTAATTTAAGCATTTTGCTGCATTTTCACCGGCAAAGTGCAAGTGATTACCGTGAAAATCTGTGAAAGGGCAACAGTGAGCCATTTCCTGCCTGGTCACACTCCTTACTAGCAACTACTCAGCAGTTACCTTTGATCAGGTTGTTGCAAGTTAGAAAATGAAAGCAAAGATCTCATTGGCTGCTATGGGAAACCAAACTGGTGCAGATCAGCCTCATAATGTATGCGATTACCTAATTATAATTAAGATATGTGCAGTCGTGCATGGTAAAACCTTTTACAATCTATATCATTTAATCACTTCTTGAAAGAGAAATTAAAATAATTTAAATATACTGTTAGTGATCCTCTCATTCTCAATCTCCATTTTCATTTGCAATTCATGACTGCCTATATCAGGAATGTTACACTTTGTATGGTGGTATATTTTAGTAGTTGATGACTTTTTAAAGGAGAACTCTACCCAAAAGTTAAAAAACCTAACCCAACCTACCCTACATAAACCTCCCTCCCTCCTCCCCCAGCCTAGCTGCTACCCAAGCAAATGCCCCTAACTTTTTACTTACCCCTCTGTGCAAATTCAGGGATCAGAGTTCATGGCAGCCATCTTCCGGGTCTTCTGTAAACCTTGTGTCTTCTTCTGGCATTTCTTCAATTTTGGCGCATGCAAAGTTGTTGCGAGCCGGGAAATTGCTCCAAATGCGAATGCGCCAAAACGCCGTTCCATTCAGGAAGATTACCAAAGACCCAGAAGATGGCTGCCATGAACTCCGAACCCTGAATCTGCATGGAGGGGTAAGTAAAAAGTTAGGAGCATTTGCTGGGGTAGCAGCTAGGTTGGGAGGGGGTCTATGTAGGGTAGGCCTTTTTTAACTTTTGGGTTGAGTTCTCCTTTAAAAATAAATTAGAATCTTTAGCAAATATGTTAAAGTACCACAAGAGGAACATTCCACCTTGTGGAGAAAATATATCCACAGAAGCAGAAACATTAATGTTCACATTTATAAAACCAAATGCTTAACCTGATTTGGTTTTGTAAGACACAGACAAGTAGATTGTGGGGTTGGGGTGCAAGTAATCAACACAAGGACAAGATAGCATGGGGAGTGATACGTGAGATGCAACAGAGCTGAAAGTAAGGAATGTGGACTCCAGGTGAGAGAGGTGGAGACATTTCTGCAAGGGAAGCTTCAATGGGTTTTTAATACTCATTAATTTGTAAAAGTAGTGGAATGATTTCCTTGTGATACCATGATACTTCTCTATCCAAATAGCAATACCCTAATTAAATGTATACTGTTGTAGGAAAGAGAGCAAGCTTAGTGCTTTTCATAGAGAAGGCTGACACAGAAGATCCTCTTCAATTTTGCTAAGTGCCTGGAAACATTTTAAGATCGCATTTCCACATCAAACTGCACCTCTTATCATATGGTATCTATGGTTCCAGGCAGTTTTTGTTATCCCAGGACTAAAAATAAGCTTTATGTTAGGACATTAATATTATAAATGACTGCAGCACAGAGCATGTGAGGTGAATCAGCAGAAAAGAAGATGGGGAGCTACTGGGAACAGCTTCAGAGGCACAGATCTTCATTTCTAAAGGGCTGTGGTTGCCCTGGGCTGGTACAGAACCCCCAAACCTTCTTCAGTAAAGCTTTAGTTCTTCTAAAACTTTAGTCAGGTGTGTTCTAGATATCATAGTCAACCCTCAGGCCTCACCCACCCATTTTATCACTGTTGATAGCAATGGTTAATATCTGCAACCTACACTGTAATGTTATCTTGGCTCTTCCATTGCTCCAAAGTAAAGTTCAATTGAAGGAAATGTTTTATTACAGAAATGCAAAATAAAGTAATTATAATAAAGTGCTCTCCAGTGTCGGACAGGGACACCAGGGGCCCACCCAAAAACCTTAGACCAGGGGCCCACCCAAAAACCTTAGACCAGGGGCCCACCATAAAACCTTAGACCAGGGGCCCACTCTCAGTACTAATATTCTTCATCTCCTCAATCAACCTCTATTCTCCTATTTTGTTTTCTTTACATACTATAATCAATTATTCCTTCAATTAGGCTCTTTGTTCTCATAAAAATAGGGAATGGCCATGAAATAGGCCAAAAGATTAGCAGCATGAGGGCCCACTGACACCTTGGCCCACCGGGAGTTTTCCTGGTATTCCGGTGGGCCTGTCCGACACTGGTGCTCTCTCTTTATAACCCTAATCCCTGTTGTTTAAAGGGTAAGGCATTTCTTAGTAGCTGTATGCACAGAATGTCTCAATGTCTTAAATATATTGATAATGGGTTGAGTGCAGAGGACCTCTTGGCTTTGTCTATGTATTTTGTGGTCACAGCCTCATTGCACCCCCGCTTAATGGTTTTAAAAATTAGTGATGAGCACAACTTTTTCTTGTGTGCTCTCTTTATACCACCCACTTTATAGGGCCACCCTTATTAATTACTGGTATACTCCCTTGATAAACATGGATTCAGTTATGCAAATTCAAGCATATATAATGCTCATATTACTAGTTTGGGTCCACTTTTCAGTAAGCTAGTGGATTGTGGGTGCACTATATAGAAATGCTCCGGTGTGGAACGTCGGATTGACTTTTTACACAAAACCTGTGAGTGCCGGTACCAAGCACAGTGTCTATTTGATTTTTTAACCAGAGCACCCGGGTAGATGACTCCTTTTCAAGGTGTGCAGCCTGCACCCACTACTTGTGAAAAAGTGAAAAATGTATGCAATGAGGCTGTGACCACAAAATACATATAGACCAAAAAAAAATCCTCTGCACTCCACCAATTATCAATGTATTTAAGACATTGAGACATTTTGTGCATACAGCTACTAAAAACGCCTTACCCTTTAAACAAAACAGAGATTGTTTGTCCATATATTGCAATATATTTAAGCTGGCCAACTACATCAAATTCATCCCATATCTGGCCAGTCCTACTTTCAAATTGCATTAAGTATTCTATTGCTTCATTATACATTTTACAAAGGGACTAAGTTTTACAGTAACGTAACTAGAGTGGCCCCCCACCCCCCGTCTGTATGTGATTTTGACAGAGGCTTCAGATGTGCGAGAGCTGCCGGGGGGCCCTGAGGGGGTGTGGGCCCTGGCCCAATCGCACCCCCTGCTTCCCCGGTAGTTTTTCGGCAGACCGAAACGTTGGAATAAAAAATAAACTTTCTCTTTTTCACCGTATTTTAAGTCCTGTGAGTGCCTTGCTTTACATGACATTCTAAATATATACACACACATATATATGTTCATCTGGGTGGCATTCCGCTTCTTGTATAGTACCTGGGTGCACGGTAAATTTTCACATAAATTTCCAAATGACTGAAACGTCATGTTGGCTGTAACATGCCCATATCAAATACAATGTCTCATACTAAAATCCTGGAGTTGCTGGTCATTTAAAAAAAAAAAATATATATATATATATATATATATATATAT
>CM044445.1:81258443-81279865 GCA_024363595.1 Xenopus borealis
ATTTAACTTCTTAAAACACCATACAAAAAGCAGCCTAATTTGTCGCATCTATACTAACGCAGTGCACAGATTTGCTAGCTGCACTTACTTTAGCCTTGAGCCCTCTACTTGACACCTTGTGATAATTATAGGACTGTGTTTGTGTGTCTTGCCTATTGGCGTGCAATGTTTTGTCAGTTGCCTTCCACATGATCGGCAGCATGTAAGTGATATATGCCTGTTAGCTGCCTGTATCCCAACTCTACCTTGCAGGTGCAAGTTGCACTAATCAGTGGCTCTGTCGATTCGCGTGCCCTTGTAGCCGCCTAGAAAATCTCTTTCGAAATGGGGTGTGGGGGCCCAGCAACATGGCCTGCACCCAGGCCCGACTCTGCTTAGTTACTTATGTGATTCATGCATGCTTTACTAAATAACGCAAATTTTTGTATTTTATTACAACAGGGAATTGTGGAAAGCAATGCTGGCATTTTGTATAGAATTTGCTGTTTTGTACCTTTGCATTCCTTTAGTACACTAGACCTTTTATATGAATGATATGGTCATAGAAAAGGTATCTGTCCAAGTTACTTGCAGGTTGCAGGCTATGCAGATAACCAAATCCTTAACAAGGGCATGGTATATCCAGATGCAATCTTTTTTACATAGTGTTGAGTGTAGGGCTGGTATAGGGAATACCAATGGAATATTTCATGACTGTGCCAACATATTGTATTACTTGATATTTATGAGTTCTTCTTTCATTACTGCTTGAATCCATACACATGTGAGGAATTCAACTTACATATAAATAGCAACAAAAGTGTTAAAATGTTTAACCAATTCATATTCCACTGTAGGTCACATAATTTTCTTAGCTGTCAGCAACTGATGATTACTCAAGTGTTTTGCCAACTAATAGCAGTGTTTACCAGCAGGTGAACTGTGAGCTAATCACTTATGGGAAAATGTCATTTTACTGATGCAGTAATTATAGGGGAGGACATTTGAAAACTGAAGTATACAACTGAGTATGTTGTGAACAGAATGCAAGGACAATTTTAATACAAGTCCACACCAGATTTTAAAACCATTCTAGTCTCTTGCTAACAAAATAAAATCTATCCCAGCTCTGTTTGTTTTAGAGATTTTCCTCTTATTAAGAGAGTGACTATTCTTTTTAAAAGTGAAATTCATTGTTGGGAGTTTATGTCTTGAATAAAGTACCCCTATAGTAAAATATAAGGATATGATAAGTCACAAGGATTTACAGGACTATATGAAAAAGACGAGGCTAAAAGCCAAGTTATACATAGGACTCTGGAGAACAGATTGCAAAATCAGTGATTCATTTATTCAAAGTTGCACGACATGTTTCGGGCCTAGTGACCTAGAAGCACCTGAGGAAGGGTCACTAGGCCCGAAACATGTTGTGCAGCTTTGAATAAATGAATCACTGATTTTGCAATTGGTTCTCCAGAGTCCTATGTATGATTTGTGAAAGTTTGAAGGTCTGGTGGTGCCTTACTCTGAAGTTGATCCTTATAACATTGGAATAACTCAAGGATCGCATCATCCATAAGAATCTACCTTTAAAAGCCAAGTTATGTAACTCCTAGGTCACTTCAAATAACCTCATAAAGGGGATACTTTTTATATTATAACATACAAGTTTAAGTGAGTCACATGACAGAAATTACCAATTGATATCCATTTATAAGGATATTCATGGCTTTTGTGTATTATTGCAGAATACCTTTGAAAGAGTATTTTGTTTTGAGAGTATTCTTATCTCCAATGTTATTTCTCTCTTGAAAATAAATGAGCCAGCCATGATGTGAAGATATTAGAACAACCAAACGTCAGTTCTCATCCAGTAAGTTTTAAATTTACTTTGCTCTGCATTTGGTTTTTGTGCTTTTTTCAGTTAATGTTCATTAGGATATGCTGTTGACTTTTGGTGTACTTTATCTACTTTTGTTGCCATAGATATTTAATCTAGGCTACCACCATCACAGCATTAGTGAAGTTCTCCGGGCCCTCACAAATATCTCCATTTACACATGAACGTCGTACAACTCATTTACTACAGAGCTAAAAATGATCTCTATTTTTTTGTGTAATAATATAACAAAACCTATGTTTTGATACATTGTTTAGTGTCCTAGTATTTGCCTTTATAAAGCTATGTGTGGTTGTGGGGAAGTTCAGCTTCCTGATGGTTCTGAATTTTTTCAAGGGACAGTCTACACTCTTGTTCAAAATGCATTCAATAAATAGAATTTTAGTGTTTCAAACAATAGGAAAACGATAGGCAGAAATGCTCCATGAAGAGTGAGTAGTTAGGTGCAAAGGAGTCAAATGTATCCAATCTTTCATGATATAAGTTAGATCTATATCTAAAAGGTGATCTACCAAATGAATATTCACTAACAAGGGGTTGGGAATATGGGTGGCTAGAGGGTTTGGTATTAAGAAACTGATTGTTATTGACGTTGTAGCAGTTTGGAGAGACAAGTTTACCCTCCTTCTTTTGATTCCCAGAAAATACTTTGCCTCTAGTATTGCGAATTGGGGGTGAACGACTCTTCCGCATGTTTATGCCAGTCCTCTCATTTCTCAAGTCTCCCAAAATTAGTCAGGGCCCTGGGTATTTGCATATGTTCCTGAGGGTTATTATTAAGTAAAATGTAATGCATGTTTATCCTTACACACTTGCCTTGTTATGTAGGTTTGCAATGATAATCCGCATATCTCTGAGCTTTTAAACATTACCAACATTTATCTGTTCCTTTTTTCTGTTTGCTGAGAAGATCTTTACAACCTCACTTACATGCCTATCCTTAGTCTCCCTATTACACATTTTACAGACGGCATCTGCAATTTCAGAAGTCCCCAGTGTGCACTTGAGGTAATCTAGTTTTGCTTCTGCTCAGAGGAAGTAATGTCTTTTCTTTCTTCATTTCTTATAAAGTGAAACCTTTCAGGTATTGCATTGCACAAAAAAGGGTCATGCTTAAGTTCTTTCGGGAGCAGTCAATTCCTCTAAGTAAAACTTTTTTTTTCTATTTCTATAAACCAGGGGAAATGTAAATCCCAACCCCTTTGTTATCTGAATCATCATATGATTGTCCAATTATAATTATTATGACTGTTCTTTACTTACCAGTAAGTTTTGTTCTCTGGATTTTTACCTAATTTCACACCATGTAAAGGGGAAACTCTCTGCTATGTGATGTATTTTGTTTGCGGTTAAAAAGGGGGACTGCGTACCTCTTCCACCTAATTCCCTGGCGTTCACTGTGCCGTGTAAGATATTGTCACAGAAAAGCACACATAGGTCACTGCACCCCAATAAGTAATTGTAACACCTCAATAAAATAGGGAGGTGTATACATCAAATATTCATATTACATTCAAAGATTTACTGATAACAGGAGGTAAAGAGCTCATGAGAACTCACAGTCTAAATGTATAGTATACCCTTTTTGCATCTGTGAAGGAAGATACTTACTTTAGCACTGTGCAAATACATATAAAACAAAAGATTTATGTGAAAACACAAAACACTTTGGTGGGGGACATTGTGTCACCATATCTATATTCAGAGTCTGCAATACTGGAGGTGCCACAATGATCTTTACTCTAGTGACCTGTTATTTTAAAGTTGCCCTTTAGTGCCAGTAATGGCAGATGGAGATAAACCCAGCTAGGGTGAAAGAAAACACATTTGCCTCCTGTGGTTGAATACGTTTTTGCCGGTGGAATATTTTATGCCTTTTTTTCATGATATTTAGTGTATTAGTGACTAATGCAGGGGCAGAGTATTGAAATGAATAAACAAAGCATGAACAAGTAAATATGTTTGTAAATTTGTGGGTTACTCTTTCTGTGACGTTGCATTGACCATGGACTGTGGAGCCTGGTTGCTAAATCATTCGGATATGTTTAATAGTGTCAGATTTAGTATATGCATGATTCTTATTTTCTAGCTAGCTATTAAGATTTTGTAATGATAGGTATTGTCCCATCAACTTGCATGGCAGTTTTCACATCTGAACTTAAACTTTCTTTGTGTGAAACATTCAGTTGCTGTACTTGTATAAGGAAACAAAATTGCCTTTATCTACATCCAATCTAAATGAAGCAATGGCAAATATAATGCAAGTTCATTTTCAGGTCCCCGCCTCCCTGTTTGCTTCTATTTCACAATACCACAATGCAGTTGTTTGTTGTTTATAGATAATGCATCAAACTGCCCATTTCCACAAATGACACTGCACTCTTATAAAGAACTCCTTTGTGCACTTTCCACTTATTTATGTAAATGTGTGATGATCAGACATCAGATACTCAATTTCACTATCACAGCCAGTGAGATAGTTCTACATATGTGATGGCGTGGAACAATCATTTTCTATTGCCTCGCCTTGGCATACATCATTTGCTGTTTGTCCCCTACTGCCTACTACTTTATCAGATTGAAACAAGCAGTGGGAAATTATTCTGCACAGGCCAACATTTTTGAAACACTTATAATCAGCCTACCCGACTAAAATGAAACTCAGAGACAGTGGGATGAATATGCTAAGACTGCGCTCAAGGAATTCTGGGAGAATGGCTTGGAGTGGATGCGTCATAGTTTCTGTGCCTCTTTCTCTCTCTGTCTCATGCTTTAGGCATTTCATTTTTATAGTGAAAGGTATAGAAAGATATACTTCTTGTGTTTGTTGACTCAAGAACGTCAGTTACTGTAGTCACTGTTAGACACCACTTGCACATACCTTAACTGGGGTTTATTTTATAAGGAATCTAAAACCAGCAATTGTAGACTAGCACTCAGCACTCAAGTTCCATTGTGTAAAGCACACTCTAAAAAAGCTTTGTTTTACCTGTGCCAACGTTTTACTGTACAATGCGAAACCCTACTAGACATAAAAATTCAGACTGGTCCTGTATTCACATTTGTTCTACGGGGGGGGTAACTACATTTGAGTCACCGTACATTAAGGCTAAGGCCAGACGGGGAGATTCGGGGGCATTTTGCCTGCCTCGCCAGGCAATTTGGAGCAATTTTAAAAAGCGCGCCGCTCCGTGTGGATACGCGCCGGCGTTTTCAAGCAACGCCGGTGCGCTTAGGTAAGTGGCTATTCGGGGAGGTTCGGGGGCTACAAGTCGCGGCGAGAAGTCGCCAGGCGACAAAATGCCCCCGAATCTCCCCGTCTGGCCTAGCCCTAAAGCTTTGGTTCAGCCAGGTACTCGGGATTAGGCCAAATTAAAATTCAGCAAAAAAAATAACAGAACAAAAAAAAAAATACTGGAATTGGTACTACACAGTTGCAGTACAAGACTTGGTACATGCTCTCCATGCTTGGAGGGGGTACACTGTGTTCCTTACACACTCCAAAATATACAGGAAGGTTAACTTGCTCCAAATAATATATAATCTATTGTATGTGTGAATGTGGCAGTGACCTTCGTTTTAAGCCCCATTGTGACAGGGGCCAGTGTGAGTGATTTAAAATCTCTGCAATGCCATGTACAATATGTTGTTTGAAGGATAATAAAATAATAATTTACCCACCAAACTTTAGACTAAAGGCTTTAAAGGAAAACTATACCCCCAAAATGAATACTTGAGCAACAGATTGTTTATATCATATTAAGTGGCATATTAAATAATCTTAAGTAAATCTTGCCCTTTTACATCTCTTGCCTTGAACCACCATTTTGTGATGATCTGTGTGCTGCCTCAGAGATCACCTGACCAGATATACTACAACTCTAACTGTAACAGGAAGAAGTGTGGAAGCAAAAGACACAGTATGTTAATAGGCTCATGTGACATAACTTTATAGTTTGTTTGGTATGTTTGTGTGCACCTTTGAATCATACGATCCCAGGAGGCTGTCCTTATTTTTTTTTAAATGGCTATTTTCTCTTTAGGAAGACCCAATGGCACATGCTACTAAACAAGTATATTATTATGAAAATGGTTTATTTACATGAAGCAGGGTTTAACATATGAGCTGTTTTATGCAATATCTTTTTACAGAGACCTACATTTTCCGGGGGGTATAGATTTCCTTTAAGCACACAAATCAGATAGCTAACTTTTATTACAATTGTGGCTATGTTACAGAAATGCATGCCTAAAATGAATTATGTAAAGCTCCTTCACAATATACATGACATAACAACCAACCTTATTGACATTATTTGAAATTTGTTTATTTTCCTTTTGTAGTAATAACTTATCCAGCAGCCATTGTGTTTATGTCAATATCTAAAAGTGTGCTCAAAGCCACTCAAGCCCTGCTACTTTTGCGTTCTGCATTATATTTTTATAAATAAAGCTCAACATCATTGAAAAATAACTCAGTTGCTGCTTTTTCATACTGCTTGCATATGGGCGTACCTGTGGGATACATGATCATTCAGCAGATCAGCCAATGCTACCCTTCTCTTGGCATGGTGTTGACACATTGGCAGAGGCATTGCAGTTGCTGACAATGTCAGATATGATTGTGTGTTAAGTGAGCAAATCCATAAAGGAGACCGAATGGGACTGCATCTTCGTATAATCTCTTTTATGCTCATATCGATGTATCTAGCTACTGTGTTGACTGCATAGCTCTGGTATAGACATATTTTCATCTCATACTTTATGCAGAAGACGCAGTTGCCCTAGCACTGCACTCTGCCTTATTACACCTTGAAAAACTTAACACTTACGTATGCATGCTATTCCTAGACTACAGTTTTGCTTTCAATACCATAAACCCTCAAAAACTCATGAACAAACTTGCAACGGTTACTCTGCCTCAGCGCCTTTGTAATTGGGTTTATGATTTTCAGTAACAGACCTCAATTCGTTAAGATTGGGAATTGCACATCTACTACAATTCTTACCAGCACAGGTACACCACAAGGATGCTGTCTCAGCCCCAAGCTGTTCTCCCTCTACACCTTTGACTGCTCATCTTCTATAGACAACTGCAAAGTCTATAAGTTTTGCAGATGGCACGACTGTGCTCAACCTCATCCAAGACAATGATGAAACTGGATACAGACAGCTAGTGTACAACATCACTGATTATAGCAAAGAGCATGACCTGGTCCTAAACACAACAAAAACAGAGATGATCATAGGTTTCAGAAAACATCCAGTCCGATACGAACCCTTACAAATCAAAAATATTAAAATAGAGCAGGTTGAAAGCATCAACCTAGGTCTACACACTGCAAATTCTTTAAAATGGACAGACAACACTAACGCCATAATCCGGAAATCCCGGAACTGAAAAGGAGTCAACAGGTCACCTTCTACAGAGCCACAATTGAAAGCATTCTAACTGGCAACATAGCAGCGTGGTATGGTAGCATCACTCAGCAGGAAAAAATCTCTCTCCAGATGGTGGTAAAAACTGCTGAACGAATCATCTCCACCAAACTTCCATCACAGTCCGATCTAGACAAAGCCAGATGCAAGAACGAAATTAAAGCCATTACCTGTGACGAGTCACCCAGGACATGAAATATTCATTTGGCATAAGCCCAGGCAGGAGGCCTGAAAAAAATAGCATTTTTCCAAGAGCTGTCAGACTAACTGCAAACGAGTCCTACGGATAAGAAAGAAGAAACCTTCAGGAATCCTCTATCCCAACCAATCATCTAGTCCCAACAAACTAAACGGTTAAGCAGATACCAAAACAGATAATGCACGAACTACTGCAAGTCAGGAACTCAGAGGTTACTTCTAATATCATATTTCCAGCAAGGGGTACTATATATATTTTAGTGAGTCATGTGACAAAAATGACATCACTAAGCTCTGTTTATAACTGATTACATCACTAACATCACTAAGCTGTTTATAAGGATATAATGTGATGTTAAAATCAGAGTTTAGTGATGTAAACTTGTGTATTATAATAAATGAAGTACCCCCGTTGCAAAATATGAGGGTATTAGAAGTCATCTCGGCCTCGTACTTTTGTATGGTCATGGAAATCCTCGGTGACTGAAAATATCCTTATATTTTACAATAGGGGAGCCATGAATGTCTTGTAAACTATATTCTTATAAACTGTGCTTAGTGATGTCGTTGTTTACAATCGATGACCTATAACTGAACACAAACAAAATTGCCTGGAGGTGTGTGTGTATGTGTATGAGATCTTGGAAACAGGGTAAAGGCAGTTTTCACGTTATTAGTGCAGTTTGTAACCAAGTATCATCTACTAATGACTTTTAGTGAATATTCAAGTGTTGGATGCCTCTCCAGATACTTATAAATTGCTGTAATTGATATAACTATATCTATTATAATTACAAATTCCCTGAAGTGCACTGTACATATATGTCAAGTGTATTAGGCCAAACTGATCTTTGTCTTATTCAGAAAGCAATGGCTCCTCTAGCCACATAAACTGTGAATCATGACATAGCTGTGCAATATTTGAATAGAGCATGCCTTTGTTTCTTTGTAGCTCTGCAAGATATTTGTATAGAGGTTTCTGCACTCAATGCATGCATCGTTTAATTAAACTTTGGCTGGTATAGCTGTAGAAAAATATATTCGAGCAGCATGACTATCTTAATGAAAATTCAGTAAATTCACTGAAGTATCAAAGGATAATAATTGCAGAAATAAAAATATATAGTACAGAGATATACTGCACTGTCCTTCTAAGGACATTAAAATACAAACTGATATGGTAAGGAATGCTATGATAGGGGTTAAGGCACTGTACACTCTGCTTGCACCAGTGAAAGCTCAGGCAAAGATATTTACCAGGTTTAATTTAGTGTGCAAGATAAATCTGAGCAAAGGCAATCAGTGGGCACTGAATTAGAATTCTCGGCATTTTGGATTCTGCAAGTTATAAATTGACAATTTATTATCATAATCACTATTAGCACGTATTTATAAAGTTGCAGCAAATTCTACATAAAAACAACACACTTTATGGTCAAGATTTTCTGGAACTTCAAAAATATAATGTTAACACTTATTAAACACGCCTACAATTAATATTCTTATACGCACATACTCGCTCACATACAGACGCTTACTTGTGAAATAGTAGTGTTTCAAGATGAATAGTCCTGTTCACTTTTTTTTTTACTTTCTCACATATACTGTACATCCTGTTGTCCCTTTCCTGCCAGCACCATTTTACTGTCTCTTTACTGTTAAGAGTCTTATTAATATGAAGATGAGCTAAACACCTTACTTATATTGGTCCATCGCACAGACCATATCTTTATTGTTATAAAGATATCAGAACAGCTTGTTGATTCAGTGATGCAGTATCCAAAAAGTCAAAATGTAAGGTATTTCTGCCCTTACTTCTATGTGGTAATGTCACACTTATGTTTAAAGGAGAATTCAACCCTGTAAAAAACAAACTCCATACCCCCCACCCTACGTAGACCCCCCCCCCCCCCGGGAAATGACCATACTTTATACTTACCCATCAGATTCAGCCAGCGGAGGTCCACGCAACCATCTTCAACTGCTTCTGTAAGCAAAATGCTCCAACTGTGCATGCTCCAATACGCCAGTCTCCCAGTCAGCTTACCGAAGCGGTTGAAGATGGCTGCGTGGAACTCTGCTGCGTGAATCTGTGCCGAAGGGTAAGTATAAAGTATGGGGAATTTCCCCGGGGGGCAGTTAGGCTGCGGGGGAGGGTCTACATGGTGGGGGGTAAAGATTTTTTTTACAGGGTTGAATTCTCCTTTAACAAGGGAAAACAAAATGAAAATGAAGACTGTAAAACACTAAAAATTGCTCCCCCCTTCCATATAACCCACAGAACCAAGATTGTTTTCTTGACCTGCTTGGACCTGCTATGCAATTTAGCCCACAGCTGCTTTTTTCACATCACAACCTGGATGGCCACCATACAGCTAAAAGTGATTTCATTATAGACCTGATGTGAGGGTATTTTAAAACTGGAACTGATATCATGGGAGAGGGTGGGATGGTAGCAATGGAGGATACTTGAAGTTCCAACAACTCACATCTGCCATTTCTACCCACAATTTACTAAATACTAGCACTTTTATGGCTGACTTGTGGTTTCCTGCAGGTAGGTTGGGGGTGTGTACCCAGGGGAGGGAGGAGGTTTTTTTTATTTTTTTATTTCAGGTTTGGTTCTCCTTTAAAGCTCATGACTAGACAAAATGACCTGAGATGGCTGCCTACACACCAATATTACAACTAAAAATACTATTGCTGGTTCAGGAATTAAATTTTATATTCTAGAGCAAATTATTTGCAGTGTAAACAGTGTAATTTAGAAATAAAAAATACATCATAAAAATCATGTCAGAATCCTTTCAGAATTTGCTACTTATTGAGCTCTAACAATAGCTTTCTAAAGCCCAGCAACAAATTTAATGCTATAACAGAGGCTTTAGTTCAGTTTACATACTATTTTCTATTGTGAGGACAATGTAACTGATTAGCATGCTTTATAGAAAGAATGTATTCATGATTTTCTTTGCTTGTTTAGAACAACAATTCTATTCTCTATTGCATGTTTTTACTCCCCATTCAGTACTAGAGAAACGTTTAGTAAAATTTTAGAGAATAGATGTAAATGGAAAGTATTGTACATCCTGATTAAAAATTATGATTTATCAAAGCTGGGTTTCATCAGTGCCATTTTAAGCAAATAAAGGGAAATGAGTAATATTTGCTAAATGATTGATAGGAAAAAAGAATAAATCAAGATAAAAAGAAATCTTTTATAGCAGTCGGATGGGCAGTTTTGCCAATCGTAAGAAACACTCCACAAACTAGAAATTGATTTGTAGCTGGCACATGAAAATGACATGTAAACACTATGCTTTTAAATATGAACAAATTATATTGGTTTTCCTTTGATAGTGCAGGGGGGATGGAGCAAGAAGGGAGTAAACACACCAAATAATAGCAAGTTATTCCAGTTATGTATCAAATGCAACCACATCACATGTAGTTTTTTCACTGTTTAATGAGTCACTATTTTGTGCTGATATATCTTGCTTTGTATTAGAGGCAATCGCGTTTCTTTTATCTACTATGATGCTATTATATTTTGTTGACACATGCTTATTTAGTTCTGTGTTCTTTTAGGTTTCAAAATGTGCTGGATAGGAAGGAACAAACAC
This sequence comes from Xenopus borealis, assembly GCA_024363595.1. NCBI lineage: Eukaryota > Metazoa > Chordata > Amphibia > Anura > Pipidae > Xenopus > Xenopus borealis. The sequence goes on from CM044445.1 coordinate 81,269,583, forward strand.
GCACAACCAAAAGAAATGCAAGGGTGTAACCCATTCATTAGCAGGACCTATGTTTAATTCTTTACCCGAAACACTGACGGAGTGCCAGTACACTATCTATGGCATTGGATGATGTGTTTGGCTTATGGCCAACTGGGTTACTAGTGATTTAGATTTGAGTCAGACATTGACAATGCAGGTACCTGGGACATTGCCAAATGGCCTTTTCCCACAAACAGCTATACATGTTACCAAACTATATTCTTTCTGTGATTGTAGTTTATTGGGTAATCTGGAATTCAGTCTGCAGACTTTTTGTTTACCTAATTAAATATATATGGCCCAAAAAGTCACATAATAGTCATGTGTGGGTCAGGAGGTTCCTTTTATAGATCTGCACCGCCCCGACGATTATGTCACAAAAGGGGTGGGGAGAGCAGGTGGGTATATATAAAAAGTGAACCCGGAAGTCGAAAACCGGCAGTTGTAAGGTCGCCGGCAGGGAAATCAGTCAGAAGAGCCCCACTCGCATCTGCCTGCGATTTTGCATTTCTGCTGTAGTGAAGGGTAACCATGCAGCGTATTCTCCGCCTATATGTAGCATTATATGCCTGTAGAGGGAGTTTCTGCAGTTAGTTTTTTGCCCCCAAAAATGACCCCCCTTCCAGTGTTTTAAATGAAATGTCTTGTGATACAGACTAAGGTTACTTTAAAGGGGTACTGTCGTGGAAAAACATGTTTTTTTCCCAAAATGTTAATAGTGCTGCTCCAGCATAATTTTGCACTGAAATCAATTTTTCTACAGAGCAAACAGATTTTTTATATTTAATTTTGAAATCTGACATGGGGCTAGACATATTGTCAGTTTCCCAGCAGCCCCCAGTCATGTGACGTGTGCTCTTTTAAACTTCAGTCGCTCTTTACTGCTGTACTGCAAGTAGGAGTGATATCACCCCCCCCAGCAGCCTTACAAAAGAACAATGGGAAGGTAACCAGATAACAGCTCCCTAAGGGTAAGGCTAGACGGGAAGATTTGGGGAGATTCGTCGCCTGGAGACTAATCTCCCCGAACCGCTTCCCCCTGCCTTCCAGCTAATGAATAATCGCCTGCGCCTATTCACACGCGGTGCTGCGCTTTCCTGAAATCGCTCGAAATTGCCTAAGGAGGCAACTTTGAGCGACTTCGGAAAAGCCAGTTCAGGGAGATCCCAAAGAAGAGGCAATTAGTCGCCAGACGACAAATCTCCCCGAATCTTCCCGTCTGGCCTTACCCTAAAGATGGCCATGAACTCACATAATTTCGTACAGTACAAATTTTCGTACAATATATGGTGCGTGTATGGTGGGAAAGGAGCGGACCAATATTGGCAGAAGACTTGTTTAATGCTGAATCGTCAGATACAGGTAAAATTCTATCATTTCTACTTGTTTATCTGACGATTCATCTCTACATGTGTGTATTGAATCGAACGATCTTTCTTGGAAAGAGCTCAGTCTCCCACTGAGAGTTACATTAAGTAGGAGAAATAACAGCCTGCCAGAAACTAGTTCCATCCTAAAGTGCAGGCACAAGTCACATGACCGGGGGCAGCTGGGAAACTTACAATATGTCTAGCTCCATGTCAGATTTCAAAATTGAATATTAAAAAAATCTGCACTTTTGAGAGGTGGATTTCAGTGCAGTAGTTTGCTGGAGTAGCACTATTAACTTATGCGTTTTGAAAACAAGTTTTCCATGACCGCATCCCTTTAACTTTACCATCCTGCATTGATGAGCTCAGTATTACACACATAATATTGCACAGCTGACCAGATTAATAACATCCCTTTAAAAGTTCATATGTCTGTGTCAGAATTTGGTATTTTCGTTGTTTGCACTCTCAGACTGGAAAATATGTCATAGTGAAAATATGCACGACATGATTGCTAATTCCATTCTCAGAGTGTGTTTGTGATTCTACTACTTATTATTTGGCCTTATGTGTAATTACTGCAACAGCTTGTATAAATCTTAAAGAAGACCTGACAAATTTGCACGTTTCTTTATGGCATTTCATTTCTCGAATGCAATGGAGAAGGTGTTGTTATTAATTGGGTTTCTGAGTACAGTGTGTGGGCTACTCGCATTATTATATTATATCATCACTATCAGGGCACTGCTCCATTCTTACATATATTCGTGAGTTTACTCCATTCATTTAAAGTGGAAAGTATAACCGTACAGCAAGTGCTTTTGAAATCACTTCTCTGACAATGAACCCCAGTGCAGCACATCACGAAAAGCCTTTCCAGCATAAATGGAACATTGTGTACCATGTGGTTTCTCAAAAGTGTTATTAAAAGCAAAAGGGCTTGGAACTTTGTTATCCTTGAACACTTTCCGATGATGGAATAAACTTCAGGGGAATCCCTAAGCACATTGTTTGCAATTAATATTGCATTATTGTAGTTTATTTATAATATACCAGCATTAACAGTTATTTGTGGTTCATTGGAAAGGGTACAAGACAAACAATTATTGTGGTAAGTGCAAACAAATTGGCAGAAGGATATATACATTAGCATTTAAAGCTTCCAAAATTGGGATTCAAAATAGACTGTTACTTTTTAAAGCCGAAACAACCCTCCACCAGCCCACTAAATAGTGTCAGTCTATTGCATCTTATAGCAACCCCTCTGCCATTTGCCAAAATGCCTGGTTGATTCTCCACTAAAATACATTATAGGGATTAATAATGGTGATTACATATATCAGTTTGTCTTTGGGAGCACTGATCTGTTTCCAATGAGTCAGTCAGGAGGGTTGGTTACCTAAATGCCAGTAATTGGCCCGTTATGTTTGCTCATAGCACATACAGGTACATCATTATCCTATAAATATGTTGGCATAGTTTTCTCCTGTATTAAGCACAATTTCACACTTCTCATCAGAAAGTAAAAGTCAAAATGTTCCAACTAATTTTCTTCTACATAAGTGAGTTTGCCATATTTTCCAAAAACGAAGTTGTCTAATTCCCTATACCTATAAAGTTTAGATTCTCTAATTTTTGTTTAAACTTTAGCAGTACACACCATAATGTATATGTTACTTGTGTTTGTTCTATGGCTGCTGTTCTTGCTGCCCTATTTAAGTATTATACATTGGTGATGGCTTATTGTTTTTAATGTGTTAAAAAAAATAATTACACTTTCGGCAAGGGAATACTTACTAAATTGACATGATTTGTTTTATAGCGGTAATGATGCGTTAATGTTGCAGTTCATCCATTTGATTTAAATTTGTTGTAAAAAATTAATAAGGTGCTGGAAAGAATAGCTGCCATTGCGCATTCGACTAGATCGAACACAGCAATTATTTTGTCCTCTTTAGAAAAGACCAAGCAGCACCGATTAGTTACCCAATACCCAATTTAATGTGACATATTGTTTCCCTTTGAAATAAAGGAAAGAGTGCAGGCTTCTGCAGCAACTCTGGTTTATGAAGTCAGAAGATGTGTATAGCAGAACTTTAGAGTTCAAAATGGCTGATAATGTCATCTAGTATTTCCTTGATTCAGAATTAACCTCACTAAAAATGCCAGTGAATGAGAGATTATTTTATTTTCCTAATGTACAGTGTTCCCTTTTTTTTTCTTGTCTGACATCTATGTTATCTTGTTTTGGCAGAACCTAGCTGCTATATCATGGATACTGGCAAAAAGATTGATCCATCTGCATCTGTGCAAAGAGCCAACCCAGATCGCAGCCTTGCTACAACCATCTATGTGCCGGAACAGGGAGGCTACAAGGAAAGGTTTTTAAAACCTGTAGAGGAGAAATACAAATGTGAAAAATGCCGCTTGGTACTGTGTAACCCCAGACAGACAGAGTGTGGCCACAGATTCTGTGAAACTTGCATGAATGCAATACTAAGGTTTGTCTTGTATTTTCTTTTACTTAGACGGCAACATATTATGTTCCTATTCCATTCAAGCATTTGTATTGTGAATTTTATGCAGGACTAAATTTAGGCATACAGAGACAAAAGCAGCTTCACTTTGCCCCTTAATAAATGGCCGGTATAAAATAATATAAATGGGTGGAACACATGTTGTTTCCTAATAGGATTTCAGGGTATTGTATAGCTAAAAATAAATCCTGGCAGCATTTAGAAAAGCACCTGTAGCCATATGTATTCATGCCGACTTATCTTCACATCCAAGGATGTAACCTTAATGGAGGAGAAGGGGGAGGCATGTCATTTTATTGAATGTTCAGGACAGTGTGGTTTTGAATGTTTAAGTAATCTGTAGTATATAAATATCTTGTTATTCTCTTTTTGCCATTTTTGTTGTCTGCCAAGCTACTCTGTTTCCATAGCTTTTGTCTTCTGGATGGCTTGCAGTAGAAAAGGACAAATGTATGCACCTAAAATGCTGCTTCGTCTAACACTTTGCCTAAGATTTATGAAACAGAATAACCCTCCTACATCAGAGCAAGCTTTGTGATTAATTCAATTGTAGTGTTTAGGTTTATTTAAAATATATATCTTGAAACAGAGCAACCGATTATTACTTAACTGTAATATGTGCTCTCTAACCAATATATATATAGTGCTTTATGTTTGCACAACCCCTGCAAATTGATAAAACTTGAGGCCTATCCCACTGGCATATGGATGCCATCCTCTTCTCTAGGATGATGGCAGACAGTATGGCAGCTCTAACACATTTACTCTGTCATTTTGAGGGAGTAGAGCTGGCCATAGACGTGCACATTGTATCCTTATGTCAAAGGAACGATCAACTACCCATTCAGATTAATAAAGTAGTACCAAGAACAAACGGACAGACTGCAATAGTACCAAAGTTATAATTGACAAATAGCAGTGACAGTGATTTATTGATATTGTCAGATAAGCAATACATGCAGAAATATTATCGTTACCCAACAGAAATCCTTTAACCTGTCTGGTCGAAACACCATGATAAGAAAAATGTCTGGACAATCCACACACAGTCCGAAAATGGTACAAACCTTTGTTCAGTATGCACCTATGGCCAGCTTAGCTCTTTCAGTAAGTTAAAAAAACAAACTTTTATTTTCATTTTGAGCCTGTACTTACCTGCTGGATACTTCTAGGTGCAATATGTAATGTTCAGGCCTTTCACTTATCTAATTAAATATATTTTGCCATTGTCCTCAGTTCGGCTATCCCACAATGCATAGCCTGTGAAGATATCATCACTAAAGATAAGGTAAGCGATGTTTGAATACTGCTGATAATTCAGAAGCAGCCTTGATATCAAAATGGACAGGCCAATTTATTTTCTTTTTTCCACAGTATGTACAGTTTCTGTCCTTCTAATTAATGATGCTCATAAACTTTCAAATTCTCAAAGTCCAATTGTTTTGTCTGCTTTGTTAAGCCTTTTTTTTTAATCAATATCACTCCACTAGTTAATTAAAACCTTACAATTATTGTTGGCATTCCGTTCCAACACTGTATATATACTGTATACAGTCAGTACATACAAATGAAGGAGTGTAAATACAAATGAAGGAGTGTGCATCAGAGAAGGACAGAATTATGTACCCTTACCAGAAAACTTTGACGGAGCTGCATATGCAATGACATTTAAATACATTTCAAGTACAAAGGTTGCTATAATTTTTTTTTATTCAATTATTTTTTCTTAAAACTATTTTACTTTACTAAACCGTGCAGTTTTTGTCATGAATAAGGACGTGCTTTTATTCCATCCTCAAAAAACAACACAATGACATATTATTTATCAGTATTTACATTGAGAACCCAATATGATCATAATAAGCAGATGATCGATGTAGTCCGCAGTAGCAGTAGCAGTAGCTGTGCAAGTTACAAATCATTATACCGATTCTTTGCATAGGTTAAACAGCATTGGAAAGGCATAGGATGGGTCAGGTAAAAGACTTGCTTATAAATGCTGCTAAAGATCGATTGTCAACTAGCTGTTGTGTGCAAATTCCTTTTCATGGTCTAGGACACTAAATCAACTGTCCAAAAAGCTGTCACTTGCTGTTTTTTATTTATTTTTTTTTTAGTCCAATTCACAAGGCTAGGTTTGGAGATGGTATTATATAGGAGGTTGTGTTGCCTTTATAGAAACATTCAGCTACCAGGTTTAGGTTTGGAATCTGCCTGTAGGACAGAAGGCAGGGGAATCAAGTCTGGCATTATTAATGGTGCTTCTCAGGTTACTTTCACTTATCTACTTTTATTTATTAATTACATTGATGTTAACATCAAAGCAGCATCACAGTATTTGGTGACAACTAGGATTATATAGACTATAGAGGATTATGCTATTTTTGTTTCTTTTACAATCTGATAAGCACTATTGGTTTCATTTTCAAGTAGATAACAGGGATTATTTACTACTCACATAGGAAAGCACTATACAGTCACAGAAAATCTAGTTGTAGTAAAGGAATTTGCTGTGCTTTGCAGCTATATTGGCACATCCAACATTAGACGCAAGGCAACCTTGTACTTAAAGGGAAACTATCATGTGATAATAACACTGCTTCTGCAGACTTCTGCACTGAAATCCATTTTTCAAAAGGGCAACCTAATTTTGAAATCTGACATGGGGCTAGACATTTTGTCAGGTGCCACCAGTCATGTGACTTGTGATCTGATAAACTTCAGTCACTCTTTACTGCTGTACTGAAAGCACCTCCAGGAGCGTTGCAACAGAACAATGGGAAGGAAACAAGATAACAAATCCCTAACACAAGATAACAGCTCCGTGATAGATCTAAGAACGGAAAAAATCCAGGTCCCACTTCAACTCCTTCAGTTACATTGAGTATGAGAAACAATAGCCTGTTAGAAAGCAGTTTCATCCTAAAGTGCTGGATATCTCTGAAAGAAGATGACCAGGCAAAATGCCTACACACCAATATTGCAAAAAGAAAATGCACTTATAGGTTCAGGAATGATCTTTTATAAGTACAAAGATTTTTGCTTGACCCTGACTGGGATCATTGCATTTATGAGTAAAGTTTTATAAATTTGGGCATGCCAATTAGTAATTGGCAATTACAGCAAAACTAAGCAAGATCATACCTGACCTAGCAACCTGTACTTTGTGAGCTTTTTTTCTGCTCCAACAATGCAACAAAATCCTAAAATCAGAGGAATGTAAAGTGGAGGTTCTACTGTATACATTTAAGAGAAAATGCAATATTAAAGTTCACCTTCTGGAAGAACAACTATGGTGTTCTAAAACAATGGAATTTCTTTGCAGTTTGGTTTTTAAAGAGATGCGTAATTTATAGCGGTTGTCTCCTAGTAGGAATCACCTATGATATCCAGCACCTATAACTTAATCTGCACAGGAGGTATGTTTATCTTGTCATAAGAAAAAGTAGTTTGTAGTAGATTTTGCTTTTCATAAGAAATAAATTGATCATGAAGTAGAATAACTTTTTTTATTCTGACTTTTTTTTTTGAGGAATGCGCTTTACTGTTTGTACATAATAGGAAACCTGTGGTTCTGTCACTATCCTCTTCACTATCGTTTTGTGCAATTCATTGTTTATGTAACTTGCCTTAATCTCCTCCCACCCAGACTGCCAATTCAATACCTGCTGTGTAAATATAACTCTAACTGATGCTTATCATTCTTTTGTATGTATGGTAATCCTATTTCACGTCTAGTATTCCAATATCCCCAAAGCTAATGGAGAACAGGCAGTTTTTTCTCATGAGCTGTATACATATGCCCCAATTTATTAAGCTCTTGGAATTCTACTGGAAACACTATATTGTTCTACTTATATATGAAAATGAGCACTCACACAGACTCTTGCTTTAGTTTGCTTGCAGACTGAGCCCCCTTTTTCACTTCTTTTCTTCCCCAGAAGGAGTTGGCACCATAGATCAAGAGACTTCGCTCTAAGCTGTTTACTTGTTTACTTGTTTAGATACAGAAACAGTACATACAACCACTTCAAGAAAGCACATACAGTTTTGTACTTACTAAAACAGTCAGTGCAGCTCATATGCACTCAACCCATTATCAATATATTTAAGACATTGAGACATTTTGTGCATACAGCTACTAAAAAATGCCTTACCCTTTAAACAACAGGGATTGTTTGTCCATATATTGCAATATATTTAAGCTGGCCAACTACGTCAAAGTCATCCCATATCTGGCCAGTCATACACTCAACTTTAATCTGATTCATTAAGAATTCTATTGCTTCATTATACATTTTACAAAGGGACTAAGTTTTACCTGCAACTTACTTGCTGCTTTTAAACTAAAACCCCCAAACTTGCTTGCCCTTTTATTAGACACCAGTAGGATTAGACACCAGTGGGAGCTACAACAAGGAGCTGGCCATTGCTCCTATATGAACTATAACAAAAAAGGGAAAGTTGTGCTCACCAGTATTTTTTTAAAACCGTTTGGCATCTAATGGTTTTAAAAATTAGTGGTGAGCACAACTTTCCCATTGTACTACCTGCATCCAGCACTTAATGGTATCTTCCCACTCCCTATGCTACATTTGTGTGCATCTATGATTCCAAGACAAGGGGAGTCTTAAGAGTAGAGGAGGAGTATACTTCCCCAGTCTGACCCACACCCAACCCAAACTCACCGACTCATGCATTTTGGGTCAACACCACACATCACATAGGGTGGGTTTTCCCAGTCATGCTTTTCTTTTTCATTTGTCTCTTCTCTATGTCATGTGATACATGATCAGTGGCCATTGGAATGGAAAAACTTGATCTTATCACTGAATGGCAGCCCATATAGCTTTAGTATTGTACTACTTTAGGCTGCATATAGGATATAGTTGTGGCATGGTAATAGTGAGAATAATATTCAATATTGGCAAATGCTGTGAGATGCATGGCACGCCATTGAAGGTGCACTGAAACAGAATTCTGGGACAATCACCAGCAGAGAAATAAGAAAGATACCGACAGACAAGTAGCTTATGTAATTGTTTATTTTGTGCCTGATGATTGCAGAGTAAAATATTGCAGGATGCATGGGAAAATTTGAGGGATAGGTGAAAAAGTTGAATAACACAGCTGACTGCACAAAGGCCATGTCCCCATTGCGCAAATGTTGGAAGATGAGGAATATGTATTAAGTAAACATATAGAGGCCTGGGGAGTGCCTTCAGCTTTGTTGCAGAGGTCAGCTCTTCTTATTTGTTTCACTGAATTAGCAAGTTGAGAAGCCCTGGAAAGTCCCAAGCATGAAACAGGATGCATGTTTACAATGCCTTTCTGTAGAAACGTAACTAACACAAGCTCAATGGGTCATACTCTGCGTGACTGTAAGTACCCTAAAGAATGAGAGGAAAGGGCTTTCCGTACCAAAGGTATTTCAAAATATCTCTACTTGTTTTCTAATCTTTTGGAAAGGCCCTAGGTAAAGCTCCCAAGAATTTGCCAAATTACTAGTGTATACAATATTTTATTGGCTTAAAGGGGTTGTTCACCTTTAAATTAACTTCTAGTATGATGTAGAGAGTGATATTCTGACACAATTTGCTATTGGCTTTCATTTTTTATCATTTGTGACTTTTGAGTTAATTAACTTTCTATTCAGCAGCTCTCCAGTTTGCAGCTTCAGCAAAGTGGTTGCTAGAGTCCAAATTACTCCAATAGAGACTGGAATATGACTAGGAGAGGGCCTGAGTAGAAAGATGAGTAATACAAAGTAGCAACAATGATGCATTTGTAGAATTACAGAGCGTTTGTTTTTACATGTGGTCAGTGACCCCCATTTGAAAACTGGAAAGAGTCAGAAGAAGAAGGCAAATAACTGACACATAAAATAAAAATAAATAAAGAAGGCTAATTGAAAAGTTGCTTAGAAGTGGCCATTCTATACCATACTAAACGTTAGTTTAAAGGTGAACTACCCCTTTAAAACAATTGTTCAGTATAAAAATAAAAACTGGATAAGTAGATAGGCTGTGCAAAATTAAAAATCTTAGCCAAAAATATAGTCTATAAAGCTTGGAGTAGTCAATATTATGTGTACTTCAGTCACCTTATTTAACCTTGTGAGTTGGGTGCAAAGCAGCCTGGAAGCCTTTGCAAGGGGTTTACATCGACATACAAGAAAAAAATACAGCTGCAGTACCTCTGTATTGCAAAAAGGGAAAAATGTAATATTAGGTCAGGCAAGGTTTCAGACTTACTCTAGCACTTTTTAAAGTCTGTCTGGTGATACAATGTATAAACTATTCAACCCCACCTGTGTTGGAGTGTACCACACCAGCAGGGTTGCCATTAGAAATCA
>CM044445.1:81295029-81313143 GCA_024363595.1 Xenopus borealis
GTTCATTTCAACATGTGTATAAAATGCAGTTTTATGAACACATTTAGAAATAGGGCAGACTGCTGCTATGAATATAAGTATAGTGAATACATCTGTGTCTTAATAATTCAGCAAAAACAGTAGCTGGAGAACCATATTTTGTAGGACCAAGTATTAAACTTCCATACGCTAAAAGAAAAGGTTCTCAAAAAGGGCATGCCCTCTGGATATCCACTCACAGATGGATCCCTAAAAACTAGGGATGCACTGAATCCCGGTTTGGAATTTGACTGAATCCAAGCTTTTTCTAGCAGAATTCGGCCTAATTCAAGAGCCTGACTGAACCCTATACAACTGTAAAAATTTGCTGTCTGTTTGGCACTTTCCACCTGTACTCATCAGTTTCCATTACTGCCAAGGGCTCTGATTTGGTTCAGTATGAGGCCGAATGTATTCCCTCGGGTCTGGCATTCAGTGCGTCTGACTAAACATACAAGTCTACCACATCTTCCTTTGCTACTGAAAAGAAAATGCGTGCACCCATTAGCTGCTCCTAGCTCACTGCCCAGTGTCAAATCAGTAAAGGCTGTAAGGCTGCCACATCACAAATTTACTATAAAATAAAGTCTTCGTTTGCTCCACTTAAAAGTAGACAAGGTCAGGCCTTTATACATTGATGGTGCCTGTGATTTAAGGGCGGAAGTGCCTGAAATGTTTAAATCCCTGGCCTTGTCTATGTTTTAAGCTGAACAAAACATACTTTATTTTCTTGGAAATGTGTGCTGTCATCCACTATTTCTTCTATGATGTGCTACTAAAACTTTTACTGCTGTATGGATATCTGGGAAATCTTGGTAATGTGTGTTTCTGCACCATAGAAAATGAATGGACACTGAATGGAAAGATCATATAATTTAGTGCTAGCTATGCTAGCTATAAGGAATTCCAACATCCATACCTGGTCATGCTGTAAGAGGATGATTGGTATTTCACCACTGCTCTCTTATCAATTCTGTAACTAATGGTTGCATGTGTATTTTTTGCATTGAGAGATGCATGCATTTTCATATTTAGCTGAATGCATGTTTGTTGAATTATTCAATGTTCTAAATTTAGTTCTTCCCTTCCTTCTCTTTTTCTCCTTTTGCAGTTGAATGCGCATTTGTTAGAGTGTGTAAATGCCCCAAGCACCTGTAGCTTCAAACGTTATGGATGCACTTTTAAGGTCAGTATAAAAGAAACCATAGCAGTTGTATTTTAGTACCACATCCTTGGCCCATCCAAACTGAATAAATACCTGAGAACATTGTTTTTGCTGGATAAACAGTTTCTAATAAGACTACAGAACAAAGAGACTGTTGTGAAATGTAAAAATATGCATGTTTTTCCATATTTTAATGAGCTCAGGATAAACTGTGCATTGCTAGTTTTTTTTAGCAAGCTGGAGGATATAATTCACTGTGCACTGTGCAGTTCTCTGACCAAAAGTGACCAGTTTCCTCAGACTGCTGAACAATTCCAATGTGCTAATATAATTCCACTTAATCTCTGTATACAATATTTACTTGTCCTTTGCCACAACTTGTTTTCTTGTCCTTCCTAAGCCTGGACTGAAATTGATTTTTTACTAGCCAGCTGTGAATCCTTACTTAGAGGAGTAAAAGCAGATACCTATATAGAGAGATTAGCCTTGTAATGGGGTAATGTAATAGCCTACACATTTCTTGTAACTGACTGCAGCCAACCAGAATGAAGCATTTCTAAATTATGTCCTCATCGTTTGTTTGTGCCAGTCAAGTAAATGCTTGGAAGCCTCTATAATATGTTGATATTGATGGAAAAGAACATCCATTTATCTGGGTTTCCTGGTCATCTGTTATAACTGCATTAGTTAGCATGGGAATAGTTGTCAATCTGGTTACAGTAATGCTGAACTGAAACAAATTTTAACTATAAAGAAGAAACATTATTTGTTTGCATTTTCTCGTTCCTATTTCTTGTTTCCCATTTCTTGTCAAGTTCTAAACGCATTGTGTTTTTTCTTTCTACTGTCTTTGGCCTTGCAGGGAACAAACCAACAGATTAAAGCACATGAGGCTAGCTCAGCTGTTCAGCATGTGAATTTGATGAAGGAATGGAGTAATTATCTGGAAGCAAAGGTAATTCACCTACAGAGATAAAGGTGTTTGGCGGTAAAATATGCAATGTTTATTGTTCTTATGGTAACACTTTAATGAAGAAGTTTTCATACTGCAACACATAGCTAAATTGGACAAATCTGTGGCACATCAGAAGATTTAAGGAAAAAAACCTGACTCCAGACTTGAGATTTTGAAGGTCAGGGTCCCCGTTACCAATCACTTGTTCCGTGGGATGAGATGTTATGTCCTTTTTCCTCCAAACATTACTAGTCTAGAACAATGATCAATGTAAAGGTGCACAGGGTCAGACTGAGTAGATGGGACACTGGGGAATAAAACAGGTGGGTCCTGCCGGGAACTGTGGGTGTATTGCAGTGTGTAAGCATCAGGTTTAACTTCTGTAGTGGCTTGCAACTTGAGTGGGGGCCCTAAGGTGGCAGCCCTGAAGGGCCCAAGAAACCCCAGTCTGATACTGAAGGGGGTGGTACACAGAAGGCAACAGCTGCTTACTCGTCTTTTCTTGACCAAGTTTGCATCAACCCTGAATAAAATACCCAACAGCCATTGGCCCAAGGAATGAATATTCAGACCAGCCTCATTTTCCTCAACTCTTGGTTGTCCAAATCAAGTGAAGAGTCACTCATTTGCCAACCAGTGGGGTTTTCTGTGTATGCCCAGATTAACAGTTGGATTGCAGCATTAAAAGTAGACCACCATGAGTCAAAAATACTGCCTCAAAAATCCTCATATATGTGATACATTTTAACAATATTCCCAAACTGGGATTTTTTTTGAGGGTTGGGAATACAGTGTTTAAGATGTTAGAAACTGCAGGTATTTTTTGTGAGAACATCATGAAATACACATTTCGGTATAGTCCTGGGAAATTAAATATATAATTTGTTCTATGTTTAGTGCAAATGAATCTCCTATTGACTTACGCTATCTACTGATAAGTACTTTAGTTTTTTCCATAAAAACTGTATGAGTTTGGATGTGGCTAAAAGCTTTAGTTATTCCGGCACTGCATGTTCATAACCCTTTAGTTTAGTTTAGAGTTTAGTCATTAAAAAAACAAGCGTGATTTACGGTATTTTCCATTCAGCCACAGATATTCTATGGGAAGTATTTAAATTAGATTTCAACCCTGTTTTAACAATAACCATTAATCTTAATTCTTATGTTTGATGGGATCTGTATGTGTGTGTTTTTCTTTTTATTTCCTGCTTCCTTTTGCATGGGGTTTTTGAATCACTGGAAATCCCAGGATCTACCAAACTACCAGAATAGAAAACCACAGCACACTGTCTGGGCATGCAGAAAAAAAGCAATAAGGAACTGTGTTATTTATTTAGATTTGATTAAATGTGTGCTGTATATCTACATGGGGCAGAAATTAAAGAATTTACCAAGCTGTGTTATTTTCAAAACGTATGCTTTTTTTAAATCAGCAGGCAGAATGCATTACAAGCTAAAGGGGGAGGTGTGTGTTTTGATTTACTCCATAAATGTACACTGTTGTTTTACACAAGTCCGTGCCATGGAGCTGAGGAGAAAAAAAGTGGTGTAGAAATTGTACAATTTATAAAGCTATATCCGTTTTGAAGGTGCATATTTTGACTGACTCTAAATATATACATTATAATTTTACTCCACTTCAGCTCACAGTTAATAGAGCTAAAGTAGTAACTTGTGGTGTATTCTAAATGCACTTTTGGTACCAATTGATAAATATATCCCATAGCATATACCTGATTTTCGCTTCATTGTTGCTTCTGTGAGAAAGAGATGTTTGTACAGCAATTTTTGCAGTTTACATCAATACAGTAGAGTTGGGGAGACCATGACAGCGCTATGAAATATGTTGGCGCTATAGAAATACATGTTAATAATTATTAATAATAATAATGATTATTAATAATAATAATGATTAATTTAGTGCAACTTTTTTATTTAAATGTTTATTTTCATTAAAGAAACCATTCAATAATTTTTGTGCTTTAGCCTGTATTCTCAGTCTGGAATTTATAAATAAATGTGTTATCGGGCTTAGGGTGCAGGCTTGTTTTTGACTAGATATTTCCCTTTTGTATCTACAATTGACACATTTGTTCAACTGTGCGTAGGAACTGTGAGTAACAAATTATTTAAAACGTAAAATGCAGGGTGCAATTCTTGTGTGTTTTTTTACTTAGTACTTTGCATTCCATGCTTCATTTTGGGGCCTAGAGACCTACAGATGCCCCCCATGAATACAGCACTGCCTGCATTCCGTGGAGCTGTCTTCATGAGGGGTGGATGGGGGCAACACCTGAAAATACCCGTGCCCATCTCCTAAGTTGCGTGTGTTTCAGTTGTACCATTTAAGCAGCAGTGTGCAGAGGAAGCAGTGAGGCTTTGTATATTAAGGTGGCCATACACTGGGAGATCCGCTCGTTTGGTGATGTCGCCAAATGAACGGATCTCTCCCCAATATACCCACATTGAGGTGAGCGATACCAGCTGATCCGGTTGTGGGCCCTAGCGCCCAACGATCAAATCGGGGATCAGGGAAGCCCAGCAGAGGGCCACACATTCGGGCCAATATGCTGCTGACCTGCACCCATCAATACTGTGTTTTGCACCTCATGCTGGATTTTTTATCAGTCCTGTGCAGTGCCAGATAGAAGTGCTATGTCAAAAAAAAAAATAGACCGCCTTTCTGTAATTTGGAGCTTTCTGTATAATGGGTTCTCAAATAACAGATCCCATACCTGTACTGTTAAAATATAAATAAAAGTGTATCCCATCAAAAACTTTGACTTGGTGCCCTCTTTCTGTTACGTCATGTACAGTGTAATAGCAATAGCATAGTAATGTGAGTATTTCATTTCTACATTCCAAAATCAATTATAGCCACTACACATTAGCCATAATTTGTAATAAGCAGAAGCCCTGACAACTATTTAAAAATATTCAAGTCTTGTTTTCTTTTTAAACAGGTGTCCATGTTGCAAAATGAAAGTTCAGAAAAGAATAAAAGTATTCAGGTATTACATAACCAGATGTGTAGCTTTGAAATCGAAATAGAACGACACAAGGATCAGCTGCGAAATAATGAATCAAGGATTATACAACTACAGGTAAGCTTGGACTCCTATACTCGTTTCTGTAGTTTGAATAAAATCGTCCAACTATACTTTTTGTGCAGGCTTAGTAGACTTGTTAGGAAAGCAAAACTGCCGTCACTCACAATTGATGGTGCCATTCTGTAGCCATCAAAATAGCAGTTAGACCTGCTGGCACCCGGGACTGTAGTGGAAATCAAACTATAAAGACTTTTTTTCAGTTACTTTCCATTATTTATTTTTTACTGTTTTTCCAAAATCTAAGTTTAAATTTGAATGTTCGTGTCTCTTTTGTTTGAGTCTGGCAGCTCAGTCATTCGGTGCAGACTCTAAATTTTGCAACATTTAATTGATACATTTCTCAGCAGCATCACTGGAGTATTAGCAACTATTGTATCAATTCGAACAGCTGCCTGTGATAAAACGCAGGGATTCTGCTCAGCAGGGACAAAGATAACAAATGTATCAGCTAAAAGTATCAAATTAGAACAGTTTACAGGGTCGGTGACCCCCCTACCCAGAGCTGCTTTAGTAAAAAAAATAACACGTTACACTTCAATATTAGAAAAACAGTGACACATAGAAAATAGAAATTAATTGGAAAAAGTCATTATTTATGGTGAACTATCTGAAACCAACTAGTTGTTTGAAGGTGAACAACCCCTTTAACAAAAGGCACTAAGCTTGCCCAGGAGTCGTAACCCATACCAATAAGATGATTGTTTTTAAACAAGTGACCTTTAAATTCTACCTACTGATTGGTCGTCATGGCTTTCTGCTCCTGGGCAAAAGTTGTGCCTTTTATTACACAAACCCCCAAAGGCTCCAAACTCGTTTAGTAAAGAGAGCCCTTGTTTTACTGAGGGTTGTACAAACCATATTCTGCTACCAGTGACTTATCCAGAATTCCATCTCTCACAGCTGAAGTTCAGACCCAGCTGGAGGGCCGCAGGTCACGCATTAAATCTTACTGAATGAGCAAATCGCAAACCAAGTATAGATATTAATATTTAAGAATGTTTTTGCCATTTCTGCATGATATTTCACACCCTCTGGCTGGGTATTTTCATAGTGCTTCTATAGTTTGCAGGAAGGCAGCAGCTCAGCTGTCCGTCAGAATGAAAGATTGTGTGCAATCATATCAGTATCTTGTTTCCTTCCAATCATTTCCCTGGCAGCTCTGCCATGTCACCCTTACGGGATTCTCTGAAGAGAAAATAGCCACACCATGATAATTAAATGACAAGCATTTTTTCGTTTCTGCCATCAGCATTGCCCTTTGTATAATCTTTGAATTTCCCCTTTCTGATTCAGTATTAAATATTTACTTCTGCCTGACTGTAAGCGTATACACATTTAAGGGAAGCACCCGCTCTGGTTCCAGCCATCACTTTGCTTCTATAACATAATTACACTTAACACAGATAAGTGCTTCCCACTTTGTGTCATACACAGGACATTTCCCTTTAAATACACTTGTAGTATGATCTATATAGTATTTTTTAAGACACTTTTCATTTGGTCTTCATTTTTTTGGTATGGTTTTTCAGATTAGAAAAAAACATTTCTTATGAATGTTCCTATTTTTGTTACTTCTATATCTATTCTGACTACTACTGTTCAACTTCCATTCTGGCTTTCTAATTGCTGCCAGATTGCTAAGATCATTAACCCCTAGCAACCAGATATCAGTTACAATTTCAAGCTTGACCCCTGTGCAGCAAATAATGTAAATAAATGAGAATTAAAAAACACTCATTGAAATATAGCCTGCTTGTAAGACCAACAACCATACATGGATAAAAATGGGATCCCACTAGTTCAAGCAGGTCTGTATAATATATAACACCTATTTTTAATGTCGCTGCATATTAAAATGCAGCAAATTCCTATATTTCTCCATTAAAGGAGAAGTAAAATTTTTTTTTAAAAAAACCCTACACCCCCATACCCACCAAGATCACCTCCCTCCTCCCCCCAGCCTAAGTTTTACCCAGGGCAATTGCCCCTAATGTTTTACTTACCCCTCATGCAGATTCAGGCATCATACTTCACTGGCACCATCTTCAGTCACTTGGGTAATCTTCGGGTCTTCTCCCGGTACTTTGCATGCGCAGTTGTCATGAGACATAAAATAGCTCCAACTGCGCATGCGCTGCAACACCAGTCTCATTCCGAAGAATACTGAAGATGGCACCCGCGAAGTCTGATGCCTGAATCTGCACTGAAGTGTAAGTAAAATGTTAGGGGCATTTGCCCGGGTAACACTTAGGCTGGAGGAAGGGGGGTCTTGGTGGGAATGTAGGGTAGGGTTTTTTTTAAATTGAGAGTTGAATTCTCCTTTAAAGGAGAACTTAATCCTTTTTAAAACCTTAGGCCCCCTCCGAAGGGCCCCCTGTGGAACCACACCATTGCTGACATCGAATAGTGTCATGTTGAAGACCTGACTTCTGCTGCACATGCCCCAGATTACCAATTGATGCGTACGATGCTGCACTCCAACGCAGATGCCCAACTTTGCTTTTTAGGATCAAGTATAGCAAACTTTATTGTTGGTATTGTTCAGGAAAGGGCATGGAGGCCTCTGGAGGTGGTACCTAGACCTTACTTCTCCCTTAAATTTACTGGGAATATATCTACACATCCGTCCGGGGACGATCCACCAATGAGGCGAGCTTCTTGCCTCAGGCAGCAGTGCCCCCCTGGTTACCAGGGGCAGCAAAAATGCTGCTCCTGGTAACTTTAAGAGCAAAATGTCCTGTTTTCAAGCCTCAAATTCAGCTCTTTTAGTGCAGAGTGCGCAGTTGCACGCTCTAGACTAGTGACTAGGACCCCTCCTACCCCATCCGGCGCTGAATATGTTAGTGCTGTAGTGTGGCAAAACGAAGGCTTCCTCAGCCGGCAAAAAGGGCAGGATCACCCCTGCATCCGATCATTTATTTACTAGATAACAGAGTGCAGTCACATTTCCATTTTTATCAACACCGTCCTGCTACATCCTAGTAATATGGGCCTTCCTCAAATACTGCATGCAGTAAGCTGACCCAACTCCATAAGCAGCAAATGGTGAAGAATGCTACTGTACATAAATGCAATATTTTATCCTTACCCTGGCTAAAAGAGTATTCATATAGTTACAAGTCATATATTATCACTGAAAATGCCCCTCGTAAATATCCATCATTAACTGTCATGGGACCCGAACCTCAGAGGTGACTTACTCATTTATCAAAAATCAGATCTGTATTTTACACCCATAATTGTTACATAAAATGCAAATGTTTTCAAAGAAATCGCCCCTCCAAGGTGGCAGGGAAACTGTAGTGTCAAAATAAGAAATGACTGTGGCTTCTAGGCATCTTGCTTCCTTGTTCCTTTGGTGCGTGTAATTCTCTCACTGAATAATCTGCTTGGCTGCAGACACTGTGATAATACGAGAGGAGAACTGGCTATGATAAAAGGTCAGGGTGGAAAGGAAGCAAAGCAATTGTAATTCTGCATGTGACGGAGCTTTGAGAATTGTAGAAAATCGTGGCTGATAAATGGATGAGAGATGTATTTTCAGCATAATTACTGAATACTGCCCTTCAGCAAACTAACTACTTCCCCCAGGTGCAACCCTAGTTATAAATGTTAGGTTAAAGGCGAACAGCAATAATCCATTATATATGGGGAGAAAACCCCTATATGGCTGTTTATTATGCCAGCCTGTTAATCATTTGCAGGAACCTATGAAAAACATCCATATATATTTGTCAGTTTCTGATCTGATAATAGCTAGATATTATTTAATGATCTCCATCTAGCTGTTTGTAATATTGCTTTGTGAACGTTATTGTTTTATTACACCTTTTCTTCTTTATGTATATCTCATAGATTGTAAGCTCTGCTGAGCAGGCTCCCCTTTCATCCATCTATTTACCACACTTTAGAATATGTTAGTACAGGTATGGAACCTGTTATCCAGAATAGTCAGGACCTGGAGTTTTCCGGATAAGGGATCTTTCCATAATTTGGATATCCATATGATAAAGATAATTCAATTATTAAATAAACCCAATAGGACTGTTATGCCTCCAATAAGGAGTAATTATATCTTAGTTTGGATAAAGTACAAGGTACAGAGAAAAAGGAAATAGTTTTTAAAAATGTTAGTTATTTTATTGAGAGATTGTAAAATGGCCTTCCCATAATTCTGAGCCTTCTGGATAATTGGTTTCCGGATAACAGATCCCATATCTGTACTATATAAATACAGGTTAATAAAAGTAATGTGTTTAATACTTCTGTAGTTAAGATATGAAGTGGCAATTCATCTGGACTCTGCTGTCCCTTTTTTCTTTTATTGCTGTGGATAAAAGGTTTATGAATTGCTCAGCCAAAGCTTATCTCAGGGCATTTTCCTCTATTACTTCTATACCCCATAAACACTCTGTGTAAATAAATCATTCCAAAGGGTACTCACCAAAGCTTAAGCCCTGTTATTATTACATTTTTTTTAATAAAGTGCCAACATTTTCCGTAGCACTGTACATCAAGGTACATAGTTTACAAATTAACTGATACATTAGGTATTGCAGGTAGGAATTCATAACCACACATCCCTAGGTACAGACACGGGAGAGATCTATACATGGACCCATTTCTGTTTAATGCTGTTATACTGTACAGTCTCAACACACAGATACATTATATTAACTACTAAAATCATTCTACTGAAATTAGCTATAATATGTGATTTTGTTTCTTTCTTACCTGTAGTATTTTTTTTTTTCTAAATTCTATTATTATCCAGATACAAGTCATATTCATCAGAGTAATATGTGGAGTAACAGCATAAAATTATTGTGTGTGTGCGTGTGTATAATTAACATAGCTAAATTGTCTCTGAATGGTCTTCTGTAACATAATATACTGAAAAATATGCCTAAGCTGTTTATTATAGCTTGCCTGTGACTTGGTGTCCCGTATATCTCCCATACAAATAAACATTGCTTGGTATGAGTGCTGACACATCTAATAAGCTGTCATTGTTCATTTTCCTTCCTGTACTTATACCCAAACAGCTTCCTCTGTGTCACTGTATTTCTGTGTACTTTGCTGTCACTGTTGCTGGTAACTCACAGTACACTCTGTTCTCTCCTGTGTGCGTTTGGGTAGTGCTTTAATTGCTGCTACTCCTTTGCACTGTCTCACGTGGCACAAGTCACTGCTTACAGCAAATTCTTCTTGATAACTGTGCTTTGTTCCTGCAACATGAATAGTTCCTATAATCTTTTCACTTTAGGAAAACTCCTATTGCTGTGTAATTTCTTTCATTGACATCAAATAGGTCTCAAACACTTCCAAAGCCTGGTCAGCTGGTCAGGGTTCTGTTTTACTGATAACTCAATGTATGGCTTCTTCCCAATTTCAGGGCGTCCTTGAGTTACATACACCAACTTACATACAACTCAGACTTACATACAGAGGCTACTACAGTAACATACTAAGGTTTGATTGCCCTTTATTAGCATTTAACTGTAATAAACCACCTGCCCCATCTGGCAGGTCTTGTCTATTGCAAAGCACAAAAACTTAAAAATAAATACTATGTTAAGACAGATATCTGGCTCATTGAATTTCTTAAGTAAATGTATGTGCTTCAACTTACATACAAATTCAACTCAAAGGAGAAGGAACGATTAAAACTAAGTAAGCCTCGTCACAAAGGTCCGCCTAAATATATCGGTAAACCCTCAAAATAGTGCTGCTCTGAGTCCTCTGTGAAAAGAAACACATCATTTCTTTCCTTCTATACATATGGGCTTCTGTATCAGACTTCCTGCCTTCAGCTTAAACCTCCTTGCCCCAGGCATGAGCATGCTCAGTTTGTCCCTCACCCTTCTCTGCTGTAATCAGAGCCCAGAGCTATAAGTGAGCAAGGAGAGACTGAGACAGGAAGTGATGTCACGCCAAGCTAATACTGCAGCTGCTATCCTAAACAAACAGAGAGCTTGTAGAGATTTTTACTCAGGTATGGTAAAACGTTCTACAGAATAAATATAGCATTCCAGCTTGCACGATTGCAGCTAATCTATAAAATGCCTCCCTAGCTTTCCTTCTCCTTTAAGAACAAACCTACAGACCCTATCTCATACATAACCCAGGGACTATATAATGATATAGTCCATGTAATTATTCCCATTTGTTTTCTTTTGTTCAAGGTGTATTACAGGTATAGGAATCTATCCAGAATGATTGTGCCCTGGGCTTTTCCGGATAAGTAATCTTTTCCTGTAATATATCACACTTAGCAGATCTTAAGGCTGCTAAATAATATTTCGGTTTTAAATTAACCCAATAGGATTGTTTTGCCACCAGTATGGATTCATGCAGTTTCGTTATCATCGAGTGCAAGCTACTGTTTTAGGAAGGGAAATCATTTTTAAAAATTAGAATTATTTGCTTAAAATGGGACTTATGGGAGATGGCTTTCCCATAATGCAGAGCTTTCTGTATAATGGGTTTCTAGGTAAGGGATCCCATACCTGTATATATTTTGAGCAGTCTGTTAATCTAAATGCATCTGCAGTTATGTTGAAAAGAATAACATAACAATACTCTACATGCAAAAGCCTACATCTCAAGCTTTTTCCAGGGATGGAACTCTATACATATGAATATAATTGTTAGTGTGTGCCTCTGTATATAAAATTAAAAGATTCTATTTAACCAGCCATAGTAACACTCAATTGAAATGATCTGTTTTTCCTCTCGAAGTGGTTGCATGATTTCAGTACTGTGTGAACTGTGCAACTTTCATGGCAGATTGCTTTTTTGTGTTTATTCCATTCAAATTTGTACAGACATTTTTCGTGTTTATTTCTGTTAAGTTATTTCCAATGTGCACCTTTCCTCTATGTGTGTTTATATATTGACTATGCTACAGAAGGACCTTGTTTTACATCCTGCCTCCCTCCTCTTATATTGTTGACGGTTGTCATTGAGTATTTGGTGTACCCTAATCCAAATGAGCGAATATTCAATTAGAACAGTGAAAATAAAAACTAAACAAATAATGCAGATTAGCAGTGTAACAAGTGCTCCGTTATGCCTGAACTAAACACTTGTGTTTTCCTGCCATTGCATTCTTTACAGAGAGTGATTGAGGGGCAAGCAGAAAAGCTAAAGGACTTGGACAAGGAAATAAGAAATCTGCGACAAACCGGAGATGAAGCTGATGGCATGAAAAGCAATTATGAATCTTTACAAAATCGTCTGTCTCAGTTAGAAATTACAGCCAAAAATGCAGCTTCTTGGAATCCAGGTGAGTAATAGATTCTTTTCATTTATTACTGACCCTTTTCTTTTTATGGCAGTATTCTACAGGTATTGCCATAATTGCTCAGCTATTACTTTACAAGTTTAGTTCTTTGTGCACCTGCTGTTCTCTCTTCTCTGTGCTCTCCATTGTGTTGGGCATGGCTTACTTTAGGTACAGCATGAGGGTAGTGCTCTGCTCTTACACTGACTGAGATCACTGTTTATTCCTGCCTTTACCTCCATCCTTCTCAGACCAACACAATGTAGATCACACATAAGAGACTTCTAAATGTAAACGTGTCCGTTCTGAAGTTAGTTAAAACCATCCATACCAATGCTTAGCGATCCTTGTACCATCATTTATAGGTGCCGTTGTTATGGAATAATTATCCAAGTCCTGTTTTTATTTTGACAAACTGTGCTTGATACAAGCAGCTAGTTTACCACACAGCATTATATATATATATATTCTAGATAGAATATGCAATTTCTTTCACTAATGACGCGTTTTTTTTTTATAGGTGTTTTAGAGACGCAGATCAACAGACATGACCAGATGCTCAGCGTTCATGACATCAGGCTGGCTGACATGGATCTTAGATTCCAAGTGCTGGAAACAGCAAGTTACAATGGCGTACTGATCTGGAAAATCAGAGACTACAAGAGAAGGAAGCAAGAGGCAGTGATGGGGAAAACACTCTCATTGTACAGCCAGCCTTTTTACACAGGATATTTTGGCTACAAGATGTGCGCAAGAGTATATTTAAATGGCGACGGGATGGGAAAAGGGACACATTTATCGCTATTTTTTGTAATAATGAGAGGAGAATATGATGCATTGCTTCCTTGGCCTTTTAAACAGAAAGTTAGCCTCATGTTAATGGACCAAGGACCATCACGGCGCCATTTAGGGGATGCATTCAAACCAGACCCAAACAGCAGTAGCTTCAAAAAACCTACAGGAGAAATGAACATTGCTTCTGGCTGCCCGGTGTTTGTAGCCCAAACTGTCCTGGAGAATGGGACGTACATTAAAGATGATACTATTTTTATTAAAGTCATAGTAGATACATCCGATCTCCCAGATCCTTGATGCTGGGTAGACATGCAAACTAGGTAGAAGGCAAAGCCAGCATGGGGTTTTGTACATCAGTTTTTAAAGAGAGGTGCCAAGGTTTGCATAAGGACCAGCTGTGCTATCACGGAAAACAGAAGGAACCAGGGCAGAGGGTCCAATGCACAAATCATCATCTGAGTCTAGCGTATCGTTGTGTTGGGAATGTTGGAAAGAATATGGAATCTCTTCCTACCCAAAGAGATGTTTGTTCTTTTGTGCAAATATAGGTTGTGGTGTCAAAGTTCTATTGGGGGCTGGGCAGGAAAAGAGCTAATTTTAGTCACATGATTGCCTAAAACACAATAGCCAATATAAACAAAAATGAACCCAACAATGGCAAAAGGGATTTGGAATATTATTCTGGTAGCAGAGATATGCATTTAAAAATATGACATAGAGAACCCAATCCACTATCCGTAGAAACTGGGTAATCTTACCAGAAAGAGTTTTTTTCTTTTCAGTTTTTTTTCTGCCTTAGAGGCTGGCAAATGCTTTCCTTTTGGCACCAAAAAGGATGGAGGGGGTCAGTGAAGTTTCATATCGGTCGCTTGAACACACCCACATGCCTCATGTAGCCTTCATATAGTTAGTTTGGGGAGGTCAAACCACATATGTGTAGACCACCATGTCACAACTCACAATGTTACAAGCGACCATCATCAAGACATTTTTTTTTTTTGTTTGCTGGTGAATAAGCTGACATTTCTTAACAGAAAGGTAACAGACTTTTGTTATTACTTGTGATAAGAAAACAAAGCTATTCAGTACCCTATTATTTCTCTTTTGAAATGTAATCCAAATACATGTCGTAGGTTATGACACAATTAACACTGTTATTAAGTATAGGAGAAAAAAAGCTCTTTTTCGATGCTGTGCATCATTTTCAGGCTGCAAATTTTCACCCTAAACTAGGGCATGTGTTGAACTTTGGAGTTCTAAATAAAATACTTTAAAGTTTTCTATGTTCTGCCCTATGCATCCAGATGAATTGCCTGCGAGACAAGTAAGCAGATACGGGGAAAACCTATGAAGGTGGTGAGGAGCAGGAAATATTGTTTCCATGGTGTCTTTATTCATTAAGCCATACTTGTAGCATTTATGTCTTTGTAAACACTTTTGTAACAGAAAATAGCATCTTTTTTAATTTATCGTGAATTTAATATATAAATTATGTCTGTTTTAAGTTTGCAAATGTCCCACTCTAGCCTGTAGCTAGGAAGACAAAGAATAAGTATTATACAGAGTTCCTTGGAATTAGAAAAGACCCTGTCGGGCCAGTGGCTTAGGGGTTGTAAAATTTGGGGGCGTTTGAATAAGGAAATTTCATTCATTTTAGTTGAGCAGTAATTTATATTAAATATGTGGCATGATACAACAGATCTCCTATGAGTTAAATTTGTTTTTTTTTCACCTTTGCATTCAGTTTTCTTACTTCTTTGAATAAGGATAAAATGAAATGAATGAAAAATCAGCTTGGCTTTCAATCTCTGCTTTTTATGGTCCTGTATGTCAGAGACTGAAAGTGAAGAGCACGAACACATCCACCAATAGGAAACCTACTTCTGTCTTACTTGAAAGTTTATTTTATTAGATTAGTAAAAAACATATTTAGCAACCAGCGGTGGAAGATGTATATATATTTTATCAATCCGGTAGTAGAGAATTCCACATTTTTACAGCTAATCTATGGTGTCTAAAATTTGAGATGTCAAATAAATGGCCCTCTAGCTGTTGTGAACTACAGATTACCATCTCGTATGTAAAATCTGTCCCCAAATTCTTTCTTGGCAGCTGTTGGCTTGTTAAGTTTGCTGGGAGCTGTATTTCATATGAAAGATATGGCAAGTCAAGGATGTTTTTTTTTTCTAAATGCTTATAAATAAGCAGCATAGGATAAATGCCTCTTTAAGAGATTGTTTCTCATGCTGTTTCATTAAGCTCAACACAGCAGATGCGCTACCTCGATTAAAAGACTAGATTTGGAGTGTGAAGGGCTGCCCACGGCATCATTTAAATGTTCTGCATTTCAGTCATTTACCTCTTCTGCTCCAGTGAACAGTTACAGACTAGGCAAGAGCGCTGCCCAAACACCATTTAAAATGCAGTGTGTTGCTAAGCTCTAGGCTCCCAAAGGATAATCCCCTTTACTTGTTGATTGTCCATATACCAAGCCAATCAAACTCTTACCTTCTAGCTGAAATGGATAAGTTCAGGGAAGTCCAGAAACATAAATGCAAGATAAATGTCCAATCCTTATGTTCAATGCTGGCATTCACATTTTATCATCTTGCTTAATTCATCTTATGTGTCATTGCAGAGAAATACATCTCTTGGTATATCTATGAAAACAAAATGCATATATTGTTATCTCATATTAAATCCCCCCGCCCTTTTTTTAATTGTCCTCTGCAACATGGTTTCCAGAACTGTGGTGCCAGGTTACTCCATTCAGTGATGCATCTCTCAACCCATATCTCCTAAGCCTGAGTTCCACTCTTTTGAATTCTCAGTGAACCAGATATTTAGCCTGGAATTCAGGAACCAGTATACTATTTTTTTTTTAATTTCATGATTATAACACATACCACAAATGTAAGAGTTGCCTTACATACTTTGTTACAGATGGAAGCTTGAAATCATCTTGCAGCCACTGTGGCCTCAAGGGTGACTTTCATATGTAAAGCAATTAAGAAGCATACATTCTTCAAAAGGCCATCTAAATGATGGTGTTTCTTAAGTGCTTCTAATATGATGAGCTTTAGAAAATGCATTTTTTAAATTTGTTGTTACTTCTGATAAATTTGATGGCATAGTAGCTCATTTGCTACAATTTAAGTCCAAGCTAGCTATTCTTTTAAAGCTGAATATAAATCCTGCAAAGCCTATTCAAAAATAAAACTGAATGGAACTCAAAGCAGAATATCATCATCATATTTAGGCTTCACAATGAGTAATAATGGGCAAGCCATCCATGTTAAATGGAAATGTATACAAATCTGCACTACATGGCTTTGATGTCTACTAAAACTGGTGCTTTGTAGCTTAAAAAAAGTCTGTCTGCTAGTGATTTGAATTTGCACTTTAGGCAAGGCTTCTAATTTCTGTCTTTTTCTGAACACATATATTAATAGCCATCTGCTTAGAGTGCTTGAAAACTGAGGTTGAGCACTGAATGAAAAAAATCTATGTTTGTCAAAGATGTCCCCCTTTGGTTAACTACAAATGGTTTGTCTGAAATGAATGTAGAGTATAATTTTCAGAAGGAGCGTTGCATACCAGGGCATTAAGAGTTTGTGTTCTAGAACATTGTGTCTTCCTTGTTCACCATATGGCTAAACTGTGACTATCAAGATTGTTTAGGAGCCTATGGTGCAACAAATAATGGTGCTCTCCAATAGAATGTGCCGAGACATAATATTGTGATCATAGCTTTTACATTGTAACCGTGTATCTAACTGTGCACTTGTTCAAAGTCCTTTCATATATTAGTAGGACTTAATGATTTTAAGTTTTATTAGTAGGATTTTAATGATTTTAAGATTCACCAGGGTACTATTAGTTGGTATTAAATTAACCAGCGTGGTTCTGGGTTGCAGTTTATAAAACCTAAAAAGAGAAAAATATGGTGCTTTAAATAGCCTTGCCAATTTTGTTGCTTATATCTTCTAATTCATCACTATATCCGTCTCTTTTAGATGAATAAGGGCATGCAATTTACAAATGCCACTACACCTATGAAATATCATTTTATACGTGAGCTGTTTTTGTGAGTAAGTTATAGAAGGTGCTTAGTGTGCTGAGAATCTTACCCAAGGATTTGGGTTCCAAGGAACTGCAGGACCCTTTTCCTTCCTCCTTTGGCATTGTGTGTTCTGTATTAAACACAGACTATTCTGTCCACAGAACACCTATTATTCTGGCAAAATACAGACCAAATTATGACAAGGGTGATGAGTTCACAATTCAGGTTACTGGTGCTTATAAAAGGTAGAAGTACATTTACAATGTTTTGCACACAAATCTCCAAAAAGCATTAACCAAAAAGACTGTGTGGTTCTGACCATTAGGGATAGTTATCTAATCTTGTGGGTCATACAATGATGGGAATGCTATATTTCTTTTCCTCCCTCAAAGAGTTAACTGATTTTTTTCAACCTCAAAATAACTTTTGCATGAATACATGTGAAAAGTACCTAAAACCAATTGTTTAACTGAAAGTCAGAACCTCACTTAGTAACCTTCATGGTTGAATTGTTCATAACTGGAGGGGAAAAAGTAAAAAGAAAAGGTAATTCACCGGGGAATACAAAGTGGGTAAGTTCTAGAGAGTGGTCACATATTGCCTACAATCTGTTATAGCCAAAATAGATCAGTATGGCTTTGAAATGAAAGCAAATGCTCCCCAGATTTAAATACACTATTTTAAAGGGTTTTTTATTATACAATTTAAAAAAAAAAAAAAAAA
>CM044445.1:81339892-81354307 GCA_024363595.1 Xenopus borealis
AGGAAAAAAACTCGGCTTTTTAGAGGTTTATTATACATCAAAGCTGCTTGACAACTTTTCCTGCATTAAAGTTTTAGTAAATACTCCCATAGGACTTGAAGAGCCTCTTCTTTTCAGAGAAATTGTGTACCACCCATTATGCAAAGCAGAGGGACTTCAAGTCCGAGAATCCATCACTTCACAATGAAACAAAATGAGGGAGGGGTGGGATGACTATGAGAGCCCAAGGGGTTTGGGAAATGATTCATATGAGTATCAAGGTTTCCTTTCAACCTGTGTAAAAAAAACAACCACATACTTTTGAATTTATTTTTGGAAGTCAAAAATGGAGGTGCATATTTTCTGTTTAAAGCAGACCATGGTACCCCCAAACAGCAAGGAAATCCATTTTGTATCTGACCCATAGATAAAGAATTTCTGCTGTAAATAAAACTGTGCCATATAGCCTTTTTTCAATTCCCACCATTGCTACACAGTAGCTTGTTTATATGAACAATAGTTATGTTTTTGAAGCGAACAGATCAATTTTAACAGTGCAGGGCAACACTACATGATATTTTCATTACTTTAAAACAAACAATCGCATTGGTTGTTATTGGGTTTCTCAACCATGTGCAAACTTAGAGGCACATTTACTAAGGGTTGAAGTGAATATTCAAATAAAATTTGAATTCAAAATATTCGAAGTAATTTTGGGCTACTTCGACTATCAAATAGGTCAAAATTCGAATGAATAGTAAAAATGTGACCAATCGAATTTTCAAAGTACTGTCTTAGGAATTCTAAGGATTTTGCTCAAAATCCTCCTATTCATTCAATTTGAACAATTCAAACTATTTTTATTTGATCGAAAATTGACCTATTCGATAGAAATAGGTCCATTTTCGATCGAAAAGCCCTTTAAAAAAGTTAGATGGTCAAGTTTCGAAGTTTTTTCACTTTGAAAATTCGGTCCTTAGTAATCTGCCCCTAAGTGTCTTTTATTAGGTTACCCAACAAGATACTTACTGATGACACAGCTCTGAATATTTTTGTTCACAGTGGGATCAACCAATGCAGTGTACAAACAGTGGATCCCTAGTACCAACTTTGAGAATGCTTCAAACTGGAATGAACAGAGAGTTCCATGCTCCCAGGATACAGTGATGTTTGACAGTGGAAAGGTATTTCATCATTTATCTGTCAATTAATAAAATACAGCTATTAGACACAATATAGGCCTTTTTTAAACACAAGTGCAATAAATAGGGAGACTTTTTGCATTTTGATTTAATTATGAAATGTTTTTTTTTTTGCCCTAAAAAGGATAAAATCTATATATATAATTTTTTCACATAGAACTGCACTCCAAATTCTTCAAGTAAATAAAGTTATATTTATTGCATTAAAACTTTGTTCAATCAAAGGAGAGATAAATCACAAACATAACAAGAAATACTTTAGCAACAACTTATCATAAAGAAAGGAAATGCTATTGTAAGTAGAGTATTTTTATGCTCCTGTAACTAGAGAGCAAATTATAAGCATCTTTTGTTGGCTCCAGTTGTGCCAATTCTTGTTTGTAAACCTGTAATCCTCCATAACGCATTTAATACTAATATGTGGTGTTTATACAAATGGCCTGCGTTCTACCAAAATAAAACATAATACAAATCTGGTCTGGGGTTTCCTGAGTGATACTGGAATCCATATTCCAGAGTCAATGTCAATATATCTATATATGCACACATGCTCCAACCCAGATTTCCTGCAGCAAAACTGGAAAATCCATATATTTTTACCTATAGCATAATGGAGAACAGGGACAATGTACTATGACAAGGAAGAAAATTAATTAACTGATTAAAATTGTGTAATTTCCACTTCTTCCTTGTTCATTTTATAACAGCAGAACAAAAGAAAAACTGCATCAAGATAACCTTTGATAAACCACTCACTCTCAGTGAAATAAACCCTTGGCCTATTCAGCAAAGTAATCACTCACAGCAAGGAATGTCTGCAATCAAGTGCATAACACAATGCATACATATAGGAAATTTAGCCTATAAAAACATCCCAGGACTCACCAGTTTACTTTATTGTGTGTTCCTGGGTAGTTCATCTTCAAATTAACATTTATAATGATGTAGACAGTGCCATTTTAGGCTGGGGACAGACAGGGAGATTCGGGGAGATTCTGTCGCCTGGCGTTTTTTAGCAGGCGACAATCTCCCCGCGAAGTATCTTCGGGCGATTCCGGAAATCTGCACAGGCGCTGGCGCTTTGTCAGTATACTAGCGGCAGACAGGGAGAAGGAAATTCGGGGAGATTGTCGCCTGCTAAAAACGCCAGGCGACAAAATCTCCCCGAATCTCCCTGTCTGTCCCTACCCTTAAGGTAATTTGGAAGTGGTTCCCATTTTGTAATATTTGTGGTTTTTTGAATTATTTAGCTTTTATTGAGCAACTTTCTATTGGAATTTCAGCAGCTATCAGCAGCTACTTACCTTAGTACAGAGGCAGTACAGTGAATGAAAGAGTGAAAATGAATAGGAGAGGCCTCAATAGAAAGATAAGTAATAAGAAGTAAAAAAAAAAAACAATAAAATTGTAGCCTCACATTGTAAAACAGGTATGGGATATGTTATCCGGAAACCCGTTATCAGAAAGGACCGAATTACGGAAAGGACATATCCCATTAACTCCAATTTATCCAAATAGTCTACATTTATAAAAATAATTTGCTTTTTCTCTGTAATAATAAAACAGTAGCTTGTACTAAGATATAATGAATCCTTATGGAAGCAGAACCAGCCTATTGGACTTATTTAATGTTTAAATAATTTTCTAGTAGACTTATGGTATGAAGATCCAAATTACACAACAATCCATAATCTGGAAAGCCCCAGGTCCCGAGCATTCTGGAGAGCAATTCCCATACCTGTACTATTATTAGTGCCAGGTTCAGTATCTCACATATGAAAGATGGAAAGAGGCAGACAGGGGGGCACATTTCTAAAAAAACAGTTGTTATGGAATAATTATAGAAAATTAAGGTCAACTAAGACTAGGACATTTTATAATATGCTAAAATATAACTCAAAGGCTTGGATCTGTGAGTGGAGGAGGGGACCC
The DNA here is from genome assembly GCA_024363595.1 of Xenopus borealis. Taxonomy (NCBI): domain Eukaryota; kingdom Metazoa; phylum Chordata; class Amphibia; order Anura; family Pipidae; genus Xenopus; species Xenopus borealis. The sequence continues at coordinate 81,343,006 of CM044445.1, forward strand.
TCTCTTCATATGTGTCAGATTAATTTAGGATGGGCCGACACGGCGTCTGTGTTTGCAAGGAGGTTGAATGAAGCAGCATCGGATATCAAGGCTACTTTGAAAAGTGCACCGCCTCATGTGAATTACCGCAGGCAACTTTTCATTTTAGCCAGCAAGAGACAGGGGTAAGCGATTCAGGGATATATGTTGCCCAAAAGAAGAGGCGATTAATCTCCCAGAATCGCCTGGTGTGGACTAACCCTAAAGTGGAGCGGTGTAACAGATAAGTAGCAAATCTACTAACCCTGTGAAGATGCCTTACATGTTGTTTGACTCGGCACATCGCTAAAGGGACACAATTTATGCTCCTCATTGATTCATTGAGCAATAGCCTCCAGGTTAATCGATTACAGTGTGGCAGATGATTTATTTAGCTCGTATGTTATGCTGCTGATATTGGTTTTTCCAATCACCTCCTACATTTAGGGTCAGATTTACAAAATTCCCGATTGTACAATTGGACGATTTAATCGGATGGTCGAATATGCTAATTTGGCCACTTTGATGATCTTCGAATTATCGAATAGATGGAATGATCGGATATTCGATAATTCGACCATTCGATGATTGAAGGACTTTAAAATTTTCTTCGACTCCCTACATCGCCAGATTGAACTTACCAAATTGCAAAAGAAGCCTAAGGGAATCCATCCATAGGCTTTTTTTTCAAACACCTGCTCGAATACCATTCGTACGATCGAATGCCTCGATCCTTCGAATCAAACGATTTTTTTGTGAAATAGAAGGATCAGTATTCGATCGTACGATTTTATCGAGGGATCGAATATCGTGGAAAAAATAGACTAAAACTATCGAATGCTTATCGAATTTCAAAGGAATTCGAGGAATTTTTGGGAATAATATTAAATCTGCCCCTTAATGTTGTCCTCATAAGTACTTTTCAGTCGCCCTTACAGACTCTGTCCATTCTAACTTTGCACTTTTGATCCTCCCTGGGGTCAGGAAATAGGATCATCACAAGGGATCAAGATATTTACGCATGCCTAGGATTTCATAAATTCATTACGGGCTATTTTTTACAACCCAAACAACATGGGAAACTAATCGCAGACTTACGGACATATGTGTTGAAATTTTGACATCTTTAGTGACTACTTCATGGTCCCCTTTTTTGCGTTATAGTACATGTTGATATGCACATTTCTTGAATTAAGCTCTATAGAGTGCCATAATTAAAATAGGAGGGGCCCCTTCTTTTTCTTAACAGCTCTTATTAGTTTTAATTGTTTTTAATTGTATTGTGATTTTCTGGCATGGTTGTCTAATAAACATTGCTTTTTATTCATATATATGTTGATACAAATATTTAATTAGTACTTAGCCGGTTCTGAGAGTATAAATCCATTTTTCTGTATATAGTTCTTGGTTTGATATACCCTTGTGGTTCCGGCTCATACTTTATTGTATTTTTGCTCAATTCACTAATAGAATTTCTAACTCAGAGGTGAACTTCCCTGCCAATTTGTGCCTTATGAAAAAGAGAGTTTTGGCAAGTCTCTTTCACATCCATGGACACATATATACACATATATATATTTATATATATATATATATATATATATATATATATACTCCTCCTCCTCCTTCCAATGCCAATATATTCAACTTCTCACAAATAGGTTTTATTGTTGTTTTACAGTTGCCTTTATGGGAAAAAAAATGTACCACATTAATGCAGTAGATTTATCCAGTCCTCCATGTGGCCAGGTCACAGAAAAACAAATGGTGGTGGTCATTAGCTAGGGAAAGATGCTTTACATGTTTTACTTTTTAAAATATATTTAATGTTTTTAACTCAAGGCAGAAGTGCCTCCCTCAACCGGTATCTGTTTGTATACAAAGAGGTGAACATATGTGTTTTTCTTTCCAAGCTGATCCTGGCTCTGCTTGCAGGCTTGAGGCCTGTATTGAGTCTGCATGTGAAAATATGATCATTTTCTACCCGGTATCTGTATCTTTTAAAAATGAAAGATTTTGATGCAATCAATTCCTTCCTTATAAAACTAAAAAAAAAGCAAAACATTTTTTTCTGTGTTTCTATTTTAATGCCACATCAAAAGTCCCATAAAGCAGGATATGCAATCATCTGAGGGTTCTGGGGTTTTACTTGGAGGAACTGTAAATATTAAAAACTGATATATATATATATGACAGATGTCACTGTATAATGATATTTCTGATATTTAGTACATATTTGAGCTGCCTTTATAATATCAACACTGTCTTTGTTATAAGGTGACTAGGTACACTAGAGATTGAATCCATTCCAAGTAATAAGTCCTTAAATATGTAATGCAATCTCCTTTTCTTGTTTTACAGAAGGTTTCAGTCTATGTGCAAGCAAGTCATTCCCTGAAGGACATGGTAAGAGGCTTTGTGTATATGGGGCATATAGATGGATAAGCTATTATTCATGTATCATCACACCATGATGACCCTGGCCTTCAAAATGAAATAAGGGTTCTGGTTTTCTGTTCAAGGACTTTGCTATAAAAATACACAGGAGGTGTGAGTGACTGGGTATACTCTGTGAAGTACAGCACATAATCTTGGTGTTGCATAAATAAAGTATAATTATATTTATCATGTGCTCAACAGATTTACATAACTGAGCAGAAGTCCCCATGATCCATACCATATCCCATGATCCCTTGTGAAGAGAAGTTAATTCAGCAGAATACTAATGCTAACATAGCCTAAAGCTGGCCATACACGGGCCGTTAGCTGCCAAAAGAATGTGTCAGCAGCTTATTGGCCTGGGAATCGAGCCCTCCATTGGGCTTTCTTGATTGATCTCAGGCTGAAAGTTGGCCATATGTCAATCGGGCATGGTTAAAAATCCCATTGGATGGTGAACCACATCTGTACGTTTATGTGGTCCCATGATCCATCCATACAAGGTCCCACAATTGGATCAGCCCGATAACGCCCACCTCAATGTGGGCATATCGGGGAGAGACCTGCTCTTTTGGTGATAACGCCAAACAAGTAGATCTCAATGTATATGCCCAGCTTTAGGATGAAGACACATGGAGCTATTTGTCACTGAAACAAAGCCCCAGACTATACCCTGTCATAGACAATACTGAGAATAGCCTCTGCTAAAACTTAGTAGAGGTGATTATCAGTGAATTATAAGCATTGTCTATTTTTGTAGTAGTCACAAGTAGCTGCTACCAGTAACTCCATGTGTGTTCAGTTCTTTATGAGCAAACAGAAACTTCTTCCTTTTGTTAGCCATACGTGGAATATACCATAACCACATTTGACTGGCCTATACCCAATCTGTTTTAAATGAATCCTCCTGCTGGCTTATTGTAATAGGATGATACTGTTACATGAAGGCTGTGGGCAATGACATGAAACATTGGGGACAGTCTGCCACATATAAGACCTAAAGCGCAGTTTGAGCAACTACAAGTCAATCAGTAACACTACAGTGGGAAGATAAAGCAGAAAGCAATATAATTACACATTTGTATCATCTTATAATATGTTCAGTAGGCAAATGCAAAAAAATAAAAATAAAAGGAAAGTATAGCTGCCCTGTAAGCGATACTAAGTGATATTTTTGTTAAAAGAATGTTGAATCTGAGAATGTGCCAGGGAAATTTTCTGAAGCATTTATCAAAAGATATTGGCACTCTAACTTAAGAACAAGAATCTGCTGACTGGTATGTAGAAACCTTTGCTCAGTGCTGTTGCGATATCTGGGGGTTATTGTACATGCTACTTTTGGTGGAAAGCACTGTATGCTGATAATAGTTGGTGCAGTAGTTAAAGGGGATGGTTACCTTTGCAAAAATGATTACATTTGAACAGCCAGTGCCCTCATTTTTCTAATTGATCTTCATTCTAAAAAGTTAAGTGTTTTGGAGTTCTCTACCTCTGCAGCTGCTCTTTCACGTACCTTCACTTTCTCAGGTTGAACAGGTAAACACAGCGATGCAGCACCACTACTGCACACACCCCTTTACTGTGCATGTCACTACTTTAGTTGGCCGTATCGTATAAGCCAATTGTATCAAAGACATGCAAATTAAACCAAACGGAAGGGGCCAGTAGCACTTCCAATTTTTTCCTAACTAGGTGGAACAGGAACACAAAACCGCGTAGGATGGTGATTTAGAGAAAGTGAGGACTGGCAAAAAGCAGCTGCAGCTAAGTTTGGACATTGAATATTGCTAGCAGAACTGGGTCCCTAGGTTTGATTCCACCCAAGGAAATATCTTGAAAGAGTTTGTAAGCATTCCCTGTGTAGGTTTCATCTGGGTACCCCAGTCTCCTGAAAAAAAACTGGCTATAAACTTTTTGAATGGGATGTGGAATATGAGCCCCAAAGCACTTTCCATTCAAATGATAAGGGCACACTTTTTTAGGTATGGTATGTGATGTATGTGCCATAACAATGGTGCTTCTGTAAATGGAGACGGTGACCTGCTGCTTCATTCCCATTGCTATGACACTGCACTATGATTACTTGTTTATAATAGTTACATAAGAATGTAGCTATGTCGATTATGCCCTATAAAGTATTTTGTCATCAGATGCCAGTTATAGGGACGAGGTCTGGTTTTATACATATATAATGAAGGAAGAACAAAATTGAGCCATAAACTATAGCTACCAGACCTGCCCATGGTGAGTCCCAAGGTTGCCAGATTAGGAAGGGTAGAAAATCCAGCAGCAGACACCAAAGGGCAATGGATGTGATTTATAAAATCTAAGATATTGTTTATAAACAGGTAAATGAAAAAATAAATAAAAGATTAGGAGCAGTGGTGTAACTATAACAATGTGTATAATGGGGGCAAAGCCTGACCATGAAGGCTCAGGGAATATCACCTGGCTGGTACAAATATTCTTGATTCTAGTCATTAATAGGAAAGATTGCATTATTTTTGCAGAAAAGGTCCTGGGGGCCAAGAGGGGGGTTGCAGACAACCTGCAATTTTTCTCACATTATGTGTCACCTACACCCCTGATCATAAGAAAGTGACATGACTTTGAATGTAATGATGACTTCACACAAATTGAATGACTCATGGATTACAGGCTGATGGAGCATCATTTGAAAGATACAATATAGCATTCTTAATAAAAACCACTTTTAGTTGGTGCATTTTCAGTGCTGTACACAGCAGATAGTTCCATAAACAGACATCAGTGTGGTTGGTGCAGTCATATCTTTGATGTTTGACTCATGAAGTCTTCTGTTAGTATGTGGAATTGATTGCTGCCCTCTTGCATTGGAGTTAGCATTCCCACTGAGTCAGGCCTACGATTCTACAGATGAAAATCAGCTGTCATCCTCAGGAAATCAGCTTTTGGAAGATATTTTAGAAAGTGTCCCATAAAGTGTTACCTGAGTGCATTGAATAGGGCTTATGCTGAACATACTTTTTGACAATTGTTTTAATCATGAAAAAAACATTATTTTTGTTATTTCTTGTGCTAAACAGGGCAAAGAAGATACAGAAGCTACTCCATGGTCCTTGCTAGGTACATAATTAGATTACCAGTTTACAACCCCCTTCCTTCACCCTCTGGGGTAGATTCATCAAAGAGTGAAGTTCCGCCACTAGAGGGAAATTCCACAGCTCTCAATTAATTTCTATGGGATTTTGCAAGGCGTATTCATCAATGGGTGAAGTGAAAGTTCACCCTTTGATGAATACCCCTTTAAAAATCCCATAGAAATGAATTGAGAGCTGTGGAATTTCCCTCTAGTGGCGGAACTTCACTCTTAACTTCACTCTTTGATGAATCTACCCCTTTGTGTTTTCTTAGCATTGGTCCATTATGAAGGGGTTTCCAAACATGGAGTATGTTTGATTTCCCTGTTTGACCTGTTTAGCTTAAGAAATATATAAAAAAACACATAAATTGTTACTTGTTACTGCAAACAGTATGATTAGCACAAGCCCAAGTTATTGAAAAGGGAGTATAATGACCTTTAATGCTTTAAGTTGATCCCTAAATTATTTGTAAGTTCAGTTGAACCTGAGGACTTGCTGCAACACGAAAAAACACATCCTCTTACCAATTAACAAATGCACTGTAGCAACAGACTTGTACTGTACTGCAATTTTGTGAACTGAAAAGCATGCACTTGCACTCTCAAGTATCCCCACTAGTATAAATATGTCAATTAATCTGTCTTTACAACTGCACTCACACATACTGTATATCAGAGGCCTAAAGTCTGCAGTAGCAAGAAATATTTTCATCTTCAAGGGATTTTCCTAGGATTCAATACTGCTCATTTTGCAAAACAAACGACAACAGTAAAAATATTTGATTTAGTCTTGAGATAGGGGAGGCAAATGCATTAAAAAAAACAATGAGGAGATGTCGTTTGAAAAAAGTGGAAAATCCCTGCTTGGGATGCCCGGAGAGATGAGAATGAATCATTCTGTATGGAACAAAGGAACCGGTATAGTTGATATATGATACAAGACAGTAAATAACCCTGTTGTGTAAATGTCTTTAAGTTTAAGCAAACACCACATTGTTTTGTACCTGACAGCAAGGTCTTTTTTCAACTTTTACACAGACCACTTTTCAACCAGCTCAAAAACACCTAAAACTGCCCTTTCCAATGCACCTCAGCATGATAGTACTGCCCCGGTTTTCCTTAAAAAAAATCTCTAGGGGGCAGGGCTGGGCCAAGGTAATTTGGCACCCCAGGCAAGGGGTTAAATCAGCGCCCCTTCCAACCCCGGTTATGTATGACCATTTCCCTTTCTTAAATAAAGAAACCTTATAACACATTAATGAATCAAACTGTACGTGTGCCAGCCAGCAGCACCCAAAAAATTGCTCCCAATCTGTACCTGTGCCACCAGCATTGTACCCTAAGTCTGTATCTGTGCCACCAGCATTGCCCCCAAGTGTGTACCTGTACCATCAGCCATTGCCCCCCAAGTCTGTACCTGTGCCAGCAGCCTGTGCCTGAGCAACAGCAAAAATATTGCCCCAGATCTGTGCCAGGCAAAGGGCAAGTAAGAGGGAGGTGGGGACTGAAGTAGTGCAAAACGCTGCTGCTGCAGACAATGGCAAAGTTAAAACTAAAAGAAATAAAAAAAAACATTTACCTTCTAAAGTGTGCCCCCCCTATGACTGCACCCTAGGCGGCCGCCTACTCTGCCTACCCCTAGTTCCGGCCCTGCTAGGGGCACCACATACAAATATGTCTATTCAACTCAGAATGTAGCTACTCCATCTGTACAAAGTCCTGCCAAACTCTGGACTTGCCAGGTTACCCAAAAACCTAATAATGAATGAAGCTTTTGAATCTGCAGCTTATTTCATATTTAAATGTATGATTTGATGTTGTGCTTCACACTACACATCTGTCTGTGCCACAAAAAAAAGGCAAGAAGCTGATCTGTAGGCCCAGTGTGAGTGTCTGCTGCCATATTTATGTGTCTGATCATGTATATTATGTAAGGAGCTATCCCCAGCCCATGTTCTTATTGCTGCAGCAGAGATGCATTGCAGTCTGGGGTGTGCGGATTAAGTTATTTTAATTTTTTCCCACTGGCTGCAGATATGTCTTAAAAAAAATAATTGTCAGTATCTGCTGACACTACCCGTTACTATGGGAACCAGCGGCTTGAAATCCTACTCTCCTATCGTTCATGTCAGCATTAAATGGGTCTTGTGTAGAACCCTCTGCTCAGAGGGCAACAGCCAGCAATTTGCACAAATATGTGTACCTAGAATGAACTTAATATTTAACAATATGTCCTGTAGCATCAGCTTATATTACAGACAAACGTCATTTTCTACTGGATAATTTGCGACGACCCCAAAGCTTAGCTTCTCAACAGCTGCTCAGATCCCACTGAGCATGTGACTATCGCAGACACTTTCCAATATGGTGACCCCCTGTGACAAGTTTGAAGTCCTGGATCATTTTTTATTGACAAGCTGAAACATTAGGCTGTTTCAATAAGTTTATTATACAAAATATTAAATTTTTGGCCACATTCATTTAAAGGGTTTAGTTCTCTTTCAACCCTCCAAGGGATAACAATCAAGTTAGCATAATCCCTGACTACTGATGCCCACGAGTGAGTTCAATTAGAAGTCCTGACTATTCTGATTCAGGTTAAGAACAGGGTAGCAGCACTTGGCTAAGAAAGGCATCTTTAAAATGCGTGGAAGCCCAAAATTGGAACAAATATTTTAATAGAACTTTTGCCCTGAACTTGCCCTGAGACTTGGACTTGTTAAGAAAGAGAGTATAAACACTATCAGAACTTCCAGATGTATATATATATGGGAGCCTATGATTAAGGGATTTTTCCCGAAACGCGTTAGGTGTAAACTGCAGCAGATTCAATAAACTGGATCCAGAGTGCCGTCTCTTGTCGTGGATTTTTTTATATATATATATATATATAAATATATCTATATGTATATAATTTTGTTTTCATGAGACATACCTGATTTCACATACTGATAGGAATCCATGATAGTCTTTCAGTATGCTCAGTAGGATCATTTCCCCTTAGCCTCACAGGATAATGCAACCTCTACCTCAACTTTTTCCACTGTGAGTGCTGGATTCTGGGAAGTCCTTTCTGAGAATATATGCACCAACTACCTTGGAAAGCAAAGGCACAGAATCCATCACTTCACAATGGAACAAGGGGAGGGAGGGTCTGGAACCTAAAGGTGGATGTGGAATGGTCCTTGCAGCATAAACAGGGCATTATGTTTTCCTTTCTGTGGAATCATATATAGTTATATCAGGAAGTTAAGTGTTTTTGCACTTTTCTAATAAGTGCAATTAAATGAGCTCAAGTCAAAAAGAGAGGTATATTTTTCCTTTAAGACAGATGACCCTGCACTCACTACAATTCAGTAGACTAACCGTTAAGGTAGGGTACAGCATTTTGATTTTGTGATTAGTACAAAAAGCACCATATGGCTCTGGTTGTAATAAAATAATGTGTTCACACATTTCATTTATATAAGCTCAGTTGAAATGATTACCCTATAATTAATAATATTTTAAATTAATATTCGTACTTTTAATATGCAGTAGGAAGCAATACTGAAAAATCACCCAGAGCAGAACTTATGTTATGACTTCTTTAAAAGTTTAAGGGGCTACTGGAGGCCTCATTTGGTTACCAGTCCAGGAATTACTTTTGAAAACTCCTGGGTAGTTTCCATGGTGTCATTTAAGGTCAAAAACACAAGCTTCCTTCTTCTCAATGCGTTCCCTTGATGGACATCGCCACCTATAGGTGCAAAGTGTAAAATGAGCAATCCAGGTGCAATGTTACATTTTCTCTGCAAGTCATATGCCATGCTTCATTGTCTGCAGGTAAAAGACATGGTGAATCTGTGAAACTATGAAATACATTTCTTTTAACAGACTGCTCTCTGACTGGAGCTTAATAAAAGCTTCCAGGATCCACAGAGCTGTTGATTATTGTCAGCATAACAAAGAATTATAAGGATCTTTTTCAAAAGAAACAGACAATACTCTCATTTGCAAAGTTTTTGTACAAAAAAGGGCATGTTTAACATTCACAGTGAAACAAATATATAGTCTCCACCCAATAAACAACCTATTGTTTCACCTTAAGCCCTGAGAGTTTTGAGAGTTACTTCTTTGCCCTTAAACCATATATATGTACATACAGGTATGGGATGCGTTATCCAGAAACCTGTTATTCAGAAATCTCCAAATAACAGGAAGACCATCTCCCATAGACTCAATTTTAATAAAATAATTCTCATTTTAAAAAAATGATTTCCTTTTTCCCTCTAATAATAAAACAGAACCTTATACTTGTTCCCAACTATGATCTAATGAATCCTTACTGGATACAGAACAATCCTAATGGGTTAAATTGATATTTAAAGTATTCCTTAGTAGACTCAAGTATGGAGATCCAAATTAAGGAAAGATCCCTCATCCAGAAAACCCCCAGGTCCCGAGCAATCTGGATAACATGTCCCATACTTGTATAAATAAGATAGTTGCACAGTCCCTGTTTATTACAGATACTTGATCATGATCCAATCAATTGTGGCAGAGTTTTAGTATTACTGTAAGTAGGTGGCATGTCTTAGTTATGTAAAAATATTGTATAAGCATGACAAATTCACAGAGGGTAACTTATAGTTTTATGGATTTGTCATAATGGCACTAAAATGTTAGATGCATGGTAAGAAAAGTGTTATTACACTGTACAAATGTTATGTGCCATTATACAGACTTAATCCAAATTAACAGATAACAATTTTTTCACTGACATTTTTGGTACCAATGTTTTTGAATCTGGCACCAATGTTTTTTTTGTGCAAAGGCAGGGATGGGACCTGTGGAGCACGGTCTGAATAACAGTTTCATAAAAGAGATCTTGTTTCTAAAGTTTAGGAGGCCCTTAAACCATTTATAACCCAAAGCCTTGGGTAGAATTACCAGTGAAGGTTGTGTGTGAGTTTGGGGACCCAGTGAATGTGACCTAGAAGTATGGAGTGAGCAGCCAGGCCTCTAACCATTAGTGTTTTTTGGGTTATTACCCCAATGTGTGCAGAATATTACAGAGCAGTGGTGTCTCGAGTTGAAGAATCTGTGATAATGTTTCCTTTAATGCAGTGTGTATTTTTGCTCTCTGCAATAGAAGACACAAATTTCTTGTTTAATAACTGAAATGTTGGCTCTTACAGCTCTTTGCCACCCCTGGCAACTGCCAGGCTACTACCACCTGAGGGGAGATTCTCAAACCGCCTTATGGCAGCAGTGCTCCTGTGCCAGATTCAGCTATTCAGATTAGTAATTATAGAGCAGTATACATTGTGAAGCTCATGACTGTGAAAAAACACATTAATTAGCATTCATATCAAAATGATTAAGTCTTGCTCTGGGATGGCGCAGCAGCACATTTTACTTTTTTTTTATATAATATATATTATATGCATATTTATTATGTTGAAGTGGTTTCTAAAAATTATGAAGGAAATCATTATTGCTTTCTAGAATTGTACAGTCATATCTCTCCAGACAGGGGGTGGCCACAGCAAGAATTATCTGATGCCACAGAATTTTTCCTAAATGAGCCAGGGGAATTTTTCTGACAACATGCCATGTTCCCATGTAAAGTAACAGGAGGTCAGAGCTGCTATGAGATGAGCTCACCAAAGCAAATAACTCCTGCCATATAATGGTATTCATTGAGTTTAAGGGAGAAGCGTTAGGACAGGACAATTTGTT
>CM044445.1:81362560-81433054 GCA_024363595.1 Xenopus borealis
CCCTTAACCACTTATATACGCACATTTGTTACACAACACATTTGGCTTGATAAAGGGCTGGTATAGATCAAAACGTTGCCATATTTGCACGAATAAAAGAAAAATGTTTAACCAAAGATCGGAGTGCTGCTACAGTTGTTGAATTTTAGTTTTTTTCTTACGATATTTAAAAAAAGAATTCCAAAGTATGGGCTGCTTACTTGGTGGATCTGAGAATGTAGAGAATGTATTTAATTGTATGTAGTTTGTGGAGAAACCTTGCTCCAATAGAGGGCACAATCATCATCAAGGTGAAGTGTTTGTGCACATTTCCCTCTGCCCACGGTAATCTTATCACGGTAGATCAATTGTTGCAGAATGTATATGTCTGTGATGGCTTATATGACTTTAAATAAACCACTCTTTCTTAGAATCTGTTCTCCTGTTTTTCTGGAACAGGGTCAACTATAATGTTTCGAGACACAGACCAGGACACATGGCTTGATCCTACTTTGTGGCTTTCCGGGCTTTCAACAGATGATCTTGAAGGGGGGAAATCTCTCTTTCTCGTGGATGCGGAGCGTGTACCCTGTCAATATGATGATGTCATATTCTCCCCAGAAACTTCATTTCGAGTTAACATCCAGGCCACAGACCCTGCAATCCAACTAAAAAGCATTTCTGTAATGGGAAGGGTAAGATGAATAAAACTAACAGCTGATGAACCAAATCCACACCAACTATTTTCCACATATTTGGCAGAAGAGCAACCTAAATTGGATTCCTAACTTCATTCTGCCAAATCCTGATCTTTACTACAGTTTTTGTTTATTTAGACTAGGTGCATCACTCCTATGACTATAAAAGTATTAAAAACGTACAATATAGATTAGAAGAGGCTCAATAATAATAATGCAGTAGAAAAAAATAATTGTAAGTGTAAAAAATCTTTACTAGGACATGTATAGTCCAAGCATTTCGTGCCAAATGGACACTTACTCGTAGGCTATGTGGGATTAGGGCACTCATTTTTGGACACTACGGCAGGTTCCCACTGAGTAATTGTCAGGACAGCAAAAGTCCTTTAAAGAAAAATGGCTTTTATTTCAGCCAGCAGCAACAAGTTGAAAAACAAAAACAAATGTTTTACCCCAAAAACAGATCAGAACAGCATATAATAGCTTTTCAGCAGCAACAGCAGTTCAGTTACCCTCATGGGTAACTGTGTTTGTACAGGCACTAACTCCCTCCTAACCAACTGCTAATCCCCAAACACATACCTACCGTGACTTGCAAGCTCTGTATATGTTGTATTTCTTTGTTCCTTTGACTCTTTTCACTCCCATATCTTGTTTGTCCTAATGTTTCTACCTGTCTACTATAGCAAATTCACGCTTGCTCCTGTAAAAACTAAACAAGCTAGACCCAAACCACTTCAACCTTGGCACGCTACTCATACAAAAGCACTCCAGAGACATACACTTGAGCATCGCTGGTGCAAATCCCGCTCAGAATCAGACATTTGGAGCTACAAATCTGCCCTGTGCTCCTATGACACCAGCTTTCCCCAAGCCAAACAAACATACTTTACTTCACTCGTTAACTCCCATTCTAAAAATTCAGCACAACTTTTCTCCACCTTTAACGCTCTCCTTTCCCCTTCTCCACCCCCTCCATGCACAACTGTCTCTGCTCAAGACATTGCTGAGCACTTCAAAAACAAAATTGACACTATCAGAAGGGACATTACACTACTCAACCCCCCAGGCTTCCCACCCTCCCTCCATACTCCCCAGTCTCTCCTGTGCTCCTTCACCCCTGTCACTAGAAACTTTTTCTTATTTCTTCAAAACTCTGCAATACCAATTCTTGTCTAATCAAAGCCTTAACTCATCTATTTAATCGCTCGCTCTCAACTTGACTATTTCCTTCTCAACTAAAACATGCTCTTGTCACCCCCATTCTGAAAAAAACCCTCTCTTGCTCCCTCCAATCTTGACAACCTCCGACCTATCTCTCTGCTACCTTTCATCTCTAAACTACTTGAGCACCTAGTCTACAACCTAGTAACCTCATTCCTCTCTGACAATAACCTGCTGGACCACCTACAATCTGGTTTTAAACCACAACACTCCACTGAAACTGCCCTGACCCAGCTAACTAATGATCTTTTAACAGCTAAAACCAACAAACATTTCTCACTACTAATACTGATCTCTCAGCTGCATTTGACACTGTAGATCACCCTCTCCTCCTCCACTCCCTCCATTTACTTGGCCTTCGTGACAAAGCCCTGTCCTGGTTCTCTTCTTACCACACCAATCGCTCCTTCAGTGTCTCATACAACGGAGTAGCATCTTCTCCCCTACCTCTCTCTGATCTCTCCTGATCCCAACCCAGAACTCCTAACTCGTGTCTCCTCCTACCTGTCTGCTCTCTCTACTTGGGTGTCACAACTCTACTTTAAATTAAACCTCTCCAACAGAAATGATTCTGCCATTCAGAATTAAATTCAAATTAATGTCCCTGACATTCAAAGCACTTCATAACATACATCTCTGAACTCATCTCTATATACTCACCCAACCGCTTACTAGGCTTCTCTACTGACTTGCTACTCAACTCTTCTCTCATCACCTCATCACATGCTCGCATTCAAGACTTTGCAAGTGCTGCAAAGTCTTCTCTCCCATGGTCTGTCCGACTTTCTCCCAACCTTGCTGTTTTCAAGAAATCTCTTACAACACACTTATTAAGAGAAGCCTACTCTCACTCTTAACTACCAAATGCAATACCACATACAGTAACACATCTTTCACCCACTGATCTTGCCCACTCCCACACCTTGTGTATCATTCCGTTCCCTTTAGATTTTAAGCTTTTTCTGCACAAGGCCTTCCTCGCTTTTTATACCGGCATTGATTGTGATGTATGTAATTCCATATTTATTGTGATGTATGTAATTCCATATGGTCTATGTATATAATTCATGTGATTTAGTTGTACAATCTTATTTACTGTACAGTGCTATGAAATACATGTTATTAATAATAATAATAATAGGATCCACTGTGTTGGGTTCACAGACATCTCTCTCAGTTATTGAGAGACAGAGCAGCTTGAGTTTTAAGGGCTACTGATTAGACACCTAATCACACCCAGCTGGTCAGACTGTAGCACCTCACTATCGTGTTATCCTCAGGCAGGCGAATTTGAATATGAGGCAGAAAGTAGACATGAGGTCCAGTTACACTACCCTGGACTAACATTATGGAAGCTATGTTTCCTATGAGCAGCCTATCAATAGAACAATGAGATGTGAATATGGTACCAACTCTTTCTGAGGATTCAGCTATTTGAACTGATAGTAACCATATGTTTCTATGTTGTTACCACTGCTCTTCCTTGGGCTAATATCACATGACGGTCGAACATTGTACTGTATTGTAGCTAGTGGGGAATGGGGCGAAACTGCCCAAACTGTCTCCCATTCACTTTATGGGTAATGTCAGACGGTAGCACTTGAGAAATCTTGCTGCCCTCAGGCAGGTACCTGAAAATACAACTCAATTGCTCCCATGTGAATCTCTACTGGTGAAGCACAAAATAAGTGTAAGGGAGCATCATGCAATAATTCAGTATTATCTGCAGTGATTCACATAGGGAGCAATTTAAAGGGGACCTGCCATCCTAAGAAATAATTCCAAATTACTTTCCATCAAGTTAGTTGAGCAATATAAACTTTACTTACACTATATTTATTATTTAAATGTTGTTTCTCTTCAGTCTTGGAATTACAATTGTTGACACTGTTATTAATTTGTATCACCCCAAAATTTTGTTTATACACCAGAATGGGGACTCAATGTCCATTCACAGTACCCTAGGCAATTATAGAGTTTGAGGAGAGAGGGGACTGTGGGTAGAGCAGTGACATCTAGAAATTGCTGAATGGAAAGTGAAAGTAATTGACTGCCCCACCTCTATGCCACTGGCATAGAGTTATCAGCGTTTAAAGAGTATATAAATCAAATATTTTTCTTGAAACTATTCTAGGCGTTACAATGCTGTTTAAATATTTTTAGGTGCAACTTCTCTTGTTCAAAAATAATTATGCAGTTCAGTTGGAAATGACTCTTTTACATGAAACAATTGGTCTATGAGTGAACAGCAACTTCATTATTACAGTTCAGAATTTTTAATTGATTATATTTAGAATTTCAGTATGAAAATTTTTACAGCGGTTCCCCTTTAAGCTTGTTTGTTCCTCCTGCTTTTGTGAGGGAATGCTGATAATTTATAGACATAATAATATAACTTATTGGGGGTACTGATTTATCAGCATCTATGGAAATATTTCATCTGACTACTTGATATGCTATTCTGCCTGCACCTATTTGCTCAGTGTGAGCTAAATACTGTCAAGTATAGCTAAATACTGTCCAATATAAAGTGTGGAGGTGGGTTTTGTCAGGGGCAGACAACAGTATTTTTTGGTAGAACAGAAATTGTCACTTACACACTCGATGGAATAAGAACTCCCTCTACTGTACAGAAAGTATGCAACAAACAAATTTCTTCTCAGTGATTTATTTCTTGTGAGCAAAAGAATATGAATGTAATAGAGAGAAAATACACCTTTATCACTGTATATAAATTTTTACTGGGGGTTGTTTTCTTCTCTTTTACATCCATGTAGGATATGCAGGAAACTGTATTGCCCTTCTTCCTACGCAGAAAATTATTAGTAAGGGAATATGCTGTTAGCTATTTCGAAACAACCTAAGGGCAAGGTCACACGTGGCGTTTTTACATTGTGTTTTTAAAAAATTGTATTGAAAATAATGTTCACACTATAGCAATTCCCACGGGGCACTTATGAGCCAACATTCGCCAGGCAACCCCAGTATTTGAGTTTTTTTAGCAGAAACGCCAACAAGCCAAGGAAATACCATGTTATTGAACTCTATGGGATCCACAGGTGTTGTGGCCAAACTCTCACAAGATGGATTTCAAATATACGTATTTACTGCATTGTATGCTGGTGACGTAATTGTTATGTTTTGGTAACCGAGGATGAGCAGAGTATAACAGTGCTTTATTAGCAGGTTCCTGCAGCCATTACACTTCAACAGTAGCTTGAACTCTAATGCTTTTAAAGAGTATAGAAAGTACAGTGTATGCACAGTATAACTCTTGTGTACAGTGACACCTACAGGCACCTTGCACAAACACCACAGTAATTACTGTGGTGTTTGTACAAATGGCCTGTGGGTGTCACTGTGCACATTACTTGTATTATGCAGATACACAGTACTTTCTGTACAGCTTATGAGTGATAGAGTTAAAGTTACTGCTGTTGTGTAATGGCTGCATGAAACTGATAATAAAGCACTGTTATACCCTGCTCATCCTCAGCTACCAAAACACAACACACAGCCTTCCTCTGGATCAACTAGCAGTTAGGCAGTTAAAATAAAAAAAAAAAAGATTGAACTACTATGTACTATGTAACTATGTAACAGATTGGTGACAGGATGTCTCTTCTACCTCTGCAGCAGCCTGCACCTTTTCTTCCAAACCGTGGTGAGCCTACCATACCTTTTACTGCTTGGATCCGTATGTTTGATAATTACATTATTGCTGCTGACCAGGGGGATTTCTGCAGCTAGAAAGCATGCTTTACTTATTCACTGCCTAGGAGCAGAGGCACAGCATATATTTTATACATTACCATCACCTGATGAGACCTATGAAACTGCTCTTACTGCTATAAAGAACTTTTTTGTGTCAAGAGTAAATGTGGTTGCTGAAAGATATAAATTCCACCAACATGGACAACCTAATGGCCAATCCACAGAACAATTTGTAGCAGCTTTGAGAGAGCTGGCTGTTACTTGTGAATTTGGGAATCTAACAGATGAAATGCTAAGAGACCAAATAGTGGAAAAAACAAACTCACAAAGCTTTAGAGAGAGACTAGAGCAGGATTTAACCCTTGCAAATTCTATTATAGTTGCTAGCCAAATTGAAACAGCAGTGGCAGAGGCTAAAACTTTCAGTCAGGGAACTGCTGGGAATGTACAGACTGTGACTTCAGCACTGTGGCCTAGTTATGCACAATCACAGACAAATTACAGTGTTAAGGAAAGGGATTCACTGCAAAACTGTGCAGCAAATAGAAATAAAAAATACTGTTTTCCTGTAGTTCAGCACAACACATTGCAAATTATGCTACATGCCCTGCAAACGCGGTACAATGCAGCAAATGCTCAAAGGTAGGTCATTTGGCTAAAACCTACGTAGTTCTGCTAAACATGCTCACAAAGTCACTACTACAAATGTTGAAGTGTTAAGTGTGGATAAAGCTGGTACATTTATTCCAGGCAAGTTTATATGCACTGTCAATGCCAATACTGCTTCTGCTGACAAGGGACACTCCATTAACCTGATGCTTGATACAGGTTCAGCTGTTTCTATACTACCAAATTATATTTTCTTGAAATACTTTGCAAAAGATATGCTTGTTGCACCTGCCCTGAGACTGGTCAGTTGCTTAAAGGATGCAATCCCTGTGCTTGGTTACTTGCCAGTGACTGTACGATTTGAATCAAATACTGCAAAATGTGACTTTTACATAGTGAATAAGGGTACTGCTATACTTGGAAGGGATCTCTTTGCTGCATTAAAGCTACAATTATTTGATGGTCTGTGCCTGCCACACAGCCTGTGTCTAAAATGTCACCACAAAGCAACACTTCACTGGGCTTTGCAAAGAACTTTGTACACAAAGTTAAGTTGAGACCAGATGTAAAACCAGCGTGCCAGAAATTGAGGCGATTGCCCTACTCTATAAGGGAGACTGTCTCACAGGAACTACATAACTACAGAGCAACGTGCCATGCAACAACCCAAGCATCTCCAGCTGAATTATTACATGGCAGACAGATGTGCACTAGGTTACATGTTGCAGACATCAAACTTCCACAAATTACTGTGCCTATTAAATAATCTACTGCTGATTTTGTCAAATGTCAACTAGCCAAATGCAAGGCTTATACTGACAGAAAACAGTCTGGATCTTTAGTCAGAATTAAGAAACCAGGAATACTGAAACAATGACGGTCTAAATGTACGACACCACTTGAAGTGAGATGCCAGCGAGGACCATACACATATGATCTATCTGATGGACGCATATGGAAAGCAAATCATCTTGCTCATGCTAGATATGACTTTGGAGACGTTCCATTTGATGAAGGACATTTTCCTACTCCTGATGCCAACTGCAATAGGCCTGAAAAAAGTGAACCTATGAGACATACTGAGAGAATCAGAACTACCTGCATGGACCAAGGACTTTGTGATGCGAAGAAGGTATATATTGCTTTAAGATACATACTGTTTAATTGTTACTGTTTATTATATTTGCCCAAATGCTTTCCTACTTTAGGGGGAATGTGGTGTTTATACAAATGGCCTGCGGGTGTCACTGCGCACATTACTTGTACTATGCAGATATACAGAACTTTCTGTAGAGCTTGAGAGTGATTGAATTCAAGCTACTGTTGATGTGTAATGGCTGCATGAACCTGCAAATAAGGCACTGTTCTACTCTGCTCATCCTCGGCTACCAAAACACAAAAATTGCATTGCGTATTGACCAGCAGTACTTATACATTATGCATAGATATTGTTTATCACTTGGCTTTTTTCATAAAACTTTACTAAAATTTTTCTGAGTGGAGTTGTGGGGAATGAGGAAAAAACTGAAATGCATGATGGTAAAAGAAAACTAAAGCCTGAAAAAACGCATATTATCATGCATGCGTGGTTTCATTGGTGTATTTACTCTCAACTGTGCGTTTTTAAAAATGTAACACAAAAACGCCACGTGTGACCTTGCCCTTAAATTTTTCCCAATGTTATTAAAAAAATGCTCTTTTTGGGAGGAAAGTTATACGCACCATCGTTGTTCAGATATAGTGTTAGTTTGGCTAAGGTATGTGTTAAAGGAGTGTTGATGCTTTCTGGTTGACAGAGAGAGGTAGAGTTGAACAGTGTGTCTGCTACCTGCCAAGAGACCTCTATGTGTGACAGTTTATGCTCTAACTGTGTGTATGTTCTAGCACCAAGGAGCTAATTAAATAGGTGCAAAGTTTGTTTCAGTTCCAGTAAGCAACATCACATTATAAGTAAGTAGTAATTATAAGTATACTGGAAACAAATCTGTGGCCCAGTCTATGAGTAGTGTCATTTTGTCTGTTTGCTCCCATGTAGTGAGAGGTTCATCAAAGGACCAGTGGAACTGCATGGTTTGTTCAGTGTTGGTCCTTACAACTGTTATATAAATATTTGACTTTTTTCACCTTTTTATTTTAATGATGATTTTCAATGATGATTAGTATCCGACTGTATACTATTTAAATTTTAACAAAAAATGCAAATTCTGAGTAATGGAAAATGTTAAATAATCTTGGAAGAATCATCTGCTCTGTTTGTTTAATGGGCAGAGCCTCCTCTTGGTACAAGTACAGCACTAGTAGCTAAACATTAATTCTGATTATGACTTAGTGCTCACAGTTACAGCTTTCTGACTGCAGAGGGGGCAATTCCTCTAGCTTCACAGAACAAGCTGACCTTGAAAAACCTGAAACTTTAACTGTAGGTTTCGCATATCACATTGTTTTATTTTAATTGCTCTCAGTGCCAGAAGTTAGGCTCTTTTTTGTCATTGTGCTGTTTACTTTAATGTTTAAGGGGCCATGACAGACAGGGCAATTGAAACAGATATTGGTGGAAGGGTTCTGTTTGTATTTTAGTCCTTCACCAGTATATTGCTCAGACAGATCTCTTAAGTCTGTTTGTAAAGCTGATGTTACAGATTATAGCCTAAAGACGGACAAAATATTGTACATGCCAATCTTCTGACCTGCAACTAACCGTCAGTTAATATAAAGGAATAAACAGAAAAAATCACACTATTATCTGGATATTATTGACAGGCCCCGTATTAGAATTTGTCATAGAAAAGTTATGTCCGTAGTGGCAGTCTCTCATTGATATCATCAGAGGCAATACATGCAGAGATATCGGTAGCCAATATAAATCTATGACCGCTCGCCATGGCACAATAAATGTCGGAACAATCCACACACTGTCAGAAAACCATATGAATTGAAGGTCCGTTCGATAGTATCTTGGTGCAATATATGATTAAAACGGCCTGATAAATCTAATTTCTTGTATTTTGATCACCACAGTGATTCCTAAATGAAGCAAAATAAGCAAAATGCCTGTGTCCCTTAACCAAGAGAGTT
Organism: Xenopus borealis; assembly: GCA_024363595.1. Taxonomy (NCBI): domain Eukaryota; kingdom Metazoa; phylum Chordata; class Amphibia; order Anura; family Pipidae; genus Xenopus; species Xenopus borealis. The sequence goes on from CM044445.1 coordinate 81,371,860, forward strand.
CCTAGCCTAGGAATATGTGAATAATAGCACCCATGACAAGACATCAACCATAAGACACTGGGTTATTCTGGGGAAATACCTGCTATTCAAGCTAGTTAAGAGTGGATTATAGATTTGTGAATCATCCAAGTTGGCATCACAATCCTCTCCTGGTCCATTAAATAAATAGAGTTATTGTTCCTGTTTTAAATAGATTCTGGCACCTGGGAACCAACATTCACCTCAAATACCCCCACAGTATCTGAATATGTTAAATGGTTGCCGGAGAAGTAAATCCTAACTTTTCTTTGTTGCAGGAAAGGTCATCCATAAACCTAACATGTACCTTACAGGCAATATAACCCCATATATAGGGTAATGTCAAAGCCTACCTAAATACCTGCCAAAATGACTATACGTATATAGGATCTCTTATTCCAAACCCCATTATCTAGAACGCTCTGATTTACAGGAAGGCCATCTCCCATATACTCCATGTTAAGCAAATAATCAAAAGAATTTCCCTTTTCTCTTTAGTAATAAAATACTAGTTTACACTTTATTGCTAGTTTTACACCTACACTGATTTACACTGACATAATCATTCGTTTGCAAAACAATCTTATTGGCTTTATTTAAGGTAAATGTAAATTATTTTTAGTAGTCTTAAGGAATATTGATCCAGAGTATGGAAGGACATCTTATCTGGAATACCCCAGGTCCCAAGCATTCTGTATAATAGATCCTATACCTGTATGTGGACTTCATAAAATCAGTAGCAGCATACTGGTTTGAATTTGGTTTATTTATTTATGCTACAAATTTGGCATTATATTTATATACCATTATCAGTGCTAGGTTACATGAACATTATTGTCTTTCCTTTGAAAAGAAATTCTTATGGCCTAACTAGAGGCTAGTATGCCCTGGTCAAAGTTAACCAATTCAAAACAGACATTCCCCTAGTCACCTACAGACTCTTAATTCAACTCGTTATTCAACAATACTTCAAATCTATTTCATTTTGTGGTTAAATGTCTTTTGTGTCCATGGAACTCCCTTGTAACCTGGGGTCACAGATCCTAGCTGTAGTACCCCGGAGAAACCCACTAAGGCTGTTGGAAGTGCTCTAAAAATATAGAGTTAGATTGACAGTGAATTGCCATTGTATCTTATTTTTTATGTTTCTTTTCTATTTATCTTAAATAAATATTTGACGATGAATAACTAATCTTTCGATTGTTGCATTGTTTCTATGAAGATGTTATTGAATCAGACTGCAGTCTCTTTCTACTTTAGGGCTGTGATACACTAGGCTATTTGGGGGGTTTCAGTCGCCTGGCGACTAATCGCCTCAATTTTGCGGCGACCAATCTCCCCAAAAGCCTTTCCTGACTCTACGCTGGCTTAAAATGAAAAATCGCCAGAGCTAATTACACGCGACGATTCGTTTTCCGAAGTTGCCCGAAGTTTCACTTTCTCCCCAAATAGCCTAGTGTGTCACAGCCCTTAAGTGGTAGGTTGTCACTTCTTATCTTCTTCCTTAGCCATTCTTTTATTGTGATAATGCCTCCACAAGTAGCAATTAGATGGCAAAGGGCATTGCGTAAATTACAAGGCTGTCTTCTCTGATATCATTGGGTAAGATTACCTGGAATTGTCAGGACTCAGGATGCCCCTCAGGTGTGTATGACAGAGGCTGTCCTATGAGACACCAGAAGGGTCATGCACCATCTTCTCTTGGATCAACCTCAGTGAGGAGTATGGGCAAAGTGGTGTTGTCTAGTCCCTGAAATAGTTAGGGTGAAAACCCTTTGAATGAGGATTGAATTCTGTTGAAGTGGCTTCAGTAGGGCCAAAAAGAAAGGTCAGGTGTCCCAGAGACGCTTAAAGCTCCAACAAGATCCTTTTCCAGGTGTTATCTAAAGAAGATTTTTGGATTTTTGACTATTTGGCCACCCATGCACTGTGCCACATTGGGTTAATCTGATCATTCAGCCCCTGGTCCATTGTAGACCTGTAGGGGGAGGACTAAGTCAATGACTTTTTTTTATCGGTTTCCTTGAAGGATATGTTATTGCTCCAGAAAAATTTGTCTACCGAAGATTTCTTATTGGAGCAACCAGAATGACTTGCTCTTATCCTTAAACTTAAATTTGGTGATAAAGTCTAGCTATGCAAAATGAACTATGCCAGTCTGGGTTACATTTGTAGGAATGCAAGCTTGAATAAAGTACATATTTCTGTTTAACCATTTACATATGTGTCTTGGGGATATCTTTCTGGAGCATTTCCATCCAATTGTCTCCCTCATCCGTCTTTGATATGACATTTCTTCCTGCAGTAACTAGCTTAGGTGATTCATAGAAATAACACTCATAGAACATAGAAACAAACACTGATCAGGTTTCAGGGAGTAACTTCAGAAAGAGACAGATTAATGAGGGACATTCTCAGCTTAACACAATAGAAAAATACCCATTTCTTAGTGTTTCCTGACTCCTCTGACACCTGTCAGACAAGAAGTAAATGAATGTGCAACAGGTTGCAGTGCTCAGGGTACTGAGCTAAACGGCACGGCTATTGTCTGATTGTTGATAGTAATATTTCCTGTTACACTCAGTGCCCAGAATAGTGCAACTATGACGTGTGTAGCAGGTTCCTTAAGCAAGTACATAGCTCTACATTTGACTTCATTTCTTATATATTTCATAATAGGCAAGTGAGGTCCCTCTAGGTCAGTGTTCTTCAAACAGTGGCTTATAAGCAACCAACCCCTTGGATGTTGTTCCCAGTGGCCTCAAAGCCGGTGCTAATCTTTAAATTCAAGGCTTGGAGGCAAGTTTTGGTTTGTGGCTCACGCACCACTGATTTCTGTCCTCAAAATAATATAAGGAGGGGGCGGCTGCTTGTCCCGCACCAGGGCCGCCCCCTTCTCATCACTGATATTGAATTAAATCACCAGTTTTATTGCACTAGCGATGTAAAGGGACAAATACTATTCTAGTATTGTCAATTAAATATGTAAAAACTGCAGTTGCGCCTGTTTTGCTGTAAGTAAAATGAGTCCCGATGTGTAGTATTGTAGTTCTGGGGAACATATGTTGCAGGGATGGAAAGAACTGACAGTATACTCAGAGCCAGTATCCCACAAGACAAAGCAAAAAAAGCACAATCAGTTATCCTTAATCTAAATGGCCCATGAATATTTACTGTACTTGGCATAGGAGGGTTAGCTGAGGATGCAGCTGCACCTGTAATAAATTACATCAATACAGATCCCTTATACAGAAAGTCATTATCCAGAAAGCTCAGAATTACAGCCAGGCCATGTTCCATAGACTGCATTTTAATCAAATAATTTACATTTTTAAAGATTTCCTTTTTATCTGTAATAATAAAACAGTACCTTGTACTTGATCCCAACTAAGATCTAACTTATCTTTACTGGTGGGAAAATCAGCCTATTAGGTTTTCTTAATGTTGAAATGATTTGCAGCAGACTTAAGGTATGAAATTCCAAATTACAGGGTCAGACTGGGGGCCCTGGGGCCCACCGGGACTGCTGCCCAGGGCCCCCAGCCGACCCCCCTCACTTATTATAGGGCCACCAGCGGGTGCTGACGTCTGTGCACGGCACACACAATTTTTAATCGGAAATTATATAGGTAGAGGGGGGGATCTGGCCCGGCGGGGGCCCATGAGGGTCGGGGCCCATGAGGGTCGGGGCCCACCGGGTTTTTTCCCGGTGTCCCACTCTGCCAGTCCTACACTGGTAAATTATATTGAGTAACTATGTGAAGCCAATATGCCTTTTTTAGCTTGTGACTTTGAAACCCGCTCTTGGGCTGATCACTGATACTGATTTAGATCACTCATATCTTTATTGCACTACAGCGATTTAACAGGGACGAGGACTTTTCTCAGTATCGCCAGTCAAATACCGGAAAGCTACAGTTTGCTGGACCCGGCCACCTGAAGATCACAAATGCAAAGTGTGGAGATAAAACTGGATGTGAATGTGGAAATGACTTGGTGAGATAATTTGCAGAATCAGTTGCACTCAGGACTGGACTGAGAATTAAAATAGGCCCTGGCATTTCAGGTACACAAGAGGCCCATCAGCCCACATAGAGGCCCAAACAGCCCCCACCAGCCCACTAAACACTGACTTTCTATGGGACCTTATAGCAGCCCCTCTGGCATTTGCCCTAACCCACAAATGGCCAGTTCGGGCCTGGTTGCACTATAGTGTGTATAATAGAAGAGTGCAGTGTAATACGAATACGTGTATGGCTTATTGTTTTTATAGATCCTCGGAGAAATCTGCTCCAGCCTGCTGAGGCACTATGGCAATAAATGTCCTGAAGTCACCTGCTCAAATCCCTTGCGGCCAGTCGGGCACTGCTGTGAAATATGTGGTAGGTGGAGGTTAAAGGAACTAATCTTTACAGATGAAAGAAGAAAGGCAAAGTGTACAGAAATAAAATTTGCTTTAAATCTATAAAGGAGAAAATCTTTTATTTACTGGAGTTATTTTCTCTGGTCCCTAGTATCACAATGTGCTTCCAAGCAAGGGTCTATCCCAGCAGTTTGAATTTATCACATTTTCTAAAGCAATCCTGGCAATTAGGAAGCAACTGCCACAAATATCTGTTGTTGTTTTTTTTTTATAGTTTTTATAAAAGCAACAGCATTCACACATTTATCTGTATACAATCTTACCGTGGGTAAGGATAGCCCTCCATATTTATTAACAATAGAACGCAAGTATGCTCAAATACAATCAACATTTACTTTATAAGATCTATTGGCTTTTCGAAATGTGATTTGTCAAATTCATTTTTCTCCATTGAGCAATGCTGAAAACTAACGTGATCTATAAAGTCCTCAAAAAAACAAATATGTTAAAATTAACAAAAGGCTCATCTAAATCATTTTTATTATCAGTAGCTATCTAGTAATTTAAAACATTATTTGTGAACTGCAAGGCATAGAAAACAATTCTGTGAAAAACTGAAAAAAATCGTTATATTACAACATTGTTATGTTTGAAAAAAAAGAAAAAGTGCTCAGTACTAGACATGCATACAAATAAAACTGAAATATATTGGGGGTTCTTGGTACCCACTGAAAATAAAAAGCGACCATTCACCTCTTTCAGATGAGGACTCCCTGACTGATATGAGCAGAGGCTGCACTCAACTGGATAAAAGGGTTTAACAGATATAAACTAACTAGCATCAGTTTCCCCTTACCATCATAAATTCTTATGTATCTTTAAACTATGCACAAAAGGAGCCATTATAATCAGATAGAGGTGATTCCCAGAAGATGGATTTCATCTGATTTGCAGTTTGTGTACAGTATGGGAGCCAGTTAATCATTGGGAAATAACTTATTTTTGGTATCCTTTTGTTTGTAGGAGCCACTGTCTCTCTAGAACACACGTCGCAGTTTGACCTGGAGAACTATCGTAATAGACTCATGCACACTTTCCTCAGCCTGGTATACAGTAGTTAATGATTATACCAAATTGTATCCCTTGCAATTAATCATTGTTTTCAGTTTTACAAAAGAAACCAGTCCTGCATGGAACTTGTCTTGGAATCTATGACTGCTATGTATTTAATACAGTACACTGTCTATTTTCCGGGGGAACTCGGATTAAAAGGGACCTATTATTTTTAACCACATCAGTCTGATTAAATGTAGTAATGGTAGGGGCAGATGGGCAGATTCAGGGAGATTTTGTTGCCTGGTGACTAATTGCCTCTTCTGCAGGGCGACAGTCTCTCCGAACTGCCTACCGTCTGCTTGAATGAAGAATCGCCTGCGTTAATGCACTCGCCGGGCTTCGATTTCCGAAGTTGCCTCAATAGGAAACTTTGGACGACTTTGGAAATTGAAATGCTTCGAGGCAATTCTTCATTATAGCAGACGGAAGGCAGGAATAAGGCAGTTCGCGGAGATTGGCGCCTGGCAGAAGAGGCAATTAGTCGCCATGCAACTACATCTACCTGAATCTGCCTGTCTGCCCCTACCCTACGAAATACATTTTTTCATTTTAACTCTGTGATTATACATGTTTATTTCACATAGTCATTGCCACCATTACATAGGTACCTCAGTTTTTCCAAAACCAGCCAGGCCATATGAATTCAGCTCTTAGGGCTATGGTACACGGGATTTATTCTGTACCAGTCTTTGTTATCGTCTCTATAGTGTTTTCTGGCTGAAAAGTACCTGAAATGCATAAATTGGAAGAGTGAGGGGACATAATTGAATAGAGCAGAAGAACTAGAGCCAAGATTTTGGCTAGAAAATCTGATTTTTTTTTTTGCCCCTAATAAAATGTCATCTAAGGCAAGGTTTTTACTGCTTCTCTAGTTTTGGGACATCTTAGGTAGCACCATGTACTGGCAAAGTGCTGTACATTCCTGTAAATAACAGAGTAAAATCACAGAGGCACCTATATGTAATACACATGCCTACAATAAAATACCAATATCATACTTTTGAGAAATGGATCTGAAAATGGGAACATGTAGTAGCATTGGCAGTGTCACTTTGTAGCCTGAGGATTCTCTAATGATTTTCAGGCTTAAAACAGCCAGTAGTAGACCAGCAGTGAATACAGTTATTTTCTTTGGGTATTTTTTTATTAACTGTTTTACTGGTCCTTTAATAATAACATTTCTTGTATCCCGAAACGGAAACTATGATGTTTACAGCAACTTCCTTATTTTGTCAACCACATTACTTGTGTATGTGTCATACAAAGGGAAATAACTAGGTAGAAATAACTAGAGAGTTATTAGCTGTATGTGGTATGAGTGTGAAGCTTCCTATAAAGTCAGTCACAACACCAAATCATGTTTATCAATGTGAGAATTTAGCGAGACGGATCAGTAGCAATAAGTAACTTGTGGCAGGAGAAACAGAAGTCCCAATGATTTTTTCTTTGTCCCGGCAGAATAAATATTCAGGTATTAAACTGGCCATCTCCAAAGTACAAAAGCCCCAGACTGTCCTAGGAATAATACCTCGGGGTTCCATCCCTGAGATACAGATTGTGATCATTGATGATAAAAATGAGTCTCAAACAGGAAGTGATGCACAGCAGCTTGCTTATGACATCATGTCGGACATACAAAGCCATGGTAATGATTTGCTTTAAAACACTACTGATTATTCTTGCTGTCTTCAGTTGCTCTCCTGTGTTTCTAATATGATATATACTGTAGGCAGTTGCTTCTCCTGCTTATCATGTTCCCTCTGTGAGCTCCATGTTACAAATCACATGGGCAAGTTAGGAGTCAATCACCAAGTTATAAGTTAGAGCTTCGCAACTATAAAGGCGCCACGTAGATACTGTATTGTCCAAAATTCTCGTCAGTACATGCATACATTTTTTGTCATAGCTCAAGGGATCCAGATGTAAAATTCATATAAAATAAATGCTAAAGCAAACACCAGATTTTGAAATGATTTCTTTTGAGGGATAAATAAACAAATGCCCCTAAAAGAAGCGATTAAAGCTTTTAGCCAATTGCACTAAGTAACTACTGATATCACTGTATTGAAACTTTACCATTAGCATGACAAGAATCTCGTGAAGAAAGCTTGTTCCAGGTTTTAGAAGTGGGGCAACCAGAGATGGCAAGCAGGGAATGATGATTTTTTTTAGCATTTTAAGTGCCAACAATTTCTGCAGTAATTATAGTGATAAGGGAATCCTTTATTAACATTCATCATAGATCTCACCAGGGGCAGCCCAGCAAACTGGTAACATCAACCCTCTCTGTGTTTACCTGAATAAGCTCAATTAAATCATTGTGACTGCATTACCTTTAAAGGGGTTGTTCACCTTTCAATGAACATTTAGTATGATGTACAGCAGGGGTGTCCAACCTGCGGCCCTAGGGCCGCATATGGCCCAGGATGGATATGAATGCAGCTGAGCTTGAAATGCTTGGTTCCCAAGGAAATGTTATGTTGCAAAGGATATAGGAGTAGGCAGGAGTCTACCCATTGCCTATTTAGTAGTAATAATAATATGATAAGTCTATTTAATATCCAGGTGTTCCATATTCCAGTGTATAGCTCCATCTGGTTGTTCAATAGGTATATTCTTTACTTTTACAAATCAGAAGTGTTTGTGTATTTCATGTGCGGCCCCAGACAATTTTTCTTTATCGAATGTGTCCCAGGGAAGCCAAAAGGTTGGACACCCCTGATGTAGAGAGTGATATTCTGAGACAATTTGCAATTGGTTTTCATTTTCCAAATCATCCTAGCAACCACACATTTATTTTAATAAGAGACTGGAATATTAAAAAGCAAGGCCTGAATAGAATGATGAGTAATAAAAAGTAGCAATAAGTATAAATATGCAGCCTTACAGAGCATTTGTTTTTAGATGGGGACGGAGACCCCTATTTTGTAAGCTGTCATAAGAAGGCAAATAATTCAGAAACAATAAAAAGTTGTTTAGAATTAGTCATTCTATACGACCCATTTAATGGTTCTATCACTCAATTGAACTGAAGAATCCACTTGGATAATGATTTCACGAATACTCAGAAGGTCCAATTAACTTAGACTTACCTCTACTAGATACTGTATATCCTGGATATGGAAAAACTCGTAATATACATATATCTCAGCATAAAGCACATGGAGCACTTATGGTATTGTTATGTTTGTGCAAAACTTTAATGGTGTAAGTCTTACACTGCTCCGTGTTCTTTAAGCTATTTCTTTTTGAAGTAGCGCCTGGGCTTTTTTTTTTTATACCTTTTTCTAGGGATGAGTGTGCTGCTCTCTCTATCTATATCTTAAAGACAACTCGCCATTTCAATGGTTTCTTTTTACACTGCAGGGCAGAGTTTTGGTATTATAAAAGGAACATTGGTATTGGCTACAGGCAGCGGCACAAGTGCCCACAAAACTGACATACCGGTGGGGACCATCTTTGCAAGTGTCATTGGAGTCATTATTTGCGTGGCTTTGATTGGAGCAACCTACTTCCTCTACAGAACAGGATTTATAAGGTAACTAGATGAGTTGGGTAATGATCATATAAACACTATAAAATATTTAATTAGCCGAACTACTGTGAAAATTTAATTTTAATCAAAACTTTATCATACATAAATAAAAATTGTTCTGAATATAATTTAAAATTCTATACCGTTTTTGTTGGTTTAGATTGCCATCTTTAGATGCAGTAACGTTTAGATGGATGAGAAACAGAACTCAAGAAGGAGTTACCCATATGGAAAGAAAAGGATTTGAAAACCCAATATTTGATGGTACACCAGATAACTCAACTGTAAGTATCTCAGCGAAGACAATTTGGCGTCCTAGTTACGTTTAGTAAAGGAAGTTTGATGAGAGCCTTATGCTTGTCTGGAAATAGTAGAAAGATGGCAAAAGATAAACATGATGCTACTGAAATGAAATCTGTTTGCAGACATTGTTAATATTTGGTCAGGCCAACCCCTCACCTACCCTCTCACAGCGGATTTTCTTTTTTTATCAGCAGAAATAGACTGTGTCAAAGTGAGAAGAGTTCACACTATATAATTATAAATTAGGGATGCACCGAATGCAGGATTCGGCCATTTTCAGCAGGATTCGGATTCAGCCATATCATTGTGCACAGCCAAAACTGTTTGCAGCATCAGCTAACATTTTATTTCTCTTTTTCCATAGGATGTTCCACCATTATATGAGGAAGAGGAAGCACCGAAAAGGAATGTTGTCAGACAAAGTGATGTTCACTTTACTAATCCTTTATATGATGATTCTCCCAGTGAAATCTGAGGGAAATAATATATTACAGGAAAACAGCACAATAAAGCAACACAAACATTAATGTTCTGCGTGCTGGCTATTGAGCACAGCAAGGATTGAAACATTACCAATCGTTGGGTAATGAAACATAACAGCTTGTAGGCAATGGATGGCTCTAGGCATTCATATTTGCTGGCAGTATGTGGGAACTACCTTCCTTTTTCCCTCCACTGTCACATCCCAGATTATAGGAAAATAGCAGTAGCAATAGTAGTTCCACATTACTTTATATTTTCTACACAGCTCCTCGTTTTCCACTATAATAAAATAGAACATAATCCAACTATACTGGTATTGACAGAAATTATAAGACACAATCCAAACAGCAGCAATATACAAGCCAAATCAAGATAAAAACTGTTAAAATATTTGCCACTTTGGTACAGATAGCCTTTACAGCTGTATATCTCACTGTCATTATAGAATAAACACAATGCAATACAATGAACACACAACTTTATTAAAAAGCTTTTTTGGAGCAAAACTTTTTTTTGGATGTTTTATGGAATAGGACATTTTCCTCTTTGCTTTGTTATCAGTGAAGGTAATAAAAGTCTCAAAAGACACCCCAGGTCTATTCCATTGCAACAAATCAGGTTTTTGCTTGTATACTGAGCAAATAAATGAGAATGGTATCTGAACAGGAAGCTCTTAAAACTTGAATTCTGTCAAGATAAAAAATGAATTCTTGTCTGATGAAGATAGCGGAAGATATGGTATGGAAGTAGAAAAAGACCTTCTCCCTAAACGGAGGACACTTACACACGGGCGTTTTGGACCTGCGTTGCATTTGGCTGCGTTCAGCCACAGGGGAGCGCAGGTCTAGATGCACCTCATTAGTTTCAATGGCGTTGTACCCACGAGACGTGTGTAAGCACCGAACGCAGATTCAGACGCAACATGCTGCTTTTTCCTGCGTTTGACGCCTACATGTGTTCGTGTGAGTACAGCCCCATTGAAAATAATTGAGTGCGTCTATACCTGCGCTCCCCTGCAGCTGAACGCAGCAAAACAGAGCGCAGGTAAAAACGCCCGTGTGTAAGGGCCCTTACTCAAAAAGGATTAACTTGTGTCTCAACCTTGTTTATCATTTGGAGAGAATTGCAGTTCAGGTGGATAGAATGAAGCTAATCTTAGACAAAATGCAAAGGATATTTGAGGGATATTGTTCAAGGGCAAGATTTGCTTTTTTTATTCTCTTTTACTTATGAAGAAGAAGAAAAGTAAACACAAAATGAAAGTGAGGGCATGGGCTCCTAAGAAACATTTTACTATCAGTGAAGACTGTGGTTTTACAAAAGGCAGAATGAAAGCCCTGCAAACTTACCGTCACATACACATTGTTGTCACAGAGCTTTTGACAGAAGGATTTGGCACATAGGACCTTGAATCATAAGCAGGCTTGCTGGCTCGTCTGAACTTGAGATATTTAATCTGTATTCCTCTTTCAGGTTATGGATATTGGCTGTAATCGAGAAAATGGCCAAATATCATTGCAAACACTGAAATCCTATTATGCTTTCCATTTGCCAAAATAAATAAAAATATGGTATAGTACTTCCAGGTTGCATTGACAGCACTAGGAGATATCTGAAGATGCCTCACTTAGGTCTTGGAAGTGCATGGTTTACTGGAGGAATGCTATAAACCCCCATTGTCCAGGGTGAAACAAGAGAATCCAGATGTAAACTGCACCTACAGTCTTACTCCTCACTCTTTATGGTGTGCCACAGTTGTCATATTGTTGACCTTGGTCATATCCTATTGAGGAAATACAGGTTCTGAAGGGGTTGAAATCACTTAGTGCCTACAATGGTAAAATGCTAATATTTTGTCAAAGCAGACCATATAGATCTTGCAACAAGAGAGTAATGCACACTATGGTCAATATTTATCAGGACTTATCTGATGAAGTATTTCAGGTGTGAAGTAATATTTGTTCTCGAAAAAAAAATACAGAAACCATATTTATTAGAAATTCTAAATGTCATACATTACCAAATCCCCAATAAATATCCCCTTTAGATAAAAAAAACAAAAAAACCCAAAACAATTAATCAGATTCTAATGATTATAAAGTATGGATAAATAAATAAATAAATAAGAGGGGGGGTTGTTAATTGATCAAAGTGCACAAAATTGGTTCTGTATTTCCTTTTGGTTTCACAAATAATCCAGCCCATTGCACCAGTTATGCTGAATGTAGTGCAGTCTTGTATGTTTCCAACGTGAAAAAAATATTTTAGAGCCACTACTAAGAAATGTTTGCTACAAATGCGGTCTCTGGCTTTGTCCCATTATTTAAACAAAAGCTTTCACACATTCATAGCTTCCAAGCAAAACTACACACTCACTCATTAAAAAAACACACACAAAAGTGCAATTGTGCATCACTGTAAAATGTTTTAATATGTCAAGACAGACCAGTATGAACTTCCAAACTGCCCTCTGCGGATTTATTAACAGGTCAATTGTTTAAAAAAAATAATGTTCTTACAATTTATAATTACAAAGACAACTTACATTAAAAAAGTAAAAATCAGGAAACCCCATAAGCAGTAGTGGGTGACTCCACAGCCTCTTCACGCATTTTAAACAAAGGAGGAACAAAAAGACACAACCAAAAAAAAAATTATATATATATATATATATATATATATATATATATATATATATATATATATATATATATATATATATATACTGGAGACTAGATCACTTGGTTTAAAACTAAAAATAAGTGCAAGTACTATACAGTGTTTCAGAGAGGAACCATTAACTGTTGGTTTATTTCATTATTAGCCCAATAAAACCAGATTTAAATGAATGACAATCTGCCTGTCATATGGCACAGAAGGCACGCTAGTGTGACGGTGACAAAATAGATATGCCAGCCACAACAAATTAATTACAAGCTTTTAATGGAACAAGGTCACGGACTGTGAAATAATAAAATATATAATACATGGAAGAATGAGATTAAATATACACACACAGAACCACGTGGATGCATGATAGTGAAGTAAAATATACATGATTTGAGTTTTTAATGATCGATGGCCTATGATAATCATGTGTTCCTCATGCAAGCATAAATACAACTAGTCCAGCTGTGTCAGGGTGATTGCAGGGTATGAGCAGAAGAGAAAGTAGAAGAAATATCTATGCATGACGTCATTATATGCGAGAGGGGGCAAGAATGCATTCTCCTGTAATATGCCGCAGACATTCCAAGGTGCTTGGTGAATAAAAGACGACTGTGGGTTAGCGCAATGCAAATCCTTATTTGCTTCTTGTGCCCTGGAACATAAATCTAAACAAAGTCACAAAGGTCCCTTCCCTAAATGAGTAGTGTATTTGTAGGCTGTCTATTAAGAAGCAATGTTGTTTCACAGACATAATGAAGTTGGTTTTCTAGCCACATGGCTATTAAATGAAAATAGGTAAAGGGGGGTATTGTTTGAAACTGAAGTGATTGGAATAATGGTATGTATACAGCATAATAAAGCAACTAAACGCAATTAGGAGTTTCCTAACCCCATTACTGCCAGCCCATTTCTTACAGTCAAGGAATGGAATGTGGAGACATGTCGCTAGATCACATACACTTCACCTGCTCTGCTACACGGGCGGCTAACACATTCCAGACACAGGACATCTGTGATCAATTTGCACTACAGAATAAATATGCATTAATCCTACAGACGGATACTATGATGCCATTTTCTCGTCGTGAGGAGACGCAAAGGATCTTGAAACCCGATTTCATTGTTATGAAGCAGTCGTCTTGTGAAATACTGTTATTTGAGATAATACACACATCTGTGCAGCTAGAGGTCATTTAAAAATAGCCAAGACTTCAGGATCAGGTTTATAACTGGGTGTAGCACAGTCAGTTGATGGCGTAGGAGAGTATGTTTGATGTGTAAGGGAGACATAGTGAAGCAAGGGCACAATAGCCACGACTGTGCTGCAACCCAGCCAAAACTTCACATTCCTATGCAAAATTCCAAAACCGACCTAGCCAAATTTCCTAAGAACAATCATTCTCCTAATGGAATACCCTATATCGTGCTAGTTAGCAACACTAGTAAGCAGCCTCTTTTATTCTTTTTTGCCCCAGAGCTAGCAGCATCATACAATGGGTGTCACTTAAAAATTAAAACATGATATCCTATCTTGTCACTGTAGTGTAAAACAGAACGGAATCACTACTACAAACAGTGAATACTTTTGTATATAAAAGCTTGATCACATATATTAAACTTTTTTTTTTTTCGTTTTAATTTTTAACTGTATCTACAATATGGGGTTCAGGATTTGTGCAACACTAGGTATTTCTCGTCTTGGCACTAAGAGATGAAACCAATGCACCCTCCCACTGTATCACTGTTCCGATAATAATAGTTTGCGCTGAAGCCTTGCTACAAGCACAGAGTTACGCATCGCATGCCGATTGGTCCAAGCCATCCAAAGTCAGCTGATTCCTATGCGGAGAATTAGGGCTCGGGGGACCACTGGGATTGGAACTGTTTGAAGGAGTGGAATGTTTTGTGGAATCTGAATCTGGCTGTAAATGCAAGAAGATGGAAAAACAACATCAGTATTAATCATGCACATCTATCCAAAACAATGTCTGTTTTTAATGCAAAGTTAATTCAAATTGGTATCAATTTTTTATACATCAAACCTAGGTGCAAATTAAAATTCTATTCTTTGGATGTGAACCAAGTCATATAATGAAGGGCTTTACGATATTTTAGACATTTAGAAATTGGCTGCTGCCAATGGTAGCCTTAAAGTTACTTGTCTGCCATGAAGTTGATCATAAAGGCAGCAGTTAGGAGTTGGCTCTTGCTGTGAAGTTCCAGGCTGTTCTATTCACATCAAGATGGCAGAAATGCAATGCAAAAGATCAATTGCCAAAGACTGGAAACATGGCAAGCTTATTATAACTAGTTCAATAAACAATAAGGTTACTAATGTACACTTTATGTTTTGGGCTGTGTCTCAGACGAAGCTCCCAGTTGTCTGTTCTGCGGATTCACATCACACTCCCTGGGCTGCGGCCACTTACCTGAGCTTAGGACCCAACTCACAATATACACATGATCATGTATCAAGCTACAAGGGTGAATGAGTGTTGTGGCATCACCTTCTATGACAGACGTAACCATGCTTACGGATTCTGTTTGAAGCTTTCCAATAACCATACAAGTTAGTTTCTCAGCAGCAGCTCAGAGGACACAGAGAATGTGCAGTGGCATTCCAAAGATGGCTTAAAGGACCAGTAACATCAAAAAATTAAATTGTTTTAAAGTAATACAAATATAAGGCAGTGTTGCCCTACATAGGTAAAACTGTTGTATTTGCTTTAGAAACACTACTATTGTTTATATAAATAAGCTGTTGTGTAGCCATGGGGGCAGCCATTCAAAGTAGAAATGGCTTAAGTTACACAGCAGATAGCAGATAAGCTCTGTAGAACATAATGTTATCTGTTATCCATTACTTATCCTGTGCCATATAGCCATTTTTCAGTTCCCGCCATTGCTACTTAGCAGCTTGTTTATATGAACTATAGTAGTGTTTCTGAAGCAAACAGAACAGTTTTAACAATGCAGGGCAACACTACATGATATTTTCTTTAAACCACTTTCATTTTTTTTGGTGTTTCTGTTCCTTTAACATGATCAACATCAACTAGACTACCCCTTCAGACTAGAAGAAAAGTACTTTCATCTGAAGCAGCGTAGGTGGTTCTTCAGTGTCAGGACAGTGAGGTTGTGGAATGCACTGCTGGGTGATGTTGTGATGGCTCATTCTGTTGGGCCTGGATCATTTTTTGGACAGACATAATATCAAAGGCTATTTTGATACTAAACTCTACAGTTAGTATAGCTATGGGCATATATGGTTTGTGTGAAAGAGTGGAGGGGTGTGTGTGTGTATGCTGGGTTTTAATTTGGAGGGGTTGAACTTGATGGACTTTTTTCAACCCAATTTAACTATGTAACTATGTAAAGGTTTGGATCATTACTGTTATAGGGCTGCTGAATATTTGGGCTTACACAGTATAATCAGCATTTAAAACACAACAGATATATTCTTTTAAAGCAAAACGGACATGTTCCTATAAAAATCATAGGAATGTGTCCGTATCAAGGAGGTGCTGCACAGTGAATATTATCCAACTCCCAGCCCCGCGAACCTTCGAGAAGCTGACCCTCCAACACTGCTAATGGTTCATCGGCGGTTGTTTCATTCACGCTGGGCTGCAGGTGGCACAGTGCTTCCATAGGGTAATAACAAATGAAAACAGAACTTTGGCCTATGAAACAAACACTCCATGGCCAGCAGTGTGACCCTCTAGAGGGAAGGCTTCACAAACGTTTGTGGGGCCGGGGGCGGCTTTGGGGGGACTTTTAGGGGAAAATATGCAGAGTGCAGCACCTCATTGATACTGACACATTCCTATAAAAATCCTAGGAGCGTGTCTGTATCACTTTAAGTACAGCTAGACTTTGAACCTGGAAGCCAGAGATCAGTGTTTATAAAAGGAACTCAGATTTACCTCTTTTTCCATTTCTTGATCAGGATCTCCTATACTTCGGGAGGATACATCTCCAGATCCTAAAGATGAATAAAAGTATTTAAAAAATAACTTGAATGGGCATTTGGAGAATGCCTGAAACATCAGTTCATGTGAACATTGGATAGACCAGGTCTGGAGTGAGAGTGAAATTAGTCCTGGCATTATAACTATACAGAGGCCAATAAACTGTGCATCTTATAAAGCCCCTCCGGCATTCGCCAGCCCAGTGTAGGCCTGGGATAGACTATTCAGTATTGTATAATAAATTATTTAAACACAAAGAATTCCTGCTTAGAACAATGACACGTGAGGTTTTTAAATTTCTGCAGCTTCTTGTGGCGGTCAAATTGTCTACTCATAATGACTTGCTAACCAAAGTAAAGGAAATTGGTTCTGGACAGCCCAGAGCTGTAATCACCGTATAAAAAGACATTTTGTTTTATGAAATAAGAAATAAATGACTGGCCATACCTGATGAGGGCCATGAGATGTATGATTTACTTCGCTGTTGTTGCTGCCGCGCAGCATTGGTGGAAGGAGGACGAAGTCGCTCCCTTGGGGTTTCATCCTGAGATGACGGCAAAACACTCTACATCACAAGGTACACAACAAAACAGGTTACAGTTCCTGTATATTTATCCACACACATTGTTTTAACAAATCCATATGAAAAAAGGGATGATTCATGCAATGGCTGGAAAATAAGTTTAATGCTATCCATTTTCAGCAGATCAAATATTGAACTAGCACAGCTATAGCAAATACAATACTTGGAACTGTCTTAGTCCCACAGTGCTTGCAACATAATGTAATGTTCCCAGGCAGAAAGTGCTTTGCCTAAAAACAAGGAAGCCGATGTTTCAGGATGTTCATCCTTGAGACAACCCTTCTGCCATTCTTTTTTGACTGGCTGCCTGCAGAATTAAAAGCAAACTGCTTGGCAGGGAGGCAATGAAATAGTAAGAGAGATTATCATTACATGATTATTACACTGCTGAAGATTTAACAAAAAGGCTCAGCATAGGCTGGCCAATTCAGTTGTAAACTCACTTAATTCCAAACAACTGTTAAAGGAGCAGGAACAGCAGAAAAAGAAAGGGACTTGTATTTGTATGCCTTTAAATATAATGTACAGTTTCCAGATACTGCAAAGATTTTTATGGTTTGTTCCATGCTTTAAATAAGTTGCTGTGCAGCAATTTGAGTAGAAACTGGATTAAGGAGTTCACGTTTACATATTAGCTGTGCAGAATACAATGGGACAGGGACATAAACATGGGACAATTGGAGCTCGTGACTCTCTACATGACAAAAGCATTAAAAAAAAATCATCGTATGGAATTAGTCAATTGCAGTCTATGTGTACATGCTGGAAGAACAGAAATTGTATATATAAAATGTTCACGTCATATTGATACTGATCGTTTAAAATGATGTACAATAAAACAATCAAAAGTGAGAACAAAACAGCAGCAAATACAGATATATTTGGGAGAGACACAAACATTGAGGTATAGCATCAGTCACAAAGGGTTAGTCAAGTCACTGGAATGATGACAACATGGAAGCGTCTGGAAATCATATACATAAAGCGAGGCTGGGGAGCACACATTAGTAACATGTAGCACAAAAACAGTGACCTAAATCCATAAAAGTATGTAAAAAGCAGCAGCACCCCATGTTTAAAAGACGTTACATTTGTTACAGGAGTGTGTATAGTATAGAAGGCCTGCTATGCAAACCCCCCTGACTGACACTAACCACTCCCATTCCTTTGCAAGCCCCACCTCTTTTATGGATGACCAGGGCAGTGCCACAGAAACCTGTGCCTCCCCATCCCTGACTGCAGCTGTAATTAGCCCCATCATTTATTGTCTTCAATTATTTAGGAGAGATATAGTTTTAGGAATTAACAAGAGACACACTGGTCCAGTAACCAAGCAGTTGGTGCTAACAGCACTAGATCTTGTCTGGAGCTCCATAATTTAAATCTGCTTAAAATCATTTAAATGTCCAATAAACCCAATGTAATTGTTTTACCACCAATATGGATTCATGCAGCTTAGTTTGGATCAAGTACAACCTACTGTTTTATTATTATAGAGCACAAGAAATATTTGTTTTACAAATTAGAATTATTTGATTAAAATGGAATTTAAAGGTGATGGCCTTCCTGTAAAGAGCTCTCTGGGTAATAGGTTATTGGAAAATGGACCCCGTACCTATATTAACAATTTTTATACATTAAGAGCTTGTTTACTGGAAATTCTCTGCTCTGTTGTCAGTGAGACTGGAAAGACCCAATAAGAAGATTTTGACTTCAGCAGTGCCTTAAAAACAATTGACATTTTGTCTGGGCTGTGCCTGGACAGACTATACAACATACGTGTTAAAAGTGTAAAAATTGCGAATATCGTGAAATTTAAACAAAAATGAATGTATATCGCAAAAGTGATCTGAGATTTAAAGTAATATGTTGGGTTTATCCCTTTTAAATGACCGTTATGTATATTGAGAGAGAGCAAATCTCTTCTAGATATTGCAGTAACTTATCTGACTTTCCCCCTTGTCTGAAGCAAACCAGCATATTCAAGCAATGAACCCAGGGCGTTGGGTTTAGCAGCAGCTGGATGGCCACAGGTTGCACTATGAAACAGTGAAACATGCAGTGCTGCTTTTTTAAAGGTTATTCAGGAAAATGATAAGAACCGAAAATTTGCAAAGAAATAAAAAATAGAACAAAAAGCATGAAAAGTGGCGTATTAGTTTGTGCGTCAGCGCAGCCGCAGCACACCACTCAAGGTGCCATTGGTACTGCTATTCCTACCCTTGCTAAGGAAGTAGAAGAGGGGCAGGAAGAGGAAGAAGACAGAGAGAGGCCTTGCAGGGAGCATTGCTCGTTCTGAAGAAAGATGTTGGCTGAAACAGAGCTCATATGATAGACGTGTTCAAAGTTTGCTGGAGGTGATATCAGAGCAGAGTTTCGGGAGGATGAGAGGGGAGGTAATTCAGTCTGCTATGTTTACAGGAAACAAGAAAATGGAAGGATAAAAATGACCCATTTTAAAGCAACACACAGGCTTTTGAGGCAGTTTTCATATACAGTATGAATGTGGCTTTCTATCCATATTATTGTATAGCTTATATAGTGGATTACCAGAGGCAGGTCCATGAGCACTTGCATCCCATCTCCTGGTCCCATGTGTGCCACATGATTGAAATTGGTGGGGTTTGAGATCATTTTTGATCTTAGTTCAGGATCTCGAAGCATCTCCCTGAAAGCATATGAACCAGCATGAACTTCTGTAACATCTTTTCAGTGAAACCCTACATGAAATTAAACTACAGGGGGAACTTTTCTGACATTTACAGATAAGACTTTTAGCATGTTAACAAGAAACAATAGCTGATAATGATATCCACTAAAGAATTGTGGATGCTTAATAATAATATTCACAAATAGGGTTTATATATTTTTCACTTTTATGTGCTTTAAAAAACTAGCATTTTCTAGGCAACCATGTTGGCTGTCGGTAAGAGGTTGAGCAGCACACAAAGAAGTTAGTGGATTTTTTTTTAATAACCAGTGATGTCTTCTTTTAATATTTGAGACCACTGAAAAGCCAGGAACACTGTAAAATCTTGTAAGTGAATATATTTTGCCCAACCATAAGGACAAACAAAAATAAGAAGCAGAACTGTAACCAAAAGACAAAAACCTCACCTTCTTTGCTGTAATCTCTCCTCTTCGGGTACCTTGAACACAAACTTCCTCTTGCTTCTGGTCCGGACCATTTGCTTTTTGCTGTTATCAGATGTTTCTGGCACTGTCAGGATAGGTCCCTCTGGGGAACAAATACATTTTCCAAGCTATTAACATGATGGGGCAGATTTACTAAATTCACATGAAGGATTCGAAGTTCGATCAAATTTCAAAAAGATTCATATTTTCAAATATGCAAATGAGGCAACTTCGACCATCACATTTTCAATATTCGACAGATTCGAATAATTAGAATATTCTAATTTAATTGCATTCGAATATTTGACGATCGAAGTACTTCCCCTTTAAAAAAAAATTTGATAGGCCAGTTCGCCAGATTGAACCTACCGAATTGCTTTAAAACCCTATGGGAAGCTCCCATAGGTGTTTTAAAATTTCTTTTGATCGAATAGGAAAAATGCGAACGTTTTAATCGTTCAATTTGAACGTTTTAATCATTCAATTTGAACGTTTTAATCGTTCAATTCGAACTCTTTAATTGTTCAATTTGAACGTTTTAATCGTTCAATCGAATGATCAAATTTTTCCTATTCAATCGTTAGAATATTCGAATAGCGGTAAAATCATTCGAATTCGATATTCAAAGGATTTTACTTCCCTCACTATTCACATGGTTGAATTTCGAATTTTTTTCAATTCGAAATTCGAACCAATAGTAAATCTGCCCCGATGTGTATAAAGGGTTCAGTTTATACGTATTTCTAAAAAAGTGCACAGCTATGTGTAGCTGTGCACCAGCAATCATATTTCATTTGCAGTTTCAAACCTGAAGTAGTCTGAGGCAAAGCATGTATTACTTCTGATCCCTGGGGGAGGTACTGTGCTGATCTCTAAGAAGAATATCAAGCTGGCAACATTACGGCAAACAGCATTTATATTAATAAAGATATGGTCTTTCCTGATGATAATACTTTACTGTCTTCTAAATCCCATTTTGACTCAACTTTGATAATAGAGTATATTAAATACTAATGTTTTTTTTAATATTATTATTTGCCGTTCTGTTATTGTGTTACTATCTTTCTTGTGCCTTGCATCCCTTTCTTCATCTCCTCCAAAATCCATTCTGTAACATATGTTTCCGTCAATGGACCAGCAGGGGAATCTGGAGTGTGGTCAGGCAGGATGACCACACTACAAAATTACTGTGAGCCACAAATGAGTTGATACAGATACAGAGCAATACACTAAAATTAGGACTATCATTGGTATACTAGGCAGAATTAAGCAAAGCAGCTAGAGGACTGGAATTTTATCACTTACCCTGTCTAAAAATACTCTAAACAGCATTTGTACTCGGTTTCAGAAAGGAGAAAGAACAAACCTGAATATATGCTCTTCAAATACAAGAGACGTGCAGGCTCAGAATTCAGCAAATTCAAGGAACCTTCTGCATTAAGAGGCTTTATCTGTTTGGCACAAAATAATGTTTTTATAACAGTTACACAAACTCAAGAAAAAAAAGAAACAAAAATATTAAGACTTTCAATAACATACCCGTCTCAAACCGATGGTTTGAATCCATTCCATGGTGGAGACATCAAAAACGTCAATGCCATACTCACTGTAAACTGTAACATAAGAGGAGCTGCAACCTGGAAAAGAGAAGGTTTATAAAGAACTAAAATCCATGTTGAGGCCCTCCAGTCGTAATGAACATATTTAACAAATGTCTTGGTATGCTTACAGTTGAACTTTGCAACAGTTTTACCATCAGGCAGGATGTGCATAATGCATTGTAAAGACTTTTGCAACGAATAGCACTAAGTTTGCCCAGGTGCAGTTACCCATAGCAACCAATCAGCAGGAAACATTTACTGGGCACCTGTTTAAAAGCAAACATCTCAATGGTTACTATGGCTAACTGCCCCTGCCTTTTATTACATATAGGGGAAATAAATACATACAGCATAGTGACTTCAGCTGGCCATACACATACCTAGATTTGTACAAATTTGAGTTGTGCCAATTCTGACCAATATCCATGAACTATGGATAACAGTTCTGGAACTGGGCAACTTTAAAAATGTAATTTGCCAATGCACCATTGTCATGATGGAACAATAAGTTCCAGCATAGAAAGGGTTAGGGTTTCCACTATATCCAAATTCAATAAGCCCTCTAGAATCCACATTGTGAGCAAACCTCACAGCAGGAGGTAATTCACAAATACCCACTAAATGACACAAGGACAGACTGTCTGGCTAGGAGAATTAAAACCCATTTATCATACCTGTGCTATAGTGGAGTGGTCTGTCTCAGGGCAGATTTAGAGGTAATATTGTTTTATGCTCATAACTCAAATATCCTCTATATATAGACAGGAATCACCACAGCCATTAGTTACCTTATAGCTAGAACTTTTCAAGGAGTCCAAACACTCCCACATTAGGATGATCCCTGTCAGTGTTAACAGATATTCTGATAAGGACAGAATAATATAGGTTAGTCCTGGGGTGTTTGGTCTCTATGGATAGAGAATTAAATTTCCTAGCTAATATTTATCATTTCATGACATTGCTATATACCCCCAAATAGTTTAGGCTGAATGGAAAATCTTTGTCTCCAGAACAGCCTGTTGTAAATTGGTGACCCACCCCCACCTTTCTCATTGGATGGGGGCGTGACATATCCCATCCCAATCTGGATATCAAGGGTCCAGGTAACTGGGAAGAGATATGCCTTTGGGGGACCAAGCTGCTTGGGAAGTATATGTCGTTATTTCCTCCGTTCCCCCGGAACAGGACTCACATAAGATCCTTCTTTAGGTGATGTATGTAGGTTTCTGAATTTTTATCCCTTTTTATTTTATAACTGTTTGCTGCTGTGTATGTTATTTGTAACTGTATTTTTTATTTATTTTATGCACTGTCCCCTTAGGACCATTAAATCTGCAATTTAATGAGTTGGTCTTTGTTGCTCTAAAACAAACCTTTTACCTGAGGAGAAGTGTGTATGTTAAATGTATGTTAACCCCTCTTGCCAGTTAGAAGGAAAGTTGTGCATGTTTGATACTTTGTCTGCTGGTGTGGGAATTTTGTGTTGTCGGTTAATTGCCTTGACCTGTCTGCTAGAGTGAATGTTATAGTGCTTAGCTAGAAAGCATAGTGGGATAAGTCTCTAGAAAGTGTCAGAGTGTCAGGAGCTGGGTGCTTGCGGCCCTTAAGCGCGGTGGTGGCAGCCGGTAAGTTTTGGCATGTTGGGACTGTTTGGGTGTGACTGTGCGAGAGTTCTGCACAGGTTAGTAAGGAACTGCGTAGGCCTATACAGTTGCATGCTTTGTCATGTGAAATTGTGAGTGGCGTGCGTGACAACCATGTTGACCAGTTTATGGTGCATCAGCAGAGATGGCAAATCTACTCTTCAGTTCCTGCTGTTCCGATCATATTCGGCTCATTGTAGGAATAATAAGTAGGCAGCCATGCTGTTTGTGGCTCTTTAACACCCTGTTCCTTCTGATGCTGCTGAAGCTGTGATGTTGGGCAAGGGATGGAACAAAGACTTGACAGGCTGGAGACACGGTTTACACTGCTGCTCCAGCCGAACAAGTCCCTTATTATGATGGTTCCAAATAAAGGTGTCAATACAAATGATTTTTCTACTTATCATACCTGACAGTGATAACTGATAAATGTTAATCTATTGTACTATTTAAGTTATGTCAGATATAACCACATTGAATGAATCGTATACAACAAAAGTACATCTCTCTGTATAGATGGCAGAAGAACATATGAAAACTGAGGAAAAAATGAAGAATGAACCTAGAAATGCTTACTGCACGCAAGAGGAGTTGCTGGCCACATCAGCTCCTGCATTCTCGTCCTTCGTCCTTGAGGATCCACATAGATGCCTAGCTGACTGAAGCAAAGCAAGTATTCATCTTTACTGAGCTGAACTGCACACAAGGCATCCAATGGCTGCTGTGATATGAATCCAAGAGAAGAATCACTAAGGTTCACCAAATTTATTGGCTGCCCCTCTCCGTGTATGTTCAACAATGAGAACCCAGACTGGTAACCAACACACAGCTTGTCTTTAAATGAAGCCATCCACTGTACATTGCCTGGAGCCACAAGCTCATTGAACTTCTTATGGTATGGTTTAGTTCTATGGATTTCATAGCAAAAGATCTGCCGTTTGACCGCCACAAACAAGCAAGGAGAAGCCGATTTTTTCAGTGTTCCAGTTGTAATGAATTGACAGCCTTTGGACTCTGGAAGTTTGATGTCAAAGCTGCCCTCTGACCCATCAAGGGAGGACCAAGGAAACAGATGAACATGGTGATTACGCCCGCACACAAGAATAACAATCTTCTCTTTGGGAACCAGTTCTATCTGGTAGACTTTTTTACAGTCAGCAGCACGAACGATCACTGAAAAGACAGAACCTGGTGTCACCTTGTGTACATAACAACCCCTTCTGGGAATAGGTACATTCCAGAATATTTCCTAAAAGCAAAATCAATAAAAGGCAGCTACATACCATCTCTTGTAACCTCTATTACATACAGTCCTTCTTCAGTGCCAACAGCTATTCGATCGTGATCTAGAATACATAGGATTTTATTTATTTTATTAAATACAGTGAAACAGTAAAATCTTCCCTATTTTATTAGTCTTGGCAAACTGATAACTTGGATCTTTGCAAATGCTGGTTTATGATGAAAGAAGCAAATTGGACCTTAAATTGCAACAAAAGTTACATTTATTCATTGGTATCATTACCCTGATGTCATTTAAAGGTAAACATGTATCCTATTATGCATAGATTATCAACCAATTAGAAAAGAACATTCTGTAATAGTGTGCTTAAATATATATTATATATATATATATATATATATTATAAAATGTGTAATTTAGAAACATTTGAAGAATATGTATATATGTATCATTTATGTTAACACTTTGCACACAACTTTGGCCGTACCTACAACAGCAGCAGCTACAATAGTTTTTATAAGAGGCAAAGTGCTGTCATAGGCTTCCTGTGGACAATGCACTGCCTGGTTCCTTAGGTTGTTTTTCTGTAAAATTGCTTGCAGTCCTTCCAGCATTCCAACCCACTTCCTTTTTTCTGCTTCGCTGTCTGTTAGGATTAGAAGAGACGCTGTGGTTTTGGAGGGAGAACCTAGAAGAGACGCTGTCACCTGTACAGACAAAGACATAGAAAATTTATTGTAAGGGGTGCAATGATTTAGATCTGGGCTGATGCAGTTATGACAAATACAGGGGAGCACCGAATTGTCCTTTCATGACAGTTATTTGTTTTATTCAGTTACACTAGATAGCTGCCAAGTCCGTGAATGAATAGCGGGCAGTATACCTTTGGGGGGAAAGTAATAATGCACAATTTGAAGGCAAGTCATTTATTCAGTGCTATACTTTTCATATATTGGACATTCTACAATAAATTATAAAAAACAAAACAAAAACATTTTAAATTCAATGTGAAGTATATTTCTATTCACAATATAACAACGTAGATAACATTTTTTGATACTCCCCTTACCCTAAATATGCAGGGAATGTCCTTGCGAGTGGCGTGTATGACATCAGAAGCCAAAACAGAGCTCACAGAAAAGTCCTCATCCCTGCAGTATGGGAATGAAAGTTAAGTTTTGAACTCTAGTAAATTATTATAAAAAACACAAAAGCCATGAATACCTTGTAAATTATATCCTTATAAACATTGAACACTGATGTAATCAGTTATAGACGGTGAGTACTGATGTAATTTTTGTCCCTAAAACTTGTGTATTATAAAAAATAAAGAACCCCCTGTTGCAAAATATGAGGATATTAGAAGTTACCTCGGAGTACCATGAACTGTATAATAAAACGGCCTTCAGTCTCGTGTTTTTATATGGTCGTGAAACTCCTCAGTAACTTATAATATCCTTATAATTTACAAGAGGGGGTACTAGCATTCACTATATAAGATCATTAAAAGATATTCACTTTTGGTCATTTTTGGTGATGGAAGTCCTAAGGCCTAAGTGAAGGACAGTGCAGCCACAGGTACACCTACATTTGGTAATACTGCTCATGGTAAGTTTGAGGTGTCTGTCCATCTGTGCATAAAGGATAGTAATATGTGTAATACAGTTAACCATGAACTACTCATTGCTCAATCTGGGGATCAAATACACTGTTACATTTATCCTATTTTAAGGTGAAAAAATACAAGGTATCTGTAGACAGGTTTACTGAACGCCAAGTTATGTGTATGGACTGGTATTTGCCAGTGTGTGTCCATTTAAAAAGTATATGCCAACCTCATAGAAGCCATGGCTATTAAAGGGATTGTTCACCTTTGAGTTAACTTTTAGTATAATGTAGAGAGTGATATTCTGAGACAATTTGCAATTGGTTTTCATTTTTTATTGTTTGTGGTTTTATAATTATTTAGCTTTTTATTCAGCAGCTCTTTATTTTGCAGTGTCAGCAATTTGGTTTCTATGGTACAAATTACCCTAGCAATCCTGCATTGATTTGAATAAGAGACTGGAATATGAATAGGGGATGGACTGAATAGAATGATAAGTAATAAAAAGTGGCAATAGCAATACATGTGTAGTCTTACAGAACATTTGTTTTTAGATGGTGTCAGTGACCCCCATTTGAAAGCTGCAAAGAAACAGAAGAAAATTGCAAATGATTAAAAAACTATGAAAAATAAATAATGAAGACCAATAGAAAAGTTTCTTAGAATTGACCCTTCTACAATATACTAAAATTTTACTTGAAGGTGAACCACCCCTTTAATTGGCAATGGCAACTTTAATTTTCAATGCTGTTTGATTTTAAACTTTTTAAGTTTGTATAAGTAAGAACTATTGGAAAATTCTGCTATCATATATGTGATCCACACTAAGTAAATGAACCATAGAGCCTGAATATGGCATCATCTAAAGAATGGATAATGCTAGATAGTTTATGGTTGTTATTACCAAGCTGGAGAACAAAGAAGAGCAAAGATGAATGTGACTGAGTATGTAGGGAATGCTGCTTCTTATTCAGTAATTTTGGAATATACACAAATCATAATGGAAGGAGAATAACAACAAATAAACAGAAACTTGTCTCAAATCACACTGCTTCTATTCAGGATGCAATAATGGCAGAGCTCGATCGGAAGACACCGTTCCTCCTGCCTGACCGCAGCTCCCACGACACGCCGGTTCCTCCCTGTCGGCTAATATGCAAATCCACTAGTATACCATTGTGCACTGGTCCATAATTCAGGTGTCCGGTGCTTTTACCATCTAATTCTTATAATAGACCTTACTAACAAAACCACTTTTTTATTCCTTTGGAAGAAAACTGTATCTCTGTGCAAACTGGAAGTTTAAAACTTCAGTGGAGCCCCATCCCGTTTTCTTTGTTAATAAATTCCACAGTGGATTTCAGTTACTTGCTGCAGGAGATTCTCCAGAGAGTCTGAGGCAAAACTATGTAAACTAAGATCTGGAAGTGACTAAGAACTAACTCTTGGGTTGCCATGCCTGTGTATATCAGATATTCCTAGGAATAACTTGGCTATGTAAAAAGGGTTAAGCAAGATATCTTTGATAGGATGTTAGCAAGGATCTCTCGTGAGGATGTTCTATTTGGAAAGAATATGTCTGTGTTACTGGACTCAGGAAAAAGACTGGGCAGTTAGGAAGTTTACTCCATTCAGCTCATGGTTTACAAGGCTTATGGGTAGTTGATAGAAGAACTAATGGCTTTTAAACCATATGCAGAATAAAGAACACTAAGAATAACATTAGGCTAAGATAATGAAGTGTTTTTTCATGTACAATTGCTTGAGACTGTAAAACATTCATTGTAGAAAAGCAAACAAATACATACCTAAGATCAACAACCTGGCTGGCAACGACTCCAGGTTGAGTAGAACGTCCTTCTGGGACATCATATAAAAACAGCTTACAGTCACAAACAACAGCGAATGCTCTCTGCCAACCCTTCTTCACTCCAGTAGGTTTTGGAATCTATACGGGTGTCATTAATAAAAACAAGGTTTATCACAGTGGAATCAAGCATTTCATTAAGGTCCATTTATCTCACCCATGTCACTGGCAGGTATAAAGGTAAAGTACTACAGGGTAATTTATTTTGGTGACACTAGAGGTCAGTAGTAAGTACTGGTATTTATAACGCAATAGTACCTACTTGCCCAATTAAGCAAGATAATGCTTACCCTCACATATCCCTTGTAAGCAGTTCCAATCCCCCTCTGTACATCTACTCCAAGTGGTCTCTTGGCCTGCTCTGCTGGAATAGGACAGACCTGTGGTGCACTGTCCTTGCATGATACATGGCAAGCAAAAGGGCACACTGAGATGGAAAAAAAGTGACATCAACAAAATGCACAGCATAAAAACAGACTAGCGGTATCAGTTAAAGAAATGCACCATGATTCTTGCAAACTACCCATAACAATTATTATAAACAATGTTTCAAATGAAGGATTCAAGCCTTGTGTTATGTTATTAAGATAGCTATAATATAAGTCACAAAACAAGACACAACTGCTGTTTTTTTAAAGAGAGTTGTAGGATAAAATTAAAATGATATAGATACATTAAAGTATTGTATTAAAAGTTTCCTGACAACACTACATCTTTAGAAATCTTGCCACTTTGCAGCCCTATGTGACTTAAAGGAGAACTGTCATGAAATATAAACCATACCATTTTTCTCACTGATATAGAACATTAATTAGTACAATAAAATCTATACCCAACTGCATCAAATTTGTGTTATAAAAACACTTATCTCTCATTTCTAACCACATTTTCAGAATCTGAAAGTAGGAGTCTCCATTCAGTTCAGCAGCATTCACTTAGCCCCGCCCATGTTCCCTGAGTCATATCTCCCCTCCCTCACCCTCTAGTTACAACATATCTGTGTGCAACACATCTCTGTCAGCAGACAGGCAAGCAGTATTGAAGAGCTGCATTAATGCCTCTGGTTAGGTTGACAAAGAACTGGAAAATAACTTTTCAAACTGATTGTACAGGATCATTTCAGCAGTGCTGCTCCTTATTGCTCCAGTATTGTTCATGTCTCTAAAAAAAACCCTGTACTGTTCACACCTCAGACCCAGGTTCACCTGATAAAACCTCAGACAAGCTGCTGGAGTATGTATGAACATAATTTATATACACACACATAAATATATATATATATATATATATGTAGTTTTGTACATAAGAGTGTCCTACAGGGTTAAACATACTTATGGAAAGAATGTCACATTTAATCTACAATCCCCATAATTCATGGCACATGGCAGGCTTCTGATGGAGGTGTGTCTTTATGACATCAACTTGGCAGAGGGGGGTGAATCAGCATGATTGGCTCCTTCAGGGGGATGCAGATTTGAAATCATGTCAGGGGGACGGACTTTGTTAGGAAGGAGGAACATACAGGGAGTTGTTTGTGATGACACCTTGTCCCAGACTATGCTGCTTTTGGGTTTGGCTGCATGGGATTAGTAAAAGCTTGGTTGAGGATGCAGAGGTGACATAAGGCTATCTTTTCATTAAGTAATAGGTTTAACTCTGAAAAAACACAGTATTCTTTTTTACTGTTAACTTTACCGTGTATAACTTAAAAGATAGAGAACGCTATATTTCATGACAGTTCCCCTTTAACTGTCAGCCCCCAGACAACACAAATAAGTGATGGGTCAGTGATGGAAGTTGCATAATTATCTTCCAGGACTACTGTATTTATACTATCTGCGATTAGGAAGGACAGTTTGAACATGTGTAATATTTTACACTCACCTTCACATTCATATCCTTGCCGTACCAACCCAACCATTAGTGATGTGCAATGGGAACACTGTGTGGGATTCAGGAAGGACTTGATAACAAGCTGATGTGCTTTGGGCTGAAAAGAAACAGGGTTTTAGCCACAATAGCCACATAAGTGAAATTAAAAGTAGTTTATTCCCAATCAGAAACCATTCCGATTTTACTGAATAGTTTAAGTTCTGCCAAGGTTACACACAGCTCATGGGAAACAAGTGAGTGGTGCCATTTGACATCCACTGATGGGAGAAGTCACATATACTTCCCGTTTCCTGGAATGGGTGGTGATGACTATACAGATTAACAGGAAGCCAGACACAAGCCACACAACACTATTGCTATGGGAAGGACAATATTGGTCCCTTGGAACTTGGTGAGAACATTTTATCAGCTAATTAAAGAAAGCACTGCCAGCCAAGTAACCAAAGGAACTATTCTGATATCAGTGTTACGTATCCCAACACACACTAATACATGTGAGGAAATACCCAATGATATCTCTACATCCCTGTGTTTTCAAAAAGGAATTTTGGGACATTACAAAATAAAAAGACAATGTGACGATGTGCAAATCATTTACCAACTATATTAAATTGTAAACTGTACAAAGACAACATATCGGATGTTGAAACTGAGAAATGTTATTGTTTTATAACTCAGTTTAAGCTTAATGTTAGCAACACATTAAAAAAAAAAAGTTGGGATGGAGCAATAAGAAATTGGAAAATTGTGCAACGATAACAAGAGTGGATAACAGGGAGGCCCGGGTCTCTCAGAAGTAAACATGGAGAGGGGTATGACATCATCTGCAGTACATAACTTTAAATGAATTCAGCAAATATGGAGAAATCGCTGTACACAAGGGAGAAGGCCCAAATCCATTATTGGATGTGGGTTATCTTCAGACAGTGCTGCTTTAAAAACAGACAGGATTCTATAGTGGAATTTGTTGCATGGACTCAGTAATCATGGCCAAAACCATTGTGCGGCATCCACAAATGCAAATTAAAGCTCTACCATGCAACAAAAAAAAAAAACAATTGCAAAACACTTCTGCCTTTTTCTCTGGGCCCAAGCTCCAATACATTTTAAGATGAACTGAGGCCAAGTGGAAAACTGTTGTGTTCTGACAAGTCAAAATGTGAAAATCTTTTTGGAATTTATTGATGGTTTGTTATCAGTGCTCAGTTGAAAAGCAAGCAATCATGATGTATGGGGTGCATAATATGGCACTTTTTTGGAAATGGTCATGCACATCATTCAAAGGTCTGCATTAAATAACATGCTCCACATGCTAACAATTCCTTACTCAAACTCCATTATCCTGGTATTTTAAGCTTTATTGCTTCCTCCTTATCTGACTTTGAGATATATTGCCATTTATTTCACCGTGACATGGCAATCTTTAAAATGGTCCAGGTAATGCAGCAATCTCACTGCAAACAAATTTCTGACCCAAACACTGCTTTTAACCTTATGCCACCATTATGTTGACCCCCATTATAATAATGCTGATAGCTCTTCAACCTGAGCAAAGTATCATTCAGTCATAGCATTTACAATGCACTGGACATTTGAACCTGAGCCTTAAAAAATAAAACTTTCATCTTCAAACATACGCACACCTTACCTTTGGGATGGAGATTGAAATGGGAGTAAATGTGGGAGATGGGGCGGGCTGTGTTCGAGACTGAGACCTTGATGGCTCCTTAAAACAAACAAAGAAGTGTTACTGCTGGGTCTGAAATGAAAAGCTTGAAGTCATGATGAACAGGTAAAAACTATGTTGCTTTGCGGTGATTTGCGGTGACACCCATCTACTAATCTGCAGGCACAGTATGTCCCACGAATGTCTTCTTGCACTTGCATATACCAGTGTGTGCCAGTCCTTGAAAATTTCAATATACCCATATTGTAACAGCAACAACAGGGCACAAAGATAAACACAGAAAAGATATTCTGTGGCAACCATACATTTTGAAAGGGCAGTTCATCTTTCAAGTAACTTTTAGTATGTAGATACAGGCAGTGATATAAAGAGAAAGTTTGCAATTGGTTTTCACGTTTCTTTTTCTGTGTTTTTCCTAATTATTTAGTTTTTTGTTCAGCAGCTCTCCAGTTTGAAATTTTGATAAGCTATCTGGCCGCTAGAGTCTAATTTACCCAGCAACCAAAGATTTATTTGAATGAGAGACTGGAAGATAACAAAGAGAGGACAATAGGAGGTTTTGTGCTGATTCCCCTTCTGCCCAAAACTGGACTAATTTGTTCCGGCGTAGTAACCCAGACCAAGCAATCCGTAAATCTTTACTATTGCATGAACAATAAAACCAAATGTTTGGTTGCTATGGATTGCTTAGCTTGGGCACATTTTATGTAATTCAACCGATTTCTCATAGTGCCAAAAACCTTATTCCCATAATACCCACCTATCAAAATGAAACAGAGGTGAATGCCAACAAGAAGCTAAATGTCGTTATATTAAATTACTTCACTTTTTTTTTACAGGAGGCAGTCTGCACAAATTATCACAAGTATTCTTGCCAACTGCCTCTGTGTATTAGTCGCATGTACACAAACACAAGAGAAGCGGATCCTAGATCTAGTAGTTGCGCATTTAGTGTGAAGGTTGGGCAAAATGATCTGGAGCTGCACAATGGAAAATAGCTATCTGAATTAATTAAACCTTGACCAAAACCAAAAAGCCAATATATTCCTATATGGACAAACACATCTTAATCTCCGTAAAGAGCTCAGATACAGTCCTCTAAAGGCCCTCATACACAGGCCGATAAAAGCTATTGACAGACCATGTCGGAAGCTTATTGGCCCATGTATGGGGCCCTCCTACGGGCTGATATCTGGCAGAAAGTCGGGCCGCATTTTGGCATTGATGCCATCCCGCAATCTGACCACCCATTCTCCTGTATAATTATGCGATCATTGGGCACACCTCAATGTGGGCATATAGGAGAGAGAGCTGCTCGTTTGGCGATATCGTCAAACAAGCGGATCTCCCTGTGTATGGCCACCTTAACACTTGGCTACCTTAATATACAAAGTCGGTTTTAGACTACATTCCCAACTTATTATTTCTGCAAGATCCTGTTTGATTTAACCCAACCCCCACTTCATGTAGCAAGTACAATTGGCAAGAAAAAGAAAGCCCTCCAGTAAGTGTTCCTGCTTGTATAAATGTGTTATAGTAAAGCCCACTATTAAATTCCCTTAAGCACCAAAAACAAAAAGGGCGTTAAAAAAAAAAAACAAAGTTAAGTGAGTCCATGGCTTTCTGGCCTGTGACCACCTCACCTCTTGCTGGTCTTGGGTGGATGGAATAGCAAGCGATGCAGAAATTACAGGTTTGGGAGGAGGGACATCAGACTCACTTATTGTACTACTCTGGAAAACAGACAAGTAAAAAAACATAATCAGTAATGACAGATTAGTTATTCAAGGGTATGCAAGAATTTCTCTCATCTAAACAAATCTTACTTTAAAAACTACCAAATTTAACAATACATTTGCAAAGACTGCAAGACCTGGTAAATATATTCACCAACCTATCAGGTTCAATAAAGGATTAAAAGGCACAAAAGTGTGGAAATGTTTAGGATATTATCACCTTTGGGACTGTTCATCTACATTTGATTGTTTTTTTACTTTTCTGTGACAAATTGCATTTGTAGGGAGTCCTCTAGATCAGTGCTGTCCAACTGAAACCCATACTGTGCCTAACCTATGCTCACTGTGTGTGCCATACTCTGCCTACCCTATGCTCCCTGTGTGTGCCATACCCTGGCTACCCTATGCCCCTGTGTGTGCCATACTCTGCCTGCCCTATGCTTCCTGTATGTGCCATACTATGCCTACCCTATGTTCCCTGTGTGTGCCATACTCTGCCTGCCCTATGCTTCCTGTGTGTGCCATACTCTGCCTGCCCTATGCTTCCTCTGTGTAACATACTCTGCCTGCCCTATGCTTCCTGTGTGTGCCATACTCTGCCTACCCTATGCTTCCTGTGTGTGCCATACTATGCCTGCCCTATGCTTCCTGTGTACCATACTCTGCCTGCCCTATGCTCCCTGTGTGTGCCATACTCGGCCATATGCTCCAAGTGTTCCTGAGCAAAGCAAAACACACACCGTATTAAACATGTGGAAGCATACCTGCTTACTCAAAGCACCAGAAATCAAGCCCATAATACAAAAAGGTTTTATAACAAAATAAATTAAATTGCATTTCAATAGTTTTAAATTTAAATTCCGATTGATAAGCAAAACACATAACCAGACTAATACGAATAACAAGAGCTTGCTAAAACAGGGGTGTTGGTTTCAACCTGTTGTCCTAGGCGTCATGTAAGAAGATGAATGCTACACAGTCCTGTTCTGGGGATGTATTAGATTAATGTGTATTGAATAAATTGAACAAGAAATGGCTACTTGTTTAGCAACAAAAGTAATTTTTCTTATTTGCAAAAGAAAAGTTACTATACTAGAGAATTGTATAAAGCAGGCATAAGCAAAAATACATCTTATGTCAAGAAAGCTTATGGAGTAGAGTACAAGATAACTGAACGATTCACACTGACCATAATTAAATAAAACATAAAAATATAATTTAAGAAACCTTTTCCACCCCTATAGCATGGCTTCTGTCATTACACATGAATTGTTAAATGTGGGTGAACTTTTCTGTATCAATAGTATGGCTAGGATAACTTTAGAACTGGTAAATAATGGCTATACTCTGTTATGGAGTAAGTTTTAAATAAAATGTATGGTCGCTAGGTTAGTCTAACACTGAACCTTCTGAAGCAATGGAATGGAAGATAGTTAACATTTGTCAGATGTGTAGGTTATGGGATATTTTTGTTACAACTAGTTGAGTTAAACTGCAAGCTGCAAATCGACTTACTTCTTCCCAGTAGGCTAGTAGTGAGGAGGTAGACGAAGAAGAAACTGGTTCCTTTGTTGTAACAAATACGAAGGACAGAAATAAGCACCTCACAAATATACATTTTAACTACATTATCTATGGTCACCATATTAAAAAAAAATAAATAAAAAAACAGGACAGGCTTCAGATTTTCTCTTCACCTCAGCAATAGACAAAATGATTTTCCATTGGTGTGTTTTGCCCCTATCTATGTTCAATAGCTATTCTGTGATTGCTTACAGAATGCATCTCTGCAGGCTATGGATAAAGCTGCCTATACTAGAAAGTTAATATGAAATAAGGGGAGCAAATAAAAGCATAATCGTTCAGAAAGGGCACTTTAACCTGAAAAAAATGACCCAGTGCCTCATGTGAAAGGTTTGTCGTGATAAAGAAATAATATTATCTCAGCCAATATATTCAAATTATACTATTTGTGTCAACAATTAAGACTGCATGCACTTGGGGCAAGAACCTGGGATCTCTCAGCATCCAATAATATTCAATAGACATTTACATGGACTCCATGTAGCAGCTGTGGCTAACAGACCAACTCCATTTACGTCACTACATAAAACCCGGAAGGCTGTAGGGGGAAATGGCTCTTAGTAAAACAGGATAGTAGGGTACAGTGGATAGTAGGTTATACTTACTCTTAAGGTTAGGTCATGTGGTAATGGAGAAGTATTAAAATACTCAAAGATAGAGTCATGAAAGTCAGGAATTTTGAGCCCTGAAAGAAACAAAATCACAATAAAAAAATAAGATCTTTACCTGGGTGAGCTGGACATTGTACCAACATCATTGCCACTGGGTGATATACTGTACATACCACTTTCGTCTTTGTATTTTTCCTCCAGCTTCTTTTTAAGGTTCTCCATTTCCTCTAAAAGTTCTTTATTTTTCAGTTCTGCATCTTTCAGTTTA
Source organism: Xenopus borealis (assembly GCA_024363595.1). NCBI lineage: Eukaryota > Metazoa > Chordata > Amphibia > Anura > Pipidae > Xenopus > Xenopus borealis. Next base: position 81,407,776 of record CM044445.1, read on the forward strand.
CTAGAACAAAGGAACAAAATGTAACATGCTGCAAGTATGAACTAAATATGTTTGTAAAGATGCAGCTTTTAGAATGCCCTCTAACACTGCTTTTCTACGCTAAGAAAATAATAATAATGCAATGGATAGCTCCCACTGCCCCTACAAAAGCAGCCTGGTTAGCATATGTTAATCGGATGTTACCATTAATAAAGCTAACGTATGAGGCCAGGGGAATGGCGGATAAATTTGGAAAGATATGGGGTGTCTGGTTGGAGATGCATATGTTAATCTTGCCATGATCATGAAGAATGAATCTACCATGTAACACGCTGTGTACAACTGTGAAGTTATGATTGCTGCTGTAACTCGCCCTTTTTTGTTTGAACGGATTTCTTTTACGTTATTCCCCTCCCTTCCCCCTTTTCTTCTGTATCCCCTCCCCCACGTTGATATAAAATCAACTCTGCTCCTTTATTTTCTATTCTAAATCTAAATACTGTGCTTAAATGTAATTTATAACAATGCTATCATACTGGTTAATTTTCATTCGCTGTCGTCGTAGCTAAAGTGTTGGGCTGCTCCTGTTCATCATCAGATGCCCATCACCAAACAGAAGCTAACTCTGACACCACCCAATGTCAATCACAACAAAAGAGTAGCTCTTATGCCTATTACATGTATGAGGGCAGTTTACTGAACATCTGTTCACAACTGCTGAAAAGTAACCCCGATAAACTAACACTGTATCCTACCTATAGATCTCTGCCCAACCTGCTAGACTAACCCAGGTTGCAAATACTTGCTTTAAATATTAGGAACATGGTGCTATCCAAGACTAAAACAGTGTTCACAATTGCCAATGAAACAGTCCAATAACACCATAAATAAAGGCGTTTGATGGGAAGTGAGCCAAGATAATGCCTTTCAAGCTAACTGTGTTACAATGTATTATGAACTGTAAATCCAGCACCATGTCAGTAAGAGTTGTATATATACATATTTAGTTACAATCTGCTTTAAGATGTTATGAGGGGTGGCTGCTCCACTGGCAGAATACTCCATGTGCTGCCTCTTACTGCTTGTACATCTCCAACGTTTATTTCCAGGCTCCCATTGATTCAACTGGAGTTGGAATTGTCAGTTTAAGGCTACTGCTGCACCAACCTCTGTGCTCCTACTAGCTTTATGATGTGCTTGCACCCAGAGCCACTTCTTCAGCCTGGGTGCAGGAACACAGAGTGAATTTCAGTGCTGAAGCACATTAGCATGCATTTGGGTGGATAAACACAGGGCGAGAATCCGCCTGGTGTGGCTGTAGCCCAATACAAGAAACACAAAGGGGAGTGGCCTAGCAGTCCAAGAGCTGAGGCACAATGCACTGAAGGGTGTGGTCAGTCAAGTAGGCCCTTATCATAGCACAGACGCCTCTGTTTTTCCATAATCTAGAATTACATAATTCTATGCCAGAGTGGAGTTCCCCATAGAAAAGTAAAGTGTCTCTAAAAAAAAAAAAAAATGAAATGGTGAAGCCCCTTTAAAACAGGGATGCTGGAGGCAGATTTTAATTCTGAGTTGGTAAAATCTGCCCTGAAAAAAAAGTATAACTTGCATCTTGATACCTTTCAAAGAGAATATTTGAATCCTTGGCTTTTCTCAGCTCTTCTTGGACCACCTGTTTGGCTCGAATTTCAGCATCTAAAGCAGACTGCAACTCCAAACGCGCAGACATGTCAAGTTTCTGACTGCGTCGCACTTTCCATAGTGGGTCCTTTAAAACACAAGGGGGACACATATTTCATATTGCACACAGTCAATCAATAACAATCATTATCCAGTTGCTTGCTATGTATAAAGGCGCAGGACTATATAATTATATAGAGAAATTAATATATTGCTTGCTATGTATAAACATGACTATGAACAGGCACATGTTTAGCCTCACTCCCCATTCCAGTTAATTTCACTAAATAATAAAAGCTCAGTGATTTACTAGGCCTGACAGGAAAGAAAAGTGGAAGGAAAATAATAAAATTAAAATGATTCCTATTTTTCACAATGAATGTTAATTACATGCTGCAGCAGTGTATACAAATGTTCATATACAGCCTATAGTTTCTAAAATAAACCCTAGTGTTTGGGCACAAGTTAAACACTGGTGTAGAATATCTACTACACAAATTCAATATTTGAAGAAACTCTCTGGGGCAACAGCACCACATGATTTGAGGTATTCTGAGATGCATTTCAAATTTAGGTGCCAAAGAGTTACTGTGTGCAGACTTTTATTACGCCAACAGGTATTCAGTTAAAGGAAAAGTAAATGTTTTTCTTTCTGTAAATTTGCTCTAAACAGCCCCCCAGATTAATGTACCCTAGTCCCTGCTGCAAGTCTGCTCTGGTTTCTGTGTTATCAGCAGCTTCTTTCCCTTCTTCCTGGTGCAGAGTGAAGCCCAGCCCCTTAGTTTACTGAGCAGTCCATTTGCTGCTGTTCCACAATAGAGAGGAAGAGGGAGCCAGTGTTTCATTAGTAAGCTAGTTTCCCCAAGCAAAAGCTGCTACACACACTGCTCTCTGCTATGTCATAGTATGCAAATGATCTCCTGGACTAGTCCAAGATATAAGGTCAGCTCAGAAAGCTAAGGGGCTGGGCTTCACTCTGCACCAGGAAGAAGGGGAAACAAGCTGCTGATAACACAGAAACCAGAGCAGACTTGCAGCAGGGACTAAGGTACATTAATTTGAGGGGCTGTTTAGAGCAAATTTAGAGATAGAAAAAAAAAACGTTTACTTGTTCTTTAAAGGGGTGGTTCACCTTTAAGCTAACGTTTAGTATATTACAGAATGGCCAATCCTAAGCAACTTCTCATTTGGCCTTCATTTCTTCTTCTTTTTTTTTTAATAGTTGTTTTGTCTTTTTTTCTTCCAACTCTATCCAGCTCAGCTGTCAATCAAATATTGTCTGCCACTCCTCTATGCCTTAGGCATACAAGTACAGAGCTAAATGGCAGACAATCCACTACTAAATGTATACATGCAAAACTGGACAACTGTTTGTAGTAATTCATTTGTTTGTGTGCTGCATGTGTAGCATTCATGGTGGTCTTACCCAGTGAGCCATCCTTTCTCAAGCACTTGAAAGGGGAACTGAACCCAAACAACGAACGGATATAAACTTACTCAAAGCGCTTCACTAAGCAATTTACGTTCGTGTTGCAGTTTTGAGGCTGTTGCTGAAACCACCAAAAATAGAAAGTGAATTGCAAAAGTGCGCAGATATAAGTTTATATCCATTCATCTCCTTTAATGTACTTTGTGCCATTGAAATGGCTAACGTCAATAAATGCAGAGAAAACAAGTGCTGCAAAACAGGGACTGAAGCCTACTTAAAAAACAAAACAAAAACCAATGATGTGACACACTTCACAAATGTAGCACACAACACAGACGCTAAAAGTTACCTTCACAAATATTTACCCATGACGCAGCGTCATGGGAGCAATCACAAGAAAGCACCCTTGAATTCTGTTCCCTCCTCTTGCACACAGAGTAAATCATCTTGCTTATTCCAAAAACGTCATCATCCTCTATATCAACTCAATTATCTTCTGTATTACCCACATCGCATCAAACCTTCATTCATTCCTTACATATGATTGGATTCGCTGAAATCCAAACCTTTTTCAAAAGTATTCTTTCACATCCAAATGCCTGGCTAAACCAAATCTGAACCATTAAAATCATGTGACTTTAAGTCACATGATTAAGGAAACGGCGAATCCTTCCTTATACTAACTTAAATATGCAAATTAGCACATTAGGAGTTTGATTTGGTTCTCGATTTGTCTGAATCCTTCATGAATGAGTGAGGATTAAGACGAATTTAAAAAAAAAAAGTGCACTCGGTGCATCCCGACATAATTGGCAAGATTCAATTCAATGAGAAAAGGGTTTATCACGTGAAAAATCATGGACGAGATTCAATTTTAGATGCAATTTAGAAAAATGTATCTCACGTGAAAACGTATCACGTGACAACTCTGTTGAAGTCTATCGGAAAGAACTGATTTAGGAGAAAAGAATCTTGCTCATGAGTTCTCACATGATAAAGCATGAGATTTAATCTGGTGCAATGTTTGTGAAGCACCTCTCTCTATATAAAGTAGTTTATTTCATATATTTAATTTTAACAAAAACAAAGGCCTATTTGCTACAATCAAACTTGATTATTAAACAGATCTAGATCAGGAAAATGGGAGAGGTACATACATAAAAACAATTCTTAAAATGTTATGCTAATTACATCTTAATAAGCTTAACATTTTTTAGAATTATATATATGAGTGAATATCTAGTATATTTAACCAGTCAGGAAAATTTGTATTTTTAATGCAGATCCACCAAACTTGATTGCTTTCATTTACAGGCTCTTCTATCCATCTGATGTTTAGGAATGGTCTTTACAGACCTCAGACTTAAATAAAGATTTGATGGGAAAAAGGGAGTATGTAAAAGGACTTAATCATTTATAGTTTAGAAAGTTCTGAATAAAATTCATTTGCAGCAATGGAAATACTTTTAGCTAGATAATGCTCAGAGACTGTTATTTGCAAAAGAGGCGTCACAAGCAGACACTTTCAAGATGTCCAAACTTTTCAGTTTTCTTATTTGCCTTGCATATAAACAATATTTGTGCATTATAATGCAGAGAAAGGTTATATTTATTTGACGTACCTTGTATTTTTCAGCAGCTCATCATTCACTACGTTTATTTCCTGTAATCAGGCTTCACTTACCAACAGAGGATGTTCTTCCCAAAACAAACATTTTATCCTTGCCAATTATAAGGGAACCATGTAAACTGACTGGGATACAATATATGTTTGAGAAATGGAGCCACACTGGTACATTTTGATACTGTCCTACATTTGGGCCCAAGGGAATTCCCTCCCAAATATTTTATCAGTATTTGATCAGGCAGGCTTAAAATGATGAGATTGTCAATCAATTTGCACAGGGCTCCTGTGATCTAATCATTGTCTTAGAAACAAAACCACTGATCAGCCTAATTTTAAGAATTGCTTGGGTAATTAAGCACAGATCTGCTTATTTGGTGAGGGTATCAAACAAGAGGATCTTATAGCGTAAGAGTATGTGGAAGGCAGCCGTATTGTGGGTTCCATCATACAAACTGTTCATGCAGCAACTACTTTATTATCAATATCTGAAGAAAACTAACAAAGCTCTTTCTTGAAAACCTCTCCTCTTAGATAAAGATACCATTGCATAGTTTCTTTTCATTATATGTATACAAAAGATAGTTACATATATAGGTTGCCCTATAATTTCTCATTCCCCCTTTAAATTTGTCTCAAAATCTATTTCTCTATTTTATTATTTAACCACAAGTTTTTAACTTTAACACTGTTCTCAGGGTAAACAAAGGAATACTTCCTGACAGAGGTGCTTAAACTTATGGTATACAAGGCAATGTATTGTTCAGGAAGGTGATGGAGTTGGTAAGACCAGCTGGAAGCTGCTTCTTATTACAGTACATAAGAACCATGCTGGAAATGGTAGTAGTAAGACATAATGGTTTCATTTACATGGCACCTGGATCTCAAAAAAACTAACCCCTCCTGTGTTGTTATATTTAATAACAAATTTGTGTTTGCCCCAATCAAAACTAACTTTAGCTATAAAAGAAAAAATTGCACCTTCTGCATAGGTGGAGAATAATAAAGATTTGGGTAAGCATAGTCTCCCCAAAAAGAAACCAACTTGTATTTATTCATATATTATTTAGCAAAATCGTAGTAAGAAGCAGCGCACTCCTGGGTCCTCAGTCACAGATCACTCAACTCCAGTGTAAAATTTAAAATCTTTATTTGAACAGCAGCATCTGAGGTCTTACGGCTATGGCTTTTAATATATTATTTAGTACAATAATAATAATAATAAAAATATGTTTGTGAAGATTCTCATTCATCTAGGTAATGGTATATCTATAGGAATAAGTCAAATCAGCTGGACTTGCTGTGTTTTTTTCCATGAAGAGGTTTCACCAGTCATCCAACTGGCTTTCTCAATTCTGAATAACTTATTCAGAATTTATTCAGAATTGAGAAAGCCAGTTGGATAACTGGTGAAACGTCTTCGAGGAAAAAAAAAACACAGCAAGTTCAGCTGATTTGACTTATATTTATAGATATGATATAAAAACCTTTATTGGTAATCTCCCCAAGCAAGCAACTCTGCCTACTGCCCTGCCTGCTGTAAATGATAAAGCTATTAGAAATCACTTTAGAACAAAGTTAATCCAATAATCTGATTAGTATTTTGAGGTCAGGAAGGACTTTTCTCCCTTTGATGATGAATTGGCAGATGGTGTGCAAGGGGTTTTATTTGCCTTCCTCTGGATCAATTTGTAGAGTAGTTATTTTCTTGCGTTTTTTGTGCCCCCCTTTGAGGTCCCAAAGCAGGCCAAAACGTTGGTCCTCTTTTGAATAAACAGTTTTATAACTCCTGAGAGTGAGGATTTTATATGATGGATTGTGACTCAAAGGTGATGCTAATTTTATCTTTCTAGAGTGAATTATAATTATTTAGGATAGAAGATAAGTGTTCACCCCAAAGATATCTTAATTAACCTTCACAAAGGGATTCTTATAACATCTAGGAAAGCAAGTATGCACAATGTCCAAATTGTCCCCTTGAGCCTTGGCCCCCAGTTACAGATCTGGTAAGCCCCACCTTGGAGGGGCCAATTTCACAGTCTGGGAACCAATGTTGTCTATTCTGAAAAGGCTGTATTTCACAACTCTTCACAACTTTGTATGTTAGCCTGCTTTACTATGTTCTTTGTATAGACGCAGTCTTATCATCCTGAGGCATCTCATTTAATAGCATTTGTAATAAAACTCTAATGAAGTTATAATCTATTACACCATTTATACAAGCTATAATATATAAATTACTAGAAATGTATTCATGCTTGCAGCTTTGTACACTTAAGGAATTATGATAGTTATCCGCCACCATCACCGAAGCAAAGGCAAATCATTGCTACACTGGAACACTGCATTATGATTAAGTATTTTGATTTAGCAGCGGGTCCATAGGAATAACTCACCAGCCTATCAGAATTGTAGGGGGCCAAGCCTTGCGGGAAAGAGGGGTCAGGCTAAAGCAACATACAGAACATAAAAACTGTTACTGGAAAGAAAATGATTACATATTTAAAAAAAATAAGAATAAAAAAAAAAAACAACACGTATACTCTGCTAATATAATACATATTATCCATACATCAAATCACCAAGACATTCATTGTGTCATATCCAAAGAGTATTTTCTATCTGAAATAATGTACTCAAACACTTAAATGTAAATGTTTGTCAACAGGCAATTATGCATGAAATAAGAAAAACAAAGATGTTTACTCTACATACTATCTACAACTGAAATATTTTTTGCTTAAAGGGTAGGGATAGCTTACTAATTAATAAGCAGGGTATATTCATTTAGCTTGCCTTAATTACATACAAGAAAAAACCTATTTGGTGCAAACAGCAATCCTAGCCCTATGTATTGGCAGCCAAATAATAGCAATTTGTCATTTTGCTTGAAAAAGCTGTTGTGAAAATCCACAAAATGTAATAGACATTGATCACAGCTATGTCTGCTTTTACCTATGGGAGAGAGACACAGGCAATGCAACCAATTAAATGGATTGTTCACATTTGAGATAAATGTTAGTATGTTGTAGAGTGGTATTCTGAGAAAATTTGCAATTTTTTTATATTTTATTTGTAGCTTTTAAGCCATTTAGCTTTTTTATTCAGTTTGCAAATTCAGTTATAGGGTTGTTAGGGTTCAAGTTGCCCTAGCAACCATGCACTGATTCGTATAAGAAACTGAAATATGAGCAGGAGATGGCCTAAAAAGAAAGACAAGTAGAAATAACAATACATTTGGAGCTTTACAGTGATTTTTTAAGAAGACTTCCTTGTCCTTTAAGTGTACTTAGCAGAAACATGGTTACTTTCTCTTCTGAATACTTCTTTAGACATGGGAGCAAGAGTTAATGTAAATAAAACAATCCTGGAAAAGTTCTATGGAGGTCACAACAGACAACTTACTACAGACCAAAATATTTTGCTAAAGCCATTCCATACTCTTATCGCATATACAAAACAACGCAGACAAACATAGAATTACCATAGTGAAACTTACCAGGGCTCTGGATCCAAGACTTGAACTCCTTAATGACTCAAGTTCTTCAGTCATCTTTGAAGCTAAAGCTTGAAGATAGCCACGGGCATCTTTTTCATCACTTACCCTGTTAAGAAAAGGTCAGGTAAGGGAAGTGTATTATAAAAATATGGCACCTGATTAGTCTAAACTGATCTGTGAACAAATTGCGAGCAACATAGTGCAGATTATAATAGCACTTAAAATTGTATTCATTAAAATACTACTCACAATGTAATGTAACTTGATCCAGCAGTTTGTTAACTGCACATTGGGGAAAAGGCTATTTACCGGATAATTTTTTAAGGAACAGTTCAGTGTAAATACAAAAACTGGGTAAATAGACTGTACAAAATAAAAAATGTTTCTAATATAGTAAGTTAGCCACAAATGTAATCTATAAAGGCTGGAGTGACCTGCTGTTGAACATAATAGCCAGCTCTCTAACTCTGAGTTAGTCAGCGACTTTAAAGAGATACCGACACTAGAAATTAAACAATTTTTTTCATCTATCATAATATTGCCTTTGAAAGCTACGTCTAACTTTGCCATAAAGTATTTGCATGATGCTTTTACATTACCTGTCTGATCCCCCATGTTCCTGTATGAGGGGGCTGACATATTTGTGCAGCAGGAGTCTGTTAGCATTAGAAACGTTAACTAACAGGCTGAGATGGGACAGTCAAGTTGGCAAAACAGTCAGCTTTAGAAACTTCAACTAACAATTACTTACAAAAACAAACCTCTCAGCAAAAAAAAAAAACCCATCAACATGACCAATAGGTAACATTTAATGTACATGCATATTTTAAAAAGTAGTTTTTTAGTGTCAGTATCACTGTGTACATAGGGTTGCCACCTTTTAAAAATGTCCTTACCGGCTGGTGGGACGTGACGTGCCGTCAAAGGGGGCGGAGCCACGCGAGCGATCAGCTGAAGACGCGAGAAAGGTACGTTTTTCATTTGAGTTAAGGCAAGGCAAGGGCCATTTTTAAGGGGTATTACAAATTTACCGGCAGCTACATTGCCGGTAAATTTGTAATACCGGCCCCTGCCTTGGCTGGTGTTTTACCGGCTAGGCCGGTAAAATACCGGCCGGGTGGCAACTCTATGTGTACATGAGACATAACTGCTCAAAGAGTTTGCAATTGTTCCTCATTTTAGATTCAAAAGCAACAGTTATGACCCATGTGGCCCCCTCAAGTCACGGATTGGTTACTACCTGGAATGCTGCAAAGCAGCAAGTAGTGTTGTCACTATTATGTTAGACATCCACTCTCTCCAGCCTTTATACATTACATTTTTGCCTAACTATATTGAAAACATTCTTTATTTTATACAGACTATCTATTTACCCACAATGTATTTTTACACTGAACAATTCCTTTAAAATCACACTTCTGAGTAGTATTTTAACTTATACAATGTTGTATTTTTATAATTTACACTACTGGCACACAAGATTTGCTCTTTTGTTTACTGACTATTTAGTATATGGGGGTTTGTGCTTCAAAAGGGCCGAGCTGGCTGATCCCACCACTGCCAGGATCTTAACATAGAGACAGTACTGAAACAAAACAGACAAACTTACCCATACCAGAATATCTTTTTTAAATACATCCATCTGCAAAAGCAGCTGCAATGGTGGTCATAAACTGGCACTTGTGTCAGTTCTTCCTATAAGCATGCTAGTACTTATTTCTTGACTGACTACCAGGTTCATAAGAAATGGCATTGCTTGTGATCAAGAGATGCTATTATTGCATCATTTACACTATTTTTTGTTTAAAATCATTTTATACAGAAACAACTGTGCTATTAAATGTCAATACAGGCTGAAGTTACATAAATGTTTTATTTTAAAAATACATTTTTTTGTTTAGTCTGTCCCCGCCTTTTTAGAACTTCTATTACTTTAGGATAATCAGGTATAGACATGCCCAGGACAGAGGGGCTGTAAATGCAGGATATCCCTTCAGATACAAAAGTAAGCAGGAGATCCCAGTCTGAATTACTGGACGCCATCCAACTGAGATTCAAGACCCAAGTTTCTGATTTGAACAGATGGTGTACAGGTCAGATACTTTACAATATGATATGGCCTAAGCAGTTCTGCACATAGTCCAATGACCCACTAAAGCTACATATGAGTAGATCCTGGGTTTTTTCCACTGGTCAGACTGGTCCACTGGTTGTGTATTTGCTCCACATCTGAATTGCCTAAACTGTTCTGTTGCAGGTCCCACACTCAGAATGACATTACAGCTCTGTTGGAAATGCTTGCAATATATGAACTGATTAGTATTATCAGTGGCCAGGTAACTAATCTTGCTAAATATCCTAAAGGCTTCTACTGGGTACACATCTAGAAGCGTTACCATAAACAAAACAAAGTTGCTTGTTATTTTCCCAATAGTGGTATCAAAGAGCTTATAGAAATACTGTTATGCTTATACTGTGTAAAACGGTGCAAAAGGATGCTTGAGGGGTTAGCAAGCCGGTTCCCAAATATGCATTTTGTCTTGCCATTAGTGGTGTAAGTGGTAAAGCACAAAAACACTTTTTTAAAAGCACATTTGGAGTATGAATGATGCATTAGTTAAAATGCATGCAATTGAAGGGTTTGTAAAAATACTCTCATGATGCATCTCAGTGCCATCTTGTGCCTCCAGGAACAAGAAGTCCAATGTTGTTCCTAAGATACAATATTTTTACTTGACTGTTAAATCAAAAGCCAGTATTATGTGACACTGTAAATTCTTAGGGAGGGTTACAGTGAAAATAAGATGCACATACTATAGTATAACAGAGGAACTGCAAAAGCATACACAGTACCTAGGGATACTAACAGACAAGTACAACCTTACTCACAAACAGTGTGAAATTCCCTTACAAAGCATATGGAGTCATAAGGATGGAAGTGTGTGGAACCTTGATTTCACAGTGTTAGATGGAGAGAAGGAAAGACTAATCTTTAAAAGTCTGAACTTAAGAAATATACCACTGAATGATTTCAGCAATCTGAGCTTCCCAGTGAGCTACAGATTCTTTTTTAGCTGTGAGGTCCTGCAGGTCATCCTCCAGCTGCCGATTTTGCTCAGTCAATTTATCCGTAAAAGAAGAGAGCTTAAAAAGGAAATTAGAAAAAAAATTAGTTGTCTACAAAATATCACATCAAAGGAGAAAAGAGGAGTTTAGGCACATTTATACAACTTAGTTATAACAGTATGAACAAAGTCCTTGCCTAATCAGCAGTATCAAAATGGTTAAGCATATTTACAACACACAAATACCTGGATATAAAAGATAAAAAACATGAAAAAATCCTAGATATTAGGCATGTTACTTATATCTATGAATTACAGCACTTTTACAATTCAAAACTTAATTAAAGCCCTCAAAACACTGTTGAGTTGAAAGCATGTCAAACAATGCAGAACTGTCTAAAAGAGCTAATTTATCAGAAAAATGATTGTGAGATACAAATAGGCATGCATTATGCAGCTGAACTTTTGTAACTTACAATAAACAATTTTAGTGGAAGGGGTATACATTGCCATTAGAAATGAGTGTGCTTACAGATGATGTTTAGCACCCTTTTGCAGATTTTATGAACCGTACCACTTGCCATGCAAAGGACACAACAAAACAAAACCAGGACAATGCTGGCATAGAATGTACCTGCTTAAAATAAGATTTATGAAAGCCGCTTAATGCACTTTTCTCCCATTTGCAATAAAAGGAACAAAGTATGTCCAGGAGCAGTAACCAATAGCAACCAATAAGATACTTTCCGTTAATGATTTGGCTATGGTTAATGCACTAGGGCAAACATAGTGAGTTTTATTACATACCACCATTGGATTTTTGTATAAACGAAGATACATACAGAACAATATGCACAGTTTAAAGGGGATAGTCCATCCAAATAATAAACATTTTCCTCTTTGTGCTGTGAAATAAATTGTACTGAAATTTAAGTTTGTCAGACTACAGATACAATGCATCAAAAAATAGCTCTTTCAGCCAAGACTCCATTTCCCACAGTGCTTGCACACTGTTGTTACTCTCCTCCTTCTCAGGTGTCTTAATCACAGAATATGTGAGGGATTGTGGGAACCAGAGTCTTGGCTGGAGGAGAGTGGTCACAAATTCAATCAAGTAAAAAAAAAAAAAAAAAAAAAAAAAACCACTGTATTAATCTGAGAATCTGTTAATTGGACTTAAATTGTAAAATTACAAAAGTATAGTTCCTATTCCTACTAAAAAAAAAAGGAACTTCAACCTTACCCGTTCTGTTTGAGAAGAAAGTTTTTTATTTTCATCTAAAAGGATGCTCTTTTCTCGCTCGTATTTTTCCTTTACAGTCCCGACTGCTTCTTCAAGCTCAGATTGCCTGAAAGAGAAGGAAATGTTAGGTCAGGGGTATTTAGACATTATTGATGTCCATGCTGAGAGATGCTATCCTCCAGTAATATCAGCTTATATGGAATGGAATTATTCATTATCAAATACATATGCAGGTAGTAAAATAAATATCCATTCCATAAGAATCTGTGTAGAAATGCCTATAATGTGAGATCAACTGGCTACCAGTTGAAGATTTTCAGACATACTGTAATCATAACCTACCTTCTGGGCTGCCCTGCATTAGGTAAAGCCAAAACGATAGAGCAAGCCATTTAAAAAAAAAAAAAAAAAAGTTGGAATGTTTACTCACCGCTCACGTTTTGCTTTTTCAAGCTTATCTTTAAGCATAAGTGTTTCTTTTTTCAGGGCAAGCTGCTGACCCTCAGAATCATGAATTTCTTTCCTTGTGTTTTTCATCTCCAAGGAATGAGCTGTTTCACGTCTTAATAGCTCTTCTTCAAAAGACAAGATCTTCTTTTCTAGCTCAGCTTTGACTCTTGAGAGCTCCTGCTGATGCTCCAAAGTTGCACCGGGAGTTCGAACGCCCTGTTTTAACTGAGAAAAGAAAAAATAAAGATTAAGACCATCACCTGAACCCCTATATTTACAGTAGCACACTAACCCTTAGTTAATGCATTCTGGACCAGAGTCCCTCTCAGTTACACTAGAATTTGTGGTGTGGTGCTAAAATTTGATGGACAGAAATCACTTCATACTAGCTGATACTTGACATGGTTATGTTACCATTATTTTATTGAATCAAATCATTTACAAGGTCAAGGAATGCAACCAACTTTTATTTTAAATTTCACAAGTCCAATCTCCCTGCCATCTATAAATGGAATGTTATATAGAAAAATAGAAAAACTGAAGCATTTAATGCAAACCATGATGTATTTTAATTTTGTTTCTCCATAAAACAGTGTCCCACAAGACAAAGCAGGATAAATTATCCTTCACCTAAATGGCTCAGTAACATTTATTACACTGCTGCTAATGGTGGATTTAACACCAATAATGAATGGGATAAAAGCCGAGGTAAATGGCACTAATGTGAAAATACAACACTAATATAAGCTTGAATAACATCTTTAATGGTATTAACAGGTGTTAATAATGTGATAATTGCATCCTTCAGAATCCAATGCATCTTCCTAGAAGAGATGGTACACTGCCAGTCTGTAGAGCCTTCATAAAAAGGATAATATACCTTCTTTAATTATTTAGAATACTTGCGATGTTAGGAGGTTTTAATGTTTTTATTGGTCACTATACCTTATTTTTCCCCTTGTCTGTTTTTCATTATACTATCACCTTTCCAATGCCCTTCTAATAAGCAAATGCTCTGTAAGGCTACAAATGTATCTTTATTGTTAATTTTTATTACTTATCTTTCTATTCAGCCCCACTTCTATTCATATTACAGCCTGTTATTCAAATCAGTGCATGGGTGCTAGTGTAACGCAGACCCTAGCAACCAGATTGCGGACACTGCAAAGTGGAGACTTGCTGAAAAAAGTTAACTCAAAAATCACAAATAATAGAAAATTAAAACCATTTGAAAATTGTCTCAGAATATCTCACTCTACATCATAGTAAAAGTTATCTCAAAGGTGAACAACCCCTTTAAAGCAAATAAAAGACCTGGACTGGATAGTATTCATTTCACGGTACTTAATGAGCTTAGTACTGCAATTGTTAAACCTCTTTGTTTACCAGGATTCTTACGTTTCTGGCATGGTGGTAAGAGACTTGCGAATTGCTAACATGGTGCCATTATTTAAAAAAATAATTGATTCTGCCATTAGCCTGTGAATTATAGGCCTGTTAGTTTGCCATCAGTGGCAGAAAAGATTCAAAAGGATAATATACATATATTGCATTTTATGAAGAGGTGGGCAGAAAACTAGACATTGGGGGGCAGTGGATGTGATCTACTGAGAATTTGCTAAATCATTTGCTACAGTACCACACAGGAATATTGGCCCAGAATATATTTATGTACTTTTACACACATTTAAACATGGACAAAAAGAATTACACAAAGTATATAGTTGAGCATATTCTTGTTATAATTGCTTACCTTAAGAGCTTCCAGTTCACTTTCCAACTGTTTGCAGAATATCTCACTATGTTCTCGCAATTTGCGTTCCTTTGATGCCTCTGCTGTGGCTTCTTCAAGCTGTGCTTCCAACTGTTATAAGAACACACACAATTATTCAGTACAAGTCTATTTTAAAAATTACTTGTAAATATGGTAAATGCACCCTTCACAACAGAGCTACCCAAATTACCAAATTGCCTGTATGGCCCTATGTGATGCAGTGTCCTGTAAGAAACAGCCATTTAAGTGGTTGAGGGGATGAAAAGAGGTTTATAATAAATGGAACCCATTTTGCCATACTGGCAAGGCTGGGCTATAAGCACCACCATATGTAGCTTGTCCCTGCCAGTCAGTGGAAAGCAGCATTCTCCTTTGAAGACATAGACCGAGTATGTCATTCACATGCAAATATCTTGTGACATTTACCGGCCTGATTGCAGAATTCAGATAGTCTTTGGTTAGCTTGGTGAAGCATTTTCAATGACAGTTTAAAGGGCAAGGAAAGTCTAAAATAGCATAAAGCTAGAAATGCTGTATTTTGTATACTAAATGTAAACATGAACTTACTGCACCACAAGCCTAATCAAACAAATGATTTATGCTTTCAAAGTTGGCCACAGGGGGCTGTCATCTTGTAACTTTGTTATACATCTTTGCAAGACCAAGACTGTGCACATGCTCAGTGTGATCTGGGCTTCTTAGGGATCGTCATAAATGATCAAAAAACAAAGCTGCTTGGGTTCTGCATGGCTGGTAAGTAACGCAGGGGCTGTTCATAAGTATGATTGTTTCCCTGCCAGAAGTTAGGGACCGTCTGACAATTCCTATTCACAGCACTAAATGAAGGGAGAATTTCACTGCGTACAGTCAGGTTTCTTATACAAAACAGAACACATTTTTTAATTAAAGTATATTGGAGATAGAAGTCTTTTTCATTAAAAGAAAAGTAGTAAAAATTGGAATTTATTTCTTAGCCTTTCCTTGCCCTTTAAATCTGATTTGATTATTTTCAAGGCTTGTACTTCAAAGTTATAAGGAAGAATGGAAGTTGGAAGAATTTTGGCGACCTACAGATACCCAAAATTGCCCCAGACACGAGCTCTGAACTACCAAAATACAATCCCCTCTTGATTGATTAGAATCACCACATGCTGTGACCTGGGTTCTTTGCTCTTTCTAAATGAAAATGTATTAACAAGCTCTCTCAGACATGGAAAGAGTGTATTTTACAGTAAAAAGAAAACGGATACCAAGCATGTGTTACAAAGTCGTATAATGGCACCTCACACATGTATAGTTGTATCTAGACTGAGTTCTCAATCCAAGGGCTGTTAAAAACTGCAAGGTAGCCAAATTACAGAGGAAGCACTATATAGTTAAAAATAAATGCAAATAAAAGATATGGCATTCGACAAGAATATTGCATTTGATTGTAATTTTATAGGCATACAGGCTGAAGGTTCTGGCTGTTGTCAGCCTGCATATGGTTGCAGGCTGAGAGAAGCACATCTGCTCCCTGCCCTTGCTCCATTTATTTGAGTCTGATCAGCCGCTGTACGCTCATACTCAGCGGAGCTGAAGTGGAGGTCAGCGCAAATATGGAAAAGAAGACCTCTCTGGGCAGACCTCCGCTACGTGTGCACAGGCTGATTGGATTCAAATCAATGGCACAGGGGCACTAAGCAGATCTGCTTCTCGGAGCCTGCAATAATACACAGGCTGACAACAGCCAGAGCCTTCTGTCTGTGTACCCTAAGTGTATGTAAAACCTGCTGTTTTGCCTGCAATAATCTAAATCAATGCTTCTGGAGCATTATCACAGACATTAAAGAACTAATTTATTCAGCTGGAATGGCTGGGCAACATATCTAGTGTCACGGAGGTTAAAAATTCTGTTTTAAAGGGCAGGTACAAGCTAAAATAATAATTTCATGTCATAAAATATTGGTGGCCAATGCACAGTGATCTGATGAATGAACACACATATGAACGGATTGTTAATTCGTAACACAGCTGTATGATCACCTCTTTTCTGGCTTTCTCTGATTTGCGGTGTTCCTGACGCATGGTGTCAATTTTCTGCATAACCAGCTCCAATTCTTCTTCCTTATCGCGTAGCTGGCGGGACAACTTCAGCTTCTGTGACCTCAACTCTGCCATCTTTTCATTAAGTTCAGCAAACTCTTGCTGAGTGAGTTTTCGGTGTTGATTGGCATCCTTCAGCTCCTTGGTCTGGGACTTCAACCGTTCTTGAGCATCAGTAAATTGCTTTGAAACAAACAGACCAATTATGAGCCACATGGCAATGATGGAAAATGACATTTATACAAAGATGATAATATATTGTCTATACAAAAACAATATAATAATGTGCATCATTCCTTAAATTTTTTTTTTAACTGAGCTACACTCTGGGTAAAACCTATTGATCACATTGTTTGATGTCAGATCTACCCATCGTTCAGAAGAAAATCTTGAGAGCTAACCTGCCGAATAGTTACATTACATACCCTTTAACTGCAAGTGATTAACAGAGTGAAACTGGTGCACACAAGGGACACAATAACGGGGTTGTAAAGATTAACAGCATTTATAATGCTTTTAACATGTCAGCTTTGAATTATATGATATATGGTGTTATAGAAGTTGCATTTTGGGATATAATAAATAAAATTTGTATACAGCAAATCCAGAGTACCTATTGGACACCTTTTAGGATTTAAATTTTGGGTCCTAGAAAACAACCATTTTAGCTTCACCATTATGTATAGATCTATAATCTACAGTTTGGTTAAGTGCCATTTATCACTTATGGTGATCTCTTGTAGTACTTTCTCACTTTGCACACTGTCCGTCACTTATCTAAAAGCCTAAAATAAGCAATTGATCTGTAAAAGAATTGCTGGAAAATCATACTGTATTCCATATTTATACCAGCCATTTTTTGAAGCAAAGACATTAAGCATGACTAACCTATATATATTTAACTGTAGATTATAATGAATAGTGCACCCCCTGCTAAAATGTATATTAAAAGCCAATGAGGGCTACGTGGCCATTTAAAATCAGGAGGCTGCAAGCTGCATCTTTATAAAATTAGAGTAGGGGGTACATTATCCACTATATTTGGGATAAATGAACACTGGAATTATTATAAGCCTGAAACACTTCAGTTTATATATGAATAAAAAAATAATAGACAGAAGTTGTAAACCTGGCTGTTCATGCTGATCAATCCGTAAAAGGAAACTGCTTTTCAGAGGCAATGGGTTCATGCTCTTTGAGTCTACCCTTTTAAATTACAGCTTATTGAGAAAGCTGGCAGAAATAACAGCCTAGAATGGCCCTGAAGTCCTTGTTCCATTTTAATGTAAAAGGAATAAAAATACTCTAATGAAATCATAATTATTACACAACATTCAATTTAAATGCTTATCTGCCCAACACAAAGTACATTGCTGATAACAAAACAGCAGAGACAGCATAAAAGAAGGAAAGAAGAGGAAATACTGGGCACGGAGTCAGGAAAAAAGGATTTCACAATAAAGGTCAACTTAAATCTAACTGTTCCAGCCCTGTGCAATGTGGCACTAAGGTAGCACAAGGATGGAGTGCATAGGATGTACTGTTCCAAATAAAACTAGAATAAAGTAGTAAGAGCTGTTAAAGGGATACTGTAATGGGAAAACATGTTAGAAGGGAGGGGGTGATATCACTCCAAATTGCAGTACAGCAGTAAAGAGCGATTGAAGTTTTTCAGAGCACAAGTCACCTGACTTGGGGCAGCTGGGAAATTGACAATATGTCTGGCCCCTTGTCAGATTTCAAAATGAAACCTAAAAAAATCTGTTTGCTCTTTTGAGAAATGGATTTCAGTGCAGAATTCTGCTGGAGGGGCACTATTAACGATGCATTTTGAAAAAAATTATTTTTCCCATGAAATTATAACTGTAATTTGTCAAGCAAATTTAAAATGGAGTTGTATTACTCATCCCAGTAACTGTGTCCATGTTACATTAAATATTTCCAAAAAATATTTAAACATTCTGAATACAGAATTCAGTAGTATTTGAAAGTTAGTTAATAATATTCAGAAAATGTATTACTAAAATACACTGCATACATTGTAAATAAATCACTACCATTTAAAATTTTATTCCTGAATCAATAAATTTATTTTTTAATTGTAGTATTGGCATGTAGGCAGCAATCTCAGGTTATCCTCCCTGATCCTGTGCTTTTAGAAAGTGTCAGATAAGCCAGATATGACTCCAACTTGCAGTATAGAAGTAAAAAGCAACAAAGAGCGCAAGTCACACCACTGAAGGCACCTGTGAAACTAAGAACATGTCTAGCCCCACTACAAATTCCAAAATTAAAATCTGTAAAAAATAAGATCTTTTTAAAAAAGGATTCAATGCAGGATTCTGCTGGAGGAGCACTATTAATGGATGCATTTTGTAAAAATTTTAGTTTTTAAAAGTTTTTCCTGCAACAGGATCTCTTTAAACATTAAACTCCTTGTCATATTAAACTAAAAACGAACTTTTTCCCCATGCTTTTTGCCCGTTATATTTTTTTGGTCTGTCTGTAACCAAAATTTGCAGGCTAAACCAGCCTACAAGTGTTCTAGATTTGTTGATCAAACATCATACAGAGGCCATGAATGGGCAAGATATTGGATGCTAGTTTTTCTAGATATTTGCTTGGATGGACAGACCTACCATGTATAAAACTGTTAATCTAATAGATGATTGCTCAGGTCTGCCAATACTTTCCTATACCTCAACCAATAAAAAGCACCCAGACTCTGAGTGCAGTGACGCAGTTTCTTTGTCACACCTTCCCAAGAGACTGTTTGCCAAAACCTATCCTGATAACTAGTTTAAAGATATATATATATCTGTTTATACAGATAACTCTAGCACTGATGGTAACTCAAAAATGCAATCAAACTATAAAAGGGCATCCAAGCCGACTTATTTCCCTATTAGTTTACATTATTCATGGCAAAAACTGGAAAACATCACTGTTCTTGTCTAATAGCAGTAGAAAACCTATTCTAAGAAGGAAAATATTGACAGTATGTGGACTGTCTGATTCTGTTGTTGCAGAGGGAAAAAATATTCTCTGGTTTTTTAATTACTACTGGAATGAATACTTCATCAGACACACCACCAGAACATATTGGCAATAAATAAGTTCCAAGGGTATAGATAACTTGTGGATATTTTAGCCCCGTTCACATCTTTTGTGCCACAATGTAAATATAAATCATTTGACTGAAAATAATACAGCCTAAACTAATAAAGAAACTAATCTTTGTTTTTACTGGAACAAATGCAAATATTTGTCAAAGTAACAAATATAATGGTGGTCAGTTTGTAATTTAGCTATATGGATACAAAGAACTTAGATGTGCAACCTGGCATTTGTAACAATTCTCATTGCTCCCCTTTAGCTATAGGTAGAATGGCCACTGCTGCAAAAGCTGCTAAATGTCTGAAGAATGTCTGAAACTATTAATTCTGAAGGCTTAGCAATACAGCGAAGACTATGTTCCCTAAAGGAACCTCTGGCAGAGAAGTAAAATACCTTTTGCAGATCGTCCCTTTCTTGTTTCAGAGCACGATGTTGTTTCTCCAGGCCTTTCATCTTGCTTGTGGAATCATCATGTTGCTGTCTCAGCGCAACAACATCCTCCAGCTGCCGCTCTATTCGATTTGAATCTATTAAGTGTTTTTTACAATGGTTTATTACTATTGAGTGTATTTAAATGCAACATAGAACAACATACAAACAATGGCAAGCACCACTATATCAGGGTCACATGCTGAATTATATTCAATTACTATTTAGTATTATTGAATATATTTATTAAATTACATTTTATATTCTAAAGCTTCAATGAATGGCTCAGTATGTAGTTTAAGCCTTGTCTAGGCACATTTTCTACGGCTCCTACTGTGTTAAAAAAACATATTCCAAAAAAGGCATAAAGAATAGCAGTCCAAAGCTCCCCAAACAGGACCATAAATGTACTCTCCATAGCATGGACAGATTACTAAATTGTGCAGAGAGTAGGAGACCAGACTGACTTAGCCGATACTGGGAAACAGGAGAGCACATAAAACGATTTAAGCAAGGCATATCTGAAAGGCATGAACTATGCAACCTTGGTAAGGTGTGGTTTAAAAAGAAAGGATTATTCAGGAAGGAATGTCATCCCAAAAGGGTAAAGCATCTCATGCCCACTGTGGTCATAGGCTAATTTGCATAAAACTGAAAGCAAATCGAAAATAGTTTAATATAATTAAACCTAAAATAATGAAACTTAACGCATCCAAATTTTTACCTGATATTTTATTCTTTAGCCGTTCGATTTCCTCATTCAGCTTTCTGATTTCTTTATCTCGAGTTAGTGTCCCTGTTGTTCTGGATGAACCTTGCAGAGACTGGACAGTCTGAGTTGACTCTGAGAAAACCAGAAACCAAATTAGAATTGAATTAGGCATGACTTAAAAATCAATGATCAAAAGCTGCAGTAACCTTGTAACTTTCGGTTCAGTTCCAGTTTTTCCTGCTCAAGTCGCCTGATTCTTCTCTCATATGCATCGATCTGTAAGCTATTTTGAAGGCCTCTCTGCACATCCTCATCTTTGGTCACAGCATTTGAGTGAATGGTGTCTTTTAAGGAGCCTCGGTCAGAAAAACAGCTGCGGAATAAGAAATTCTCTTACTATATTTGAAGAGAAGTTATGTGTAAATTGTTTTTAACAGGAAATGAATCAGCTGATGTGGAATCAACCTAACATCTAAACAGGAGTTAAAAAGAAAACAAAACAGCCACACAGTTTACAAACTTCTGTGAATTTCACCATAAAAACTGAAGTCATAATTCCGGCCAGTGGGTCAGGACTGCACATTGCACCTTGATCATATAGAAGACTCCAGTACAGATTAACAAGCTTTAAGTGAAGTGTAAAACAAAGCTATTGCTCATAGCTGGTAGATTGTCTTGTCAATATACCAAAAAAATTATGACACCAATAGATTTAAAGATGATTTCTCAGCATCCCCGTCTACACTTACACACCCTTAAACTAATACTTTGTTGAAGCACTTTTTGATTTCATTACAGCACTCAGTCTTTTTGAGTATGAGTCTATCAGCATGGCACATTTTGACTTTGCAAGATTTGCCCACTCTTCTTTGCAGAAACACTCCAAATCTGTCAGATTGCGAGGGCATCTCCTGTGCACAGCCCTCTTCAGATCACCCCACAATTGGATTCAGGTCTGGGTCATTCCAAAACTTTAATCTTCTTCCTGTGAAGCCATTCCTTTGTTAATTTGGATGTATGCTTTGGGTCGCTGTCATGCTGAAAGAAGAAGTTCAGCTTTCTAGCAGAAGCCTGAAGGTTTTGTGCCAATATTGAATGGTATGTAGAACTGTTCATAATTCCCTCTATCTTAACGAAGCCCCCAGTTCCAGCTGAAGAAAAACAGTCCCAAAGCATGATGCTGCCACCACCATGCTTCACTGTGGGTATGGTGTTCTTTGGGTGATGTGCAGTATTGTTTTTGTGCCAAACACATTTTTTGAAATTATGGCCAAAAAGTTCAACCTTGGTTTCATCAGACCATAACACATTTTCCCACATGTTTTTAGGAGACTTCAGATGTGTTTTAGCAAAATGTAGCCTAGCTTGGATGTTTTTCTTCATAGAAAAGGCTTTGTTTTCACATGTACCACACAGCTAGTACTTGCCAGATATTCCTGCGGCTCCTTTTATGTTGCTGAAGGGCCTCTTGGTAGCCTCCCTGACCAGTTTTCTTCTTGTCTTTTCATCAATTTTGGAGGGACGTCCAGTTCTTGGTAATGTCACTGCTCTGACTTTTTTTCTCCACTTGATGACTGTCTTCACTGTGTTCCATGGTATATCTAATGCCTTGGAAATTCTTTCGTACCCTTTTCCTGACCGATATCTTTTAACAATGAGATCCCTCTAATGCTTTGGAAGCTCTGTGTAACATGGCTTTTGCCATGGGATGCAACTAAAAAAATGTCAGGAAAGACCAACTAGAGCAGCTGAACTTTATTTAGGGTTAATCATAGTCACTTTAAATGATGGCAGGTGTATGCCAACTCCTATTTAACATGATTTCGAATGTGATGGCTTAATTCTGAACAGCTACATCCTCAATCACAAGAGGGTGTGCACACTTATGCAACCACATTATTTGAGGTTTTTTTTTGTTTGTTTTCTTCCCTCCACCTAAAAGATTTCAGTTTGTTTTTCAATTGAGAGGTACAGTATATAGGTCACATTAAAGGTGGAAAAAGTTCTGAAATGATTTATCTTTGTCTCATTTTTGTACAGCACAGGAACCTGACATTTTACCAGGGGTGTGTAGACTTTTTATCTCCACTGTAAATATGAAAGTGGAAAGATCAAAATTTTAAAGGGAAAAATTACCTAGAAAAGGAAAATACAACTTTGTACAAAGGCTGTAACTAGTGGACACAGCTGTTTTACCTGTCAGTTGTATATGTAAACCCCACAAACGGTAGATGGAAGCCTGAAAAGCCACTGTGAGTACTAGAAGGAATAACTTCCTGAATAAGGAGAAGACAGAAAACACCATGAATAAGCAGACATTACATAGCCATTGCATAAAGAAGCAACGTGGGGTAATAGACTATAGGACACACTTATAAAAGCAGTTTATTTAACCAAAATGCAGTATATTATCCCAGATTTTCAGAATAATCATTTTAATTTGTGGCCAAAATTTTCAGTGTCTGCTTTTTAGGCAAATTATATTTTTCTTGCTGCATTGTGCATCAATGATGTCACTTCCAGCTTGCAATATCAATAGTGGCATTAGCATTTAATTCACTTGGTGTAAATCACTTGCGATTATAGAAGCAAGCCCTAAAGGAACCCTGGAATAACACCCAATTTCAGGCTACAGTAAATCTAGGGTTTACTTGAATCCATGAACAAAGCTGAACTTCACCAGAGCTGATTGAACTGCTGCTTGTCTTAAGTTTTGAAGGATTATGTAAGGAGGCAAGAACCTTTGTACCAAGGCAGGCTCAACTTTGCACACACTAAATTTGTATGCCATAACTTGTGATAGGACAGTATTTTACATACAGTGCATGATAGGCGATGAAGATTACTAATAAGTGGTACACTTAAATCTCTGTGTACAAAACTTACTGTTTCAATAGACCCCCAAATAAATCTCAAGAACCCTATGCGTAGTTGTAAATTCTTGTAGGTATTAGAGGGTGATTTGTTCACACAAACTTGCACAGAAAAGTAAATTAGAACATGGCAAAGATAAGGGTTTAATTACCCAAATCCAACAAATTTTCCAAATTTAAAACAAAATTGAAATTAACTGATTGCATAGAAGCTTTTTTTTTTCATTTACGGAGAAAACAAAACCAAGGTAGTTGTGCACACGTACAGGGTTCCTTAGAACATCATCATCCACGTCAAAGTTTGATGTATCAGAGGGACTGCTGACATCAGGAATGTAAGGGGCTTCCAAGTTCCTGATATTATCCCAGTCGATTCCTTCAAAAAATGGATGAGCCTTAAAATCATCAATTCCATTTTGGCCAAGTCGACGCTCTCTGCTGCAGATTAGCCTCTGGATGAGATCTTTAGCTGATTCTGACACATCCCCAATATGAGAGGGAAACTGAAATCTTTCCTAAAAATTGAGCAAACACATATTAGAGCACACAGAAGGGAAACCCATTAGACAGTCATAGCACATTTTACTCTGCTCCAAGTGAGATGAATGACTAGTGGATCTGGAAAAAAAACAGCAACGGGTAAAAGTCATACAAGGTAGCAACTGATGAAAAACAGCTCTGCAGCCTCATACTTCATTGTCGGTATCATTCATGTATAGGAAGTTGGCACACTAAAAATGTACCATGTGAAAGCACATCTGGTCCTTTCAAACAGCATGGAGTGACTCAACTGCAAAAAATAATTTACGCTTCCAGTTCTACGATGATGATTATACACAGCTAAATAATGTTAACAGCATTATAAAGCAGGAACTGATTGCACGGTAATAAAAACAACATTTCCAAAGAACCTATTGCACAGTTTATATTTTTCTTCTCGTCTTTCCCTCTATGGTTTTTTAATCACTAGAATATTTAAATGCATTACAAAATGCTTCTGTATAAGCAGTACATTAGGAAACTAGTCAAAGTATGCAAATGTAGGTATATGATCTCTTCTAAGGGTTTCTTTAATAGTTCTCCAATTAAACATCGTAGGCATCACATCAGTAGCATGAAGACATGCAGTGGGACAAACATAAAAAGCAACCAAAAGGATGCTGCATTGGCCCTCAGTTGTTATCATGCTGTGAAATACTTTTTCAGGAAAAGATATAACTTTATAATTTATACATTTGTTAATATTGATGACATGACACAAAACAACAAGGAAACTTGCTTACAACACCATTAAAACACCCAATAAATCAGTTTTTT
>CM044445.1:81456818-81473854 GCA_024363595.1 Xenopus borealis
GTTTGTGTCTGGGTGACGGGTCCACTTTAAAGCATGTAATGGTGAGGTGACCTTGGGCAAATTACCAGATCTCACTAGGTCATCAAGTGGGATTAAAATATTTGAAGGCCCAATGTCATTACAGTGCTGTAGAGAGCTGAAGGGGTAACTAAATGTCTGTTTTCCACTCTCTCTAAAAATGAAATGGAATTCAACTAAAATGGATACAAGTTGAAACATGATCTTTTTTTTCTATATGTAAGGTGAAGAAGTAAGCAAAGAAATGCAGCTCCCTCCCACAAATCAAGCAAGCTCTGCTATGCATAAGTCAGTGGGACAGAAAGTGTTCAGTGATTGGTGTGGGGTAGCAAAGGGACCCCTACAACAAAGCACAAACTGCAGTTTTCCCCATCAACACTACCGTTTGTCATATTACAAAGTAGACCACAAATTGGAATCTATGGTAGAGTCCTGCACGGGTCCATTTTTTGCAAACCGACACATACACGCAACGTGCAATCTGGACCCGCAACCCGCCTTCTTACCCACCTGGACCCGCTACCCAGCCGGCAAGTTTCTGACCATATATTATTTCAATAAATATTGATGAAACAGGTCAACCTCTAGACCAGTGATCCCCAACCAGTAGCTCGTAAGCAACATGTTGCTCTCCAACCCCTTGGATGTTGCTCCCAGTGGCTTCAAAGCAGGTGTTTATTTTACTATTTCAGGCTTGGAGGCAAGTGCTGGCTGCATAAAATCAGATGTACTGCCAAACAGAGCCTCAATGCAGGTTGGCAATCCACATAGGGGATACTAAATGGTCAATCACAGCACTTATTTGGCACACCAAGAACATTTTTCAGGCATGTGTTGCTCCCCAACTCTTTTTACTTCTGAATGTTGCTCACGGGTTCAAAAGGTTGGGGATCCCTAATGTAGACCTTCTGGGATCCTGAAAAATAATTTGTTGTGGGGCCCAGTAATATCTAGTTAGGAAACCAGCTAATGTCACATGCAACCTTAGCCTTACTGAAATAGTTAAAAGGAATGGCACACAGGGCAGGTATTTTGTCATCAGAGAGATTAAACGTATCCAGCAGGCAACAAAATGCTCTGAATTGCTCCAGATTTGTTTAAATTCGATCCCATGGACTTGCAGGTCAAGCAATAGGCATTTGGAAAAGTGGGAATTTTGTTTCCAAGTGACTTTGGTTTGATTCAGAAGTAGTGGATTCATAGACACGTGGATCCATAGCCTATTGGTGCAGCTTTAGCGCTATACGAATCCAAAGCGCGGTTCTTCATCCAATCTATCCATTGATTCATAAGTAGGACTGCAGGCCTAGCGTGTTATTTAACAAGCTGCATAGTCTGTAAAGGTTAGTTGGCACTATGTTAGCAGCAAACCTGCTTGCTGTTAGAGTGCATATGTTAAGAAAGGCAAAACAATGACAATCCCTAGCATGCACCTAGAAAATAAAACCTTTATCTCAATCTACCTCAGTGTGTGGGTGTGGCTGATCCATCTGGTCATTCTGCTCTGTAAATGTCAATAAAGTACTAGGATGTCTAACACACCCAGTCACTGCATTATTCAACACAACAAAGAGACACTTACTGTGCAGAACATAAGGGCAAAAAACAGGTTTACTGAAGAACTATAAAAACTAGTGCATAAAGCGAAAATAAGGAGACCAATCCTATGAATAAATGAAAATGCAGCACAAGCTGGTGCTTACACAATGTTTTAGAAAAGCCTTGCATAGCTGGAAACAGGCTCCTCCATATTTGCAAGTAGTTTTGCGAAAACTGCCCAAACTGATGCCCATTAAACAAAATAGATGATACAAGGAGTCCTACTTATGAATATGAGCTTATGAAAAGGCATATGGGCTGCACAGACCATTTCGTATATTTTATTTAATTATAATTTGCCCCATATTGTATGCTGGAAAATAAACCCAGGCCATAATGATAAATTGCCCTGTCAGAAATCAACAATCTTTTGTGTTTTGCAAAAACAAAAAGCCCTACTATGTTGGTTGGATTCGGTGGAAATTCCTTGCCACTGAAAGTCTTATAAAAGTTATTTAAAAAAAATATAAATAAATGCAAACAAGGTAATTCAAAGTTCTGTTGACACTGACCCTGCAAGGCAATAGGCTGTTGTACCACTTTCCATTAATAGCAGCCCCATGCAATATGATAGAACTAGTTCCTAGCCTGCTGGGAGATGCTATAGAATTGGCAGTGTTAAAGAAGGAAAGGCTGGAGGGTGCCAAGCATTAGGCACCACCAAGTGATTGTATCTACCTACCTGACACCCCGGTCTGGTGCTCCTATGAGCAGAAATTTGCACCGGCCCAGGGTTATACAAGTGAGCACCATGGAGCGATCTACTTCTGTTTTCTTCTTTCTTCAATTTCCCTGGAATAATGCATGCGCAGTTTAACAAAAAAGATGACTTTTTAGTTAACAGCTCGGCTTTTCGTTCTACTGCATATGTGCAGCCGCGTGAAGACAAAAGAAGACAGAAGTAGATCTCTCAGAGGTGCTCACTCGTATAACCCCGGGACAGTGCAGATTTCTGCTGATAGGAGCAGCGGCCCGGGGTGTCAGGTAGGTAGATACAATCACTGGGGTTGCCTAACATTTGGCACCACCAAGGGCCTCCAGCCTTTCCTTCTCCTTTAAGTCACAACATCCACAATCCTCAATAGGTAGACTGGGCCAGATCCCTACATCTTGTGAAGCTACAACTCCCAAATTCAAATTGAATACCTTAAGGGCTAGGACTCGTTATGCCTGAAATATTCTGGCTATAGTGTGGTGTATAATTAATAAGGTTATACAAGGATGACAACCGATTACTTAGCATTGCACCGAAGCACAACAATCGGCAAACATGATCGCATTTAAAAACAACTTTATAGACAATTGCAGTGCAACTACTTTCTAGGCTCATGTCCAATGCATTAAAAAGTGGGAAAAAAAAAAAGATATAGCAGCTTCCTCACAACTTGCACATATCCTGTTTGCTTCCTATGCCGCAGCTGCACATTGGATTTTAAAGAGTATTTTTGCTTCCTCTCTCTCCGGGCCATTATGCAGCAGAAAAAATTCACAAAGACCATTTCCTTTTCTAAGCTGTATGAACGAACCTCCCAAAAACCAATAGATAGTATGCTGGTCATGGCTCTGCACTGCCAGCCTCAGGGTTTTCCTTTAAAGGGTAACAGGTATCAGCATTGAAGTGGGTAGAAAGAGAGACACATTATGTGAAAAACAAGAATGTGCCAGAGCATTATACTACTTTAAATATAGAAGAAAAGTGCTTTAAAAAAGCAGTGTTCCAGGTATGATTTTTTTTTGAAAATGTCTGCAAAATCCCTACTAGTTCTGCCCATCTGGTCCACTTCCTGCTGCCTCCTTTCCCATGCTGTGCAGGGGAGCTGGCGGCACTCAGCACATTGCACTGTAGGATATGAACGAATCCAGAGCTAGGCTGACCTGATAGGGAACTGAATCTTTTATGACTGCAGGGCTGTCATTGGCTTTGCCCCTCCATCTGTGCATCCTGCATGGACCGTTAGGACACGCCCATCCCTTATTTGAAACATGGACAGGGACCATAGTAGGAGTTGTTTTTAAGGATAACATCAATTTTTAATCCAGTGTGAGATTAGTACCATATATAATGCATAACTGCCTGCAAGACTGGAGTTTTTAAAATTATCTTATATGCCTCCTTTTATGGGGACCTGTACAAAGCTTTTGAAAACCAAGGTCGATTTTACATTTGGTACGGATGTGTCATCCTTACGTACCATACCATGATTTTATAGCATTTCAAGTTATTTTTATTTTGCAACAATGGTGCGTTGCTGTGAAATATATCGCAAAACTGGTTTGTAACCGAAGAAGGGCTTAAATAGGAGCACACCCATTCTGAATGTAAATAAAACACAGACATTTGAACATTCCACCCCTAAAGCCAATTATTGTTTTAGGCAAATTCTAGATTTGTGTATATTTTTTGCATACAGTAATATTTTATTTTATTTTTATGTGCAAGCCTGAAAACTGCAATTCTGAATAAAGCACGGCAGTGTTCTAAAATAAGGAGCGATTCACTTATTGTGATTGAGAGTCCTAGAACAAAAATGAATGTCCCTTTATGTCAAGGGCACAAGGATTCTATAGTTTAGGCTACGGCATGAGAGCCAGTGTTACCACAATTTGACCGTACAAAACTCAAACACCTGAGGTGAGAAAGTGCTGTGCTACACCACAAGGAGGAACTTGAGAAGCTCATTGGATGCAAGCCAAGCCAAACTCAAATGCTAGAAGCTTGCAATACCACCCAGTACATGAAACTACCCCTGTTCATGAGTAAGTATCACACCTTCAACTTGCACAAACCGTAAACTGCTAAACATCAATTATTCCCACGATATGCAACTACTGGTGGTGTGTATGCACAGTCACACACCTATATCAAGCAGGGCCCTCTTTAGCTACTACATCCATCAGTTTTTAGAGGTAATGTCTAGGTCTGCTTTATACACCATTCTATTGCACAATGTTGTGGTGCTTTATAAATACGTTAATAATAAAACATGTATCCTCTGAATCCTTTCTCCCTCATGCAATTTTGATATCATGAAACAAGGATTCAGAAAGATTATAGTACTCAGTGCCCAACAAACCATTTCATTGCTGATGTCTAAGTGCTGCCAATCTTTCAGGATTTCCCAGCAGAAAATGAATCAGCAACTGCCAATTTTGTAAGATTTGCATTGAAACCCCTAGCATGCACACATGCCGCTAGTGGAGATGGAAACTATATCACCACAAATGACTGCTGCTCAAATAAAAGCCAACCCGCATATTTTTTTTTTTTTTTTTAAGGTACAGATGTGCTCTTTAAAGCTTTGCCGGAAGAAAAAATCTTTACAAAAGAAGTGTCGTGATATAGTTACTAAAACATCCTGTGGATTAGTGTCTGATGAAACAGTCAAAAATGATTTGGTCACCATCGAACAAATATAAAGCTTTGGCATAACACGCAATTCTACATTTAGCATCTCGTTTTTATAATGCCCAAACCTACTTGATATTGGACACCCACAGCAAAAATAAAGGATCACTGCTGAGCAATTTAAGCAAAAAAGAGGAGTTTCCTCCTCAATAAATCTTCTCTCCCTAGTGACCTGGGAAAAAGGAAACCCATTTGTGAAGAGCAGCAGACACCCTGACAGAGGAAATGGTCCGTATATAGGCGAGCTTTCTGTATATGACTGGCTGAAATGGATTTGTGGTAACATAATACAGCATTTATATATCGGCACCAAATGTACTATATCTTCCCTCTGGAGGTCACTTAAAACGAAGGAGAAATCCGTTAGCAACTTCCTACTTTCCATCAGCTGATGCCATTCAAATGATTTTTGGTACTTTCCTTGTGAAAACAACCATCCAAAAATAGCAGTGTAAACTTTATCGAAGCACAATTTTCCCATGCCAGCTGTACACCTATACAGTAATATTAAATGTTTAAATGACCCAAATGTTTTCACCAGACCTAAATAAAAAAAATAGCAAAAATTTTCAGGGTTTCTAAAAAATAAATAAATAGTACCACTTCTTGGCACCTGTTGGGCAAAAATATCATCCCGAACCAAAGGTGAGGGCTACTAGAGCCTGCACTCTGGTTGAAAAAAAAAAAAAATTGCCACCTACAGCGAGAGAGCTTCCTGTAAATGTGGCCATGTTGGCGCAGAGACATGCGCATAATGAGCGAATTACGCAACTTTCTCATTAGGCACATGCACATGACATCAGCAGCCTATTATGTGCATGTGCTATATGTCATGGCTTCTCACACCGGAAGCACTAGCAGAGGGGCAATTTTTAAAAAAAACTACTGTTACCCGCAACCGGAGTGCAGGCTCCTTTGTCGGCACCTTTGGTTGGGGAGAATACTTTTGCCCAAAAAGTTAACCTTAAGTTCTGATTTTTGTTCATTATTATTTTGTTACAAAATGTGACTAGTCATAGGTATCCAAATGATCAGCTGAATAGATGGGTACATACAAGAGGCCATACACATACAATTGGAAGACAGATTTTTGTGGTTATGTAATAAAAGGCGCTAAAATTGTCCAGGAGCAGGAACTCATAGCACAGAGTCAGCAAGTAGTATATACTGGTCACCTCTTTAAAAGCAAACATCTTATTGTTTGTTATGGGTTACTGCCCCATGGCAAACTTAATGCCTTTTACAGCATTTGGGTGTTAATTGTCTAGTGGTTTACTAGTTAAAAATAACTATTGGTCACATAACAGTTAGGGTTGCCACCTGGCCGGTATTTTACTGGCCTGGCAAGTATTTTTGATGGCTGATCCCAATGTTATTAATAGGAAAAAAAGATAAATACACAGGAAGGCCAGTATTTTTTTCAAGAAAAGGTGGCAACCCTAATAACAGTTAATGCTAAAGCTCATTAACTGCTCATTGCACTCATAACAAATTATATGGCCAACTAGTCTACAAGAAATGCGTTCACCCCGGCAAGAATACGAATTGCCTCATGAGCAAACTTTGGAAAACCAAAGCGATTTGCATGCTATCAAGCCAGTGATTCGTATTCTTGCATGCGGGAAGGCATTAGTCGCCTGCTGGGCGACTAATCTCCCCATCTGCCACCACCCTAACAAACCAAGTTGTTGTTACTCTTAGCGGCCAGGTGACTAAATCTCCCCGAATCTGCCCGTCTGCCCCAACCCTAATAGCCTCTTCTGCCAGGCGACAATCTCCCCAAACCGCCTTCTTCCTGCCTTCCGTCTGCTTGAAAGAAGAATTGTCTGCGTGAATGCACTTGCAGCACTTCAATTTCCAAAGACGCCTCATGAAGAAGCTTCAGGCAGCTACGGAAATTGAAGCGACGCAAGTTCATTAGCGCAGGCCATTCTTCATTCAAGCAGACAGAAGGCATGAAGAAGGCAGTTTGTGGAGATTTCCGCCCTGCAGAAGAGGTGATTAGTCGCCAGGTTGACAAATCTTCCCGAATCTGCCCCAACCCTTAGGGCTAGTCCACATGGGATGATTCAGGGAGACGCCCTGAATCGCCACTTCTTTGGGACGACTAATCTCCCTGAATTGCTTGCCTATGTCTGGCGCCAGCTAAAATGAAAAGTCACCTGCGCCGATTCACACACGGCACTGCGTTTTCATAAATCACTGGAAATTGCCAGGCGACTAATCTCCCTGAATCTTCCCGTATGGACTTCCTGGGTTAAAGTAGCTTCAGAAGACCTATAATCTGGAAAGATTATCAATGCTCTTAGCATAACCTAGTTATCTATGAAGCACTTTCCTTGTCCTAATACATACAATGTAGACCTTGCCTGTGTACCCTGTTAAACAATAGATGTCAAAGGTTTGCAGCCAATAAAGTGATTGTTTCCTTTTCCTGTTTAAGATACTTCCTGGGAAGTTAAAATTAACCCCTTAAACTACATTTACTTGAGGATGAACAATCCATATTTGAGCGGAGAGGTTTAAAATACAGAGAATATATAGTTGTTTTTTTATAGAAAGGAAAGAATGCTGTCAACAGAAGAACTTGCCCAAACTCCCACAGTTCAAAAGAACCAATCATTTAAATCATACCAGCTGTCAACTGCCGGCAGCCTGCAACAAATCAAAATGTAATTACACACCAGGAAAGATATAAGAATGCACCCCTGTAAGAATAGTATATGCAATAAATATTCAAACTTTTAAATGGCATGTTAACCCAAATATGATTCTAACCACCTTCCCACCATACTGTAAATGATTTTAAAGTTAACAATGTAAAAGAGGTCTGTTCTCCTCTACCATAATGTCTTGCATGTTCTGTGATAAACAAACCTGTAAAGAAGGTGTGCAAGGCACTGTGAGGGCTAATGGGAAGATTCAGGGAGATTTGGCGCCACGTGAGGCAATTTTGATAGATTTAGGAATACGCAGCACCGCGTGAGAATAGGTGCAGGTGACTTTACATTTTAGCGGTTGGGGGACACGGGTAAGCAATTCAGGGAGTCGCCCCAAAGAAGCGGCAATTGGTCGCCAGGCGTCAAATCTCCCTGAATCTTACCGTGTGGACTAGCCCTAAGAAATGTATGTAGGATGAAATTGGATGTAGGAGAGGCGACTAGGACTAAATTGTTTCAGAAATACTTGAAGTCAGGACCAGCAGTGGCAGAAATAGCAAACAGGCAGATATTTCTTTCAATAGCAATTTATTAATAACTACAATTATACCTTTTCTGTGATTTTAAAGTAAAAGTATTTACAGAAGTGAGACACATAAAAAACAACTGTATCATAATCCTAAAGCCTCTTCAAAGCCCCTGCTAAATCTTATATTACCACCAAATAACTTTTCCATTCCGGGGGTCCTTGCATCCCTGCGTCAGCATTACTGATGGTGCTCCCTCTGAACGTGGCTCTTATCTTTCCAAGTACCGAAGCACGAAGCAGGGCTATTGGAGGGGGGGGGGGCACACTGCTGATTTAAAAATCTGATTTTCAGCTTACAATTACCAGGATTGGCTATTTGCCACGGAGAAACTCATTTCTCTGCAGCAGTTCCCCTGTATGTATTGCAATAGAAAATAAATGTATATGCAACACAACTACTATGTGCAGAACCTCCACACAATCTGAAAAGGAAGATGAAAAAGAGACAAGTACTGCAAACCCCACAACACATTTTGGGACAGAGGAAATAAAAAAGACTGGAAAACCTTTGCAATGCTACAAAAGCTGAACTGAGTCTGGTTCTCTCCAAGTAAAGATGGGGAGGTGGTACACCCCTCTGTACAACACCGTGGGGTATTGCAACAATTTAAGTTAAAAAAAAAAAACATTTAAGATTGCATTTTTTTTTTTGGAAACATGGATTCTGCATGCACCTGGTTAGAGGAGAAGGAACATAAAGCTTGTTATTAGTCCATAGTTGAAAACCAGCACCCATGATGGAGTAGGGTGCATTAGTGCACATGACATGGGTAGCTTACACATCTGGGAAGGCACCATTATTGCTGAACAGAATATACAGGTTTTGGAGCAGCACATGATGCCATCTGGATGTATTTTTCAGGGAAGGCCTTGCTTATTTCAAAAAGACAATCTCATTCAGCCCCTATTACAAAAAGCATGGTTCAACTCGACTAGGACAGGGACTGATATGAATATCTCAACATAGTAACATAGCTGATAAAGACGACAGAGCCGACTGCAAAATTCCCAAATTAAATATATGATTTATATACAAACGATATGACCTATAAAATACTGATGTGATTTAAAGCAATGATCAGTTGAATGTGTTAGGGATCCAACATGACCACTAAGAGAAGTACAACAAAATATTATGCCTGAAAGCGAAATGTTTTGCCTTAGTAAAATGCATTCATCATAGAAAGCTATTTCCCGTCAGCATTAACACATGGGAATTTTGGTGCAACACTTTTCAATGAGAAACAGTTTCAGAAAGGACCATTGTGGTACATAGTAAACAATACTAGCAGCATAGGACTGGGCATACTGAGGCCAATTTATGAAATATCAAATCTAATCTTATTACAGCCAGTTTCAACCTTGCGCTAAGGGGACAAAATTAAAGAACAGGCAACGTTAGGCTAAATAGTCCAGAAGAATAAAAGTCAGCCAGCACAGATGCACTTAGGTTATTGGCTATTAACAGTTATATTCTTGCAGTTGGTCAATTCGATATACTGTTATATTATGAATGGTGCTTGAATTCTTCCTGTGTTCCGCTCAACCTTTCAATGCTATCCAATTGCAAGGGTTTCCTTACAGATGCAGATTACTGGGCATTAACATCTCGGCACAGTTACAGATACTAGGGATGAACGGAATTCCCTATTTTAGGATTCGGCCGAATACCTAACAGAATCAAAACCCTAACTGCATATGCAAATTAGGGAAGTAAGGGAGAAAGAGAAGCATGCGTGCCGCCTGTGATTAGCGCGTGTATTAAACTTGTTTTTGTGACTAAAAGTTACATGATTTTTTTTGGATTCGGCGGAATACGAATCCTGCTGAAAACAGGTGAATCCCAAACCAAATTCTAGATTCTGGGCATCACTAAAATATACACACGACAATATAATAAAGAAGATGTTTTAATGCATTTAAGGGTAATTTAAGGGCCATAAATGGTTTAGAATGTGTGCACTAAGGCTAGAATATCTGTTATTTAGACCTACTTGTCAACTTCTGCTCTTCCATTAAACCCACTGCCTAGTTGCTAGGATAAATGAAAACTTAGCAACACATAACTGTTAATTCTAGGCTTAAAATGAAGATCAAGTGCCAACTGTAACTAACATCCCATCTACATTCCAAAATGAGGAAGTGGCCTCCAAAGTTTGCCAGAAATTCATGTATGCATTTATGCCATCACAAGACATGTATATGTGAACTAAACTTCATAATGTAAATACAGGTATCGGACCAGTTATCCAGAATGCTCGGGACCTGGGGTTTTCCAGATAAGGAATCTTTGCGTTATTTGGATAGTCATATTTTAACCTACTAAAAAAAATTCAAATATCAAATAAACCCAATAGGATTGTATTGGCTCAATGCAAATAAGGAAGGCAGATGGTTGTTTCAGATACTATTACAATTTGCTTCGGGATATACACTTCAAAACTCAGATATTGCACCAATCTGCCAGAAGTTATCAAGATGGCAATCAAAACTCTATATATGGGAGGTTTATGCCAGTTCTCAAACAATTTCTGTCTCAGTGTGCTCAGATTCTAAAAAACAATTACACCACGCTGTGATACAGTAAGGACAGGAATACATGGGTAAGGCATCACACATAATCTGTTGGTTCTCTTTATCTTCAGCTGAAACACCAAAGCAAGAACATACATTTTATTAAACAGACACACAAAAGAAATGTTAATATATACACGCTGCAAGTACAGCATCACAGGCAATGAGCTGGTTTGTGGCTAAGACTTTTTGGGAATGACTGCTTCAGTGACAGTCTGAACATTGCCCATAGAAGGCTATGTTATAAACAGTGAAACACAGAATTTGACAAGAGATACAGACCAGTTGGCCAGCCAAGCTATACGTTTTTAAATGTAACTCACTTATGTTATACGTTGTATGGTAAAAATGTATGTACAACTACAGAAACTCCACTTGAGCAGTTAGCTTTCATTTAAAAAAAAAAAAAAAACTTTTTGGGAGTTGTTTTTCTCTGGTAGCCAATGTGTTGATTACCTATGAAGGAGAACCCTCCTTAAAAGTCTTTTGCATTGGGTGACCTCCATGCTGGTGCTGGAAGGATGGATTGACATCAATCACAGAACGGAGCTCAGGCAGCTGCTGCCAAAGTCAGTATATTGTCCCTCACAACAATATAACAGGGAAACAATACTCTTAAGTTATATTAACAAGAAAGTACCTTATTGTAAGTATACTGGATAAACTGGTTGCTATATGTCATTTTGCAATCTTGTTTTGTTCAGTACCTAAAGGTTACATTATATTCACATTTAAGGCAGGGACTTTGTTAAACTGCATTTCCTTTGAACTTAAAATCCTGCTTATTATTACAGTGTTTAACTGCTAGCTAGCTGCAGGGATCAGTGAAATCAGTGCATTCCCCTGGCCATTCAGTCCAAAAGGCAGCATTAGAGAGTATTTGTGTTCACAAGTTGAAAGGTATGGGTATCTTAAAACTAAACATAACACCGTCAGAGGTCAAAACCTCCAAAGAACTCTAATCCAGAATTCTTCATTTGCTCAGTCCGAAACATGTTGGGCCATTCATTAACCCAATAAATAAGTTTAACCCACCTTATTTTCAGCCAAAAAATAAAGCATTTATAGGCAGGAAACATAGGGGAGAGAGGAAATTAATTATTAAAATAATTGAATGCAGACTGGGTGTAGGAGAAGACTAATGTCAATGTTTTCCATGTTTGACGTTTTGATAAACGCAAGGCAGGCAATACATTCATGGGCACTTGTGTCATGTGCCACTACATAGATGCAAAGATTTTTCTTTGCCGAACGAGCGGTTTTAGCGAAATCGGACCAATCCATCAAATTATCATGCGTTTAGTGGGATTCGTAGTTTATGATTTTTCGTCCATCTGTCAGAAAATTGATCGGCCACATTTAAAAATCTTCATCGTCCCATGCAATCTACCTATGTTTGCAAGGCCAAGCAGGCAGCTACCCTTCAGTTTTGCTGGCAATATCATCTGAAATGGTCTTTTTAGTTGATGGACACATCAGACATTTATACCATAATTTCGAGATAATCATGGTCTCGCGATAATGATAGGATCTTTTAAAGGTCTTTACATCTATGGCCAGCTTTAGGCACTACACCAAATTGACTGGAGAGAGCTATCTGGCCTGTGCTGCTTCAGTTGGAATTAGAGTAGACCTGGCTGTACTATAAGGCTAGGGACAGACAGGGAGATTCGGGGAGATTCAGTCGCCTGGCGTTTATTAGCAGGCGACAATCTCCCCGCACGTCCTTCTCCCTGTCCGTCGCTAGTTGAAATGTAAAAGCGTCGGCTCTGTGCACACGCGGTGCGGCAATTTCCTATTGCTATTTTCTATTAAACGCCAGGCGACTGAATCTCCCCGAATCTCCCTGTCTGTCCCCAGCCTAACATTATTTCACACAAGTGTCACACAGTATTCATGGACCATGAAAAATGTCACTAAAACGTGGCCAAACGGAAACTAGCAGCCTTTTGTGAGAATTATTTTAGTCTCCACACAACCGAGACTTCTACTCTTTTACTTCACTGTGTGTTGTTAGAGCAGATTCACACATGGCGAGTTCAGCAATACCACTGGGGGGGGAAAAAAAGTGTTTTTCTGGGTTTTTTATCTTGTTTACATACATCACTCAGTACGCTAACAGAGAACACATGCCTACAGGGTATATTCTTTTTTCCCCAGACATCACGCAGGTACAACTGGTTACAGTGACAGAATCATGGTTATAAAATTGACTCTGAAGAAAGTCTGTTAAATCTGATCTTGCTCATAAGTAAACAACTTTTTTTAAGGTGACTGTCAAAATATTTTTGAATATACTAATCTGTTAACTTCAGCCCAGCGCTACAAAGTCACATTCTGCTTTCATAAAGAATTCTGTCAAATCAAAATCTTGCAAAATGCCCTCTGATTCCAACAAATGCCAAAAAGAATTCTGAATTTAATGCTTTAAAGCAGAATTAAATCATAAAAAAGGCTATAACTGTTGCCTGTATGGGACCTGTTATCCAGATAGGTGGGACCTGAAGTTTTCACGATAAGGGGGCCTTTCTGTAATTTGGATACACATACCACAAGTTTCCTTTAAAAAAATGTAAACATTAAGTAAATCAAATAGGATTGTTTTGCATCTAATAAGGATTAGTTATATTAAAATTAAGTCGAGATGTAATTCCTGTAATTCAGAGCCTTCTTGATAATGAACCCATACCTGCATTTTCCTGATTTTAGTGTCCCAGCTCATAGGTTCATCAGCTCTATAAAAGTAATTAAAAGTAATATCATTGTCCTAAGGAGCTCCAATCTTTGATTCAGTTAGGCCACAGTATTATACATGCCATACTGCACTAAATAAAATCAATGTATTTAGAAGGTGGGGGTTAATCTATTTAAGTTTGAGTGGTTTTATGCACATCAGATAATGGTCTCAGCACTCAGCTTCTTTGGTCATGGCTTATTCTTAGCCATATAAACAGGAAGTAAAAATTTCCTGCTTTCAGCTTGTTTTTGGCAGAAGAGGATTCCAACAGTTTGCCACATGCAGTATCCACATCGATCAGTCTCAAAATCTTTATCCAGATACAATTAAAGGAAAACTATATATGCAGTGGAGTGGACAGTAACCTTTTTTTCTGTACTGCATTTGTATATAATGAATGCCAAATGGTATATTGAGGGTTTCCACTGCCAGAGAAAGCTGCAGAGTATCACACACATATAGCAATTTCCAGCATAGAGCATTAAACTTTAAGTCACACAGTTCACAGACCAAGGCAGCTGTAGGAAGCATGCCTGTATACCACAACTGATGCCGTTAGCAACTCCTGCATTCCACAAGGATGTTCTCTAGAACTGGGATGGGCAGGAAGAGGAAGAAGAAGAAATGGCTCATGTGATCCTTTATGACCACAGCAATGATATACCTGAATCTTCCTACATATAATACAGCCATAGCCATGCACACATCATCAGCAGTCAAAAGAACGAACTCTTGAAATTGTCTAGAAGCCTTGCTATTTTTAACAGCATGTTCAAACTTACCCTGACACTAAATTAATAAATACTAGCCTACTGGCTTAAGCAACATATGGTTTCAATGCAATCCTTTAAACAAAAAAATATTTTACCTGTAAAGACAGCACCACCAGTGGAGAAGCTACCCACCACACCACTTAATATTTTAGCTCCATCTGTTCCACGGCAGTTCACTTTTCATGTATTCCCTGCCAAAGCTCACATTAATACCCTACAATTGCATGCGGACATTACGGAGAGAGGAAAAGCTGAATGACTTATATCCTCTCCCAAGACATCAGCACAGATATACATGTACATTACCCTGATTAAAGGAACTCTACATGCAGGATTTAAAACCAATAATCTCATTAACAGATACAAACTTGGGTGTTCAGTCACTGCCTTTTGTGGAGACTGGTGTTTATGAAGGTTTAAGTCAATGTAAGCGTAAAAAATAAATAAATAAATAAAAATCCCCCAATTTCTAAATTTAGAAAGAAATACTGTCACAAGTTGTTCAGTAGGAACCGAAGCAATCACTTTAATAGGCTGATTTGTAGTTGGTACGCTGGTTTGCCCAATGGTTCTGCAGCAGATGGATTAAAGTGCCAGGCTGACAGAGTGGAAGCTAAAGTTAATTGCATCAACAATTACAGCATTAATGGGAGATGCCCAGCCTTTGGCCCTCCAGCTGTTGCTGAAGGACAGCCCCTCCTCCCCAGTTAAGGGCTGCTGGGGGTGTAGTTCAGGAAAATCTGGTGACAGTTTATCTAAAGCCATGAGCTAGCAACAACTGAAGATTCACTGGGATTCACTGTAACCAGGCCATCTTGAAAATGCTTAATGCCTGGAGGCATAAATACTAGTCCATTAAAATCTATAAAATGTTTGCATGCACTTGGTCACCTTTAAACCAGAGTCTTCATGGGACAAATAACCCTAAAGTGAATGTTGTGTGTGTTAGTAACGGTCTGCATCTGCATCTTTACATTAGAATGCCTGGATGGCTTTGCCCAGTGCCCATGATGCCCACACTCACCCCATTCCAGGAACTCGCTGACATACTTGTCCCTGCGGAGAGTGGAACTGGTGCACTCTGTATACAGGCAAAGAAGCACGTCAAGCAAGGTCTCCACACTCAGCGCCGCCTCGTTCTTTTGGGGCCCATCCAGGAGCAGCTGCTCCAGCTTCTTCAGTCTCACTTTGGCCGACATCTTCCTCCGCTTGCAGCCTAGCTAAACTAAGCACAAACGCTAGCGAACGGCGTTACACTACTGGCTCCAAGGCCCGGTTGGTCCATGAACAGGGGACTAGCCCCCCACCCAGCCCGGGCTGTATCTTTCTCTCTCTCTTCTCTCTCTCAATAATAAGTTACTTAGCCGCGCGCAGCTCCTTTAGACTATAACCAGCAGAGATCATAGCCGCTCCCACTCCCTGCTTTCTTGAATTCTCCTCTTCACTTCTCCTCTTTGGCTCAGGATCACGGAGCAGAACCGGGAGACGAAGCCCTTCCCACCGGAAAGGGAAGGAATGTCCCGACTGACGTCAGAACAATGCTGGAAGAGCCCTCTTCCGGCCAGTGAGCAGCATTGCATATCCATAGGGAATAAAGACTTTCACTGGAGTACGGGCAGCAGATGGGACAAAATTCATTATTTCTCCTTGTCCATAGCCAGAGGCTTTGTAGTATTTGTGCCAGATGTAAAATGGGATCAGTCAAGCAGTTTCATGTAATGCCATCGATAACATTCCCATTCAGTGTAATGCCACTGCATTCATTCCTATTTAATGTATAATGCGCCGAAAGTGTGGCATTCTATACGCATAGCAATCATTAGGATCAATATTAATCATTCTATACGTTATAATATTCCTACTTCCTACCTTATTGTGATGCCACGGAAGAGCACTGGGGCCAGCAAAAAAAAAAATGATAAATTATGACTTTTAAAACTCATAATTATGACTTTAAATATCATCAGAATTTTATTTTTTACTGGCCCCAGTGCTCTTCCGTATGATGCAAACAACATTAATTTTGTACCAAGGAGTATAAAATCTGAGACTAAAAATCCATGCCAGTAGGAGTCATTTGTTATATCAAGGGAAGCTAAACCAACTTTATTAATGCTCTACTGATTTGTCTCTCTGCCACCCCATGTAATTTAAAATTTCCAAGAACCCTAAATTAATAGGCTATGGGCTGAAAAATACTCCACAAATAAAAGGCTTGCATAATTCATATAGTATTTTGTTTTTGTAAAAGGTGTTATTATGAAAGCAGAGACATCATCGTTTCTAGGAGTAAACACACTTTTCTGATGTGCAGACAACCATGTCCACACGATATACACAGCTTATAATTCTGAAAGACTTTTCTATCCCAAAAATAAATTTCTGCCTTTCAGTGGCAGACTGTTCTGACATTTAAAGTTTGGCAGAAACACACAAGCAAAAAATATGACTAGTGCTAAAGAACCAATATTAGAACATTAAATCATGTATAAATAGGTAAAGAAACATGCTGTGTTTGCAAGAGCTTGAACAGCTACAACATGTTGTGAACTGGGTCATGCAAAGTAATAGGGCCAAGCTGACAGGGAGTAAAGTTTGATAGTTTCATATTCAGAAATGTGTGTAGGAAATTTAAGACATAGGGGAAGATTTACTAAAGGGCAAAGTGACTAATGCTAGC
>CM044445.1:81478859-81526764 GCA_024363595.1 Xenopus borealis
TGTCCTTTTCTTAACCATTCCCTGTTTTTATGTATTTTATATGTCACTTTACAAGACAGCCTGGAAATTAAACTGATTTTACAGTGCTATGTATTTTAATTCCAGGCATGTACATTGCACACAATTATTGCCATA
Organism: Xenopus borealis; assembly: GCA_024363595.1. NCBI lineage: Eukaryota > Metazoa > Chordata > Amphibia > Anura > Pipidae > Xenopus > Xenopus borealis. The sequence goes on from CM044445.1 coordinate 81,478,995, forward strand.
GTTTTGGTATTGAAATAAGCCATAGGCAATTGGACCTATCTTGTTGTCAGGTAAATAAGGACAGAATTACCTTTTGGTGTAATACTTGCATAATTAGATGAACAGAAGGAATACTGGGAGGGTAGAGTCTTCCCCAGATGGAGAACAAATAGGCATTTCCCCCATCTGTTGAGCTAATGGCTGTGAAGTCTTAGAGATCTCCAATAATAATGGATGGGAGAGGGGTTGACGGATGTATACAGACTAATACATTATGGAAACTTTAAGATCAGATAATGTTTTTACATGAAGAACATTCATTGGAATTGTAATTTATATTAATGCTTAAAAAAATGTGAGAGACATCTGAGCACTTTTGCAGCAATGGGAATTATGAGAGAAGTTTCATTCATTTTCTGCACGTGCAACATAATCTTGGTGGTGATACAACCTTGTCACTAGGCACACAAACAAACATCTTCCTTGTAATTTATTCTGTCAACTCTTAATTCCAGGCAAGTGCAACTAAGTAATTGCGTGCAAACTTAGTCAGTATAATCATTTATAATGATTCTGAAAATGTGTAGTGAGTGGTTGCATTATACTAGAGGACAAAACAAAATGCTTTGAGAGATACAGACAAACATAGAAGGTTTCCCTTAACCTCAAGGCTTTAAATCACGTGTAAAAACAATTCCTGATTATGCAAATCAAATGAATGGTTTGCTGTGGCATAAAATGTATATGTCTATTATTAACTATAATTATAGGTGCAATTATGGCATAATTTATATCACAGCATAAAACAGGACATTAAAATATTTTCTTTAAACATTACATTGGCCTCTTCTATTTAAGACTTAAGTTGGAGGCTGTTTTAAACAGTTTTAAATACATTATCAATAAAGACTTGTTACTGTACAATAGCTGAATTTTCAGTGATATGGGATTGATAAATGTCAAAGGCAAACAAAGAGTTGTGGTAGGATTACCACTTCGATTGCAAATGACTGTACCAGCCAAAAACTTTCAAATGGTAGTTCCACTTTAAATTAACTTTTAGCATGATGTGGACATTGCTATTCTGAGAATCTGCATTTGGTTTTATTTTTTATATATTTATATTTTTAAATTATTGAGCAGTTCAGCAGCACTTCAGCTTCTTGTTTCCTGGATTCAATTTACCATAACAACCACACAGTGGCTTGAATGAGTGATCTGAACAGAAGTATAAATAATAAAAAGTACAATACCAATTGAAGCCCACAGTTCAATAGGCTTTTGGCTGCCAGCCATTTGTAAAGAGGCAGAAGAAGAAGGCAAGTTAACTTTAAGGTGAACTTCCCCTTTTAAGTTACGAATGCGAGTCTTTATGTTACCTTATTAGTAAAAGCTAGGGCATTTTAATATGATGTTCATAAGATATGCACCAATAATCTGAGTTACAGTTTCAACAAATATGGTTAGCAAAGATGTTAAAGGGGTTGTTCACCTTTGAGTTAACTTTTAGTAAACTGTAGAGAGTGAAATTCTGAGATTTGCAATTTCTTTTCATTTGCTATAATTTGTAATTTTAGCAGCTTTCCAGTTTGCAATTTCAGCAATCTAGTTGCTAGGGTACAAATTACCCTAGCAACCATGCATCGATTTTAATGAGAGACTGGAATATGAATAGATGAGGACCTGAACAGAAAGATGAGCACCCAGTGACCCCCATTTGACAGCTGGAAAGTTGGAAGAAGAGGGCTACTAATGTAAAAAATGAAGACCAAAAGAACAGTTTCTAACAATTCTATCTTACACAGTATATACATTTACATGACTGCTGTGGTCGCTTATGAGAATACTCTTTATATGTATGCTTTTCCCTTTCAAAGGACATTTAGTTTGTGTTTATATATGTTGAGAATCCACAAAAACCAAAGCAGAATAATAGAATTCAGATTCAAGAGGGGAAAAATAAACAAAATATGTTCTGGCTGGTGATCTACTGATAAACCAGCCAGGAAATCCTTCCTATTAGCTACAACATAAGGAGAGTTCTAGGAAAGGATGTGAGAGAATAAGCATTATGGCTGTACTAGTGTGCTGCTAAGCTTCTGGCTTTATGTCCACTTATCAGTGCTGGCCAGGGTCAGGCAGTCTGCAGCAGAAAAGTTGGCTTAATGCAAACATTCCAGGTCAATGACATTCAATTACTAATACAGAGAGAATATTGCTATTTAAATAAAGGTGAGTCAATAGAAAATAGCATTCCTCTTACTGACTCATCTGCTCCAGCTCCTAGCATCTTGTTACATTTGCATTCTTTTTGGATTGATTTGTAAACAAGACAATTATAGTAAATGGTTACTCATCATATTCAAAGGATGATTCAGTAATTTCTCATTAGTGCATATTTTGTCTTGAAATGCAAGTTGTAGGCCTGAGCTTCATTACAAGAGACCAATCCATGCCACTGCATTAACTGATATTCTCAGAATGTGTCATTATAGGTCCATCTGTGATGTAGAATTGGGTGTCATAATACTACAGTGATTTCCCTATATCTTTTGAAATAGTCTGCTAGGTCTAAACTCTCACATGTAACCCTAAAACAGACATTGGGAATCGCATGCTGGTATCAGGCCAGTTCTCTGCTGGGATGTGGCTAGCTGCTAGAGGGATTCCTCGCATACTTGGGGCATTCATTTTTACCAAGGATGTAACTAAGAGGGTACTAGAGTTGGTACCACTGAACCTGAAACCTTAAAAGGCAGATGGACAAAAAGGAACAGATTTGAACCAAGGAAGTTAAAGTGGAGAGCTTGCTTTTACTTTATATAGCATCATTATTAATGTGTCCATTACACTGGAAATGATTTAGTCATCTAGCTAGCAAAGCTCACTGGATTGCAAATACAGAATGGCCTCTGCGCCCCCTGCATGTACTGATAGGAGTTAGAAGCTAACTAGATTTTACATTTAAAGGGGATGTAAAGTAAAAACAAAAATCCCATTTTTACTTTCTTTAAACGAGAACCAACCCTTTAATTATAAAAACCCCTACTGCCCTACCCTACATAGACCCCCCTCCCTGCTCCTCCCCAGCCTAGCTGTTAACCTTGGTAAATGCCCCTAACTCTTTAATTATCCCTCAGTGCAGACTCAGGGCATTAGAGTTCATGGGCACCATCTTCTTCTGTTCGGTAATCCTCAGGAAGAGAGCGGCGTATCGGTGCATGGGCAGTGACTGAAATTGTCGAAGCGCCGGAAGAAGACCTGGAGATAAGCATGAGGAGGAGCAGGGAGGGGGGGTCTATGTATAGTAGGGGAGTAGGGTTTTGTCAATTAATGGTTTGGTTCTCCTTTAATGAAAAAGAAATCTATCTCCAATATACTTTACTTTAAAAATGTTTACAGTTTTTAAAATAAACCTGATTGTATGTAGTGAAATTCCCCCTTTGTTTTACTTACTCTGACTGCTGCAGACAGCCCCTAGCTGCTCTGTAGGGAAACAATCATACCTTACTTCCCAAAACTCAAGCAGCTTTGTTTGTTTCCCTGTAAAGCAGCCGACGACATGTAGAGATTTGTATCCGTAGATCCAATGCAGTCTGCATATTCTGATTATACCTGTATTGGCTTCTATGGCAGATGTTTATGACGATCCCTAAGCTTAACCTCCCAACTTGAAGCACAGACCACAATGAGCATGTGCATGGCCGTGGTCTAGCAGAGATGTTTAACATAGTTACAAAATAATGACCAAATGTGATCAAAATTTAACGCAGAAATAATTTGTTTTATTCTTTCCGGAACAGTAAGTTCATGTTTATGTTTACTTTACAAAATACAAATTTTTTAGACTTTAGTTCCCCTTTAATGGTCCCTGCAGATATTTGTTGTTCAGGATGACTTGTGCTAGGGTTCCAAATCTGAACCTCTGGTTGTTCATTTTGGTTCAATATGACTGCACTGGCTTACATTACTATCCCTGTGTTACTCTGCACCTGTACTACTGCTTTGCCTGCCTGACTGCTGTGTATATCCAGGCCCAAATTTGTGAAAAACATATACATCTTTATAAAGTATTGTTTACAGGATTATCATGTCTTGTGTATTATAAATACACATGTTGTAGCTTTAAAGCAGAGTGACTATAGAAAGGTCATAATTGGCACAATACAACTGTACATGAGGTAATGAAGCATTGACAACTTTTAAGTAGTCAACGTTTTTATTTAGATCGACGTTTCGACTCTCACTGGAGTCTTGAGACTCCAGTGAGAGTCGAAACGTCGATCTAAATAAAAAAAATTTCACCTTTATTTAAGCCCCTTGAGTGCAACAGCATTGTTTTTTCTATTTATATTATACTCTGTTTGCACCAGGGCAATTATCCCAAGAAGTGTGTGCATCTGTCTTCTGGACTATATATATATATATATATATATATATATATATATATATATTTGCCATTAGTTACTCTTTCCATTTCTTATTACAATTTCATATATAAATAGTCTTTTTCCTGGCAGATGGAAATTGTTGTGTATATATTTGCTGATGTACGATATCAGAGCTCTATATGCAGGAAAATTTGAGTGATGTGCTTATTTGTGAGGCCCAATAACACAAGACCCTTATGACTACATGCTGCACTGAAACTCTTCACTGCTTCTCACCTTTCAGCATGGAGGTGCCTCTTTCTATTAAAAAAAATGGACTGTAGTGTTACACTGCTGATGAGCATGGTATGCCCTTTCTCAGTATCGGACTGGGACACCAGGGGCCCACAATAAAACCTTAGACGATGGGCCCACTCTCAGTACTAATATTCTTCATCTCCTCAATCAAACTCTATTCTACTAGTTTGTTTTCTTTACATACTATAATCAATTATTCCATCTATTTAGCCTCTTTGTTCTCATAGAAATAGGGAATGGCCATGAAATAGGCCAAAAGTTTAGCAGCATGAGGGGCCACTGACACCTTGGCCCACCGGGAGTTTTCCTGGTATTCTGGTGGGCCAGTCCGACACTGCCCTTTCTATAAACCGTTTAAAACATATCGCAGATTATATTTATTAAAAACAATATTTATAGCATATTAGTCACTTTTCAGTCTTCCACAGAACAATACTGCCGATTTGTGCTGTAGATAATTGCTTCATTGGAGAAATAGAACAGCACCTCCAGAGAAGCTTCTTTAATTAAAAATGCCTTTATTGCACATCTTTGGGCATCACAGTGATTTTTCAGGCCTAAAAATGGCCTTTTATCACGCTGAACTGAACTGCTTCATTGGCTATACTCCCTGTAATGCATGTATGTATATTATCTCAAATAAACTTTCTGAGCAAAAAAAAAAAAAAAAGTAGCTGTTTGAAAAGGAACAATATTAGTACACACATTTGAATTTTGAATCTATTGTGCCCTCTTCTGGTCAATTGATAAACAGCATGCTTCTCTGTGAGTAAAAGGTTGTTTTGTGATTTGCATATCTGTTAAATATATAGATCAACTGTTTAACTGATCTGCAATAAAATAGAGCTAGTGTTACATATACATTTACAGATAAGGACCACTTCATTAAACAAGACATTTTGATTTTAAATGAATACAAAATGCAAACAATCAGTGCAATTTGCCATATTTCCTAACTTATAATGCAACTTTCTTTCCAAAATTTCCAATGTAATTGGTTCTGCCAAAAACTACTGACATTGTCCATAGGCTTCTGTGGAATTTGATATCCAAAAGCAGTCCTTATTTTGGCTGGTTTGGAATAACTAATCCTGAAACCTTACACAATGATAAATGTCAACATATAAAATCAGTTGATAAATATTGAATTTTCACCAAACCAAAAAAAATATGCAGAGTTTTATATATAATATAAAATAATAATATAATATTAATATTAATTAATATTAATATTAATCAGCCTCTATGTGTTTGCTTATATTGAGGAAGGCACCAGTGCATGTTCAGTTGCAGTTCAGTAAATGTTTCTGGTTCTAAAGGGTAATTTTTGAGATTGTGAGTTTATAAATTTGCTAATAATAACAGCATAGGGCTTAGTTATAGCTTGGAAATGCAGTTGCAGTCATACAAAATTTGACCCACTTTTTGTGCAAATGAATGCCATTCAATAAAGGCACTTGTGTCCAAATACACTCCTTCAACATGTGCAATAATTGCTCTTGGCCTGTCCAAAATGTACTTGTGGTTCAATGGCACAAAACAACTGCACATTAAAAAAAAAAAATAATTTTGATTTCTGTGCTGTGAAAAAACATAGCACATTTCAGTCTAGGATTTGTTCTTTAGTAAAATGGAAGAGCTGTTATTTGTATATACTTTTAGGCACTTGAATGTATGTGTGTATATATTATGACCTATGCAGTAGTTAAACAATCTGTTTAACTCACTTCTGATATGTGCAGCCTATTCCAGTCGTTCGCACTTGCCTTGTGTCAGTACAATATAAGGAGGAATCTCTTGGGTAGGCGTAGGAACCAGCTCATCCAAATGTGGAAAGCTTATAGCCGACCCTTTTATGTTTCAATAATTCCTTCAAACCATCACTCTGGCTAAATTGAGTGATTGGGAGGCATTTCTGTGCTTAATTAGACATTAAAAAGCTCAAATTTACCATCTGGCAGAACATATTCTTGTGGTTTATTGTGAAACCTAAGTAAAAAATAAGTGCTAATGATGTGTGATTTTGAAGGCGGCATAAAACATATGATACTTTTATTACTAATTTAATTAGGCTGATATAAGAATGACATTTTGGAATCCCTGTTTTTACTGAATAGGATTAAGCAGGGTGAGTTCATAAACAAGGTATGGATTTCTGTTCCTTCGAACAATAGAAAAGGAAGCAAAATTTCTCACGGTATCTAACAATCCACATTGTGCCATTCAAGGATTGTGTTTACTAATAACTGACAAGGGGGATTGTCGCTTAACCGTAAATGATGGAATCCTTTGCAGCTCAGATCACACATTGGCAACATTTAGACCCAATTAATTACCTTGATGTCATTTTAAAGGGGAAGGAAAGGCATATTTAATTGGAAGTGCCTAAAGTTTGGCACCCCAAGTGATTATATATAATTACCTTGGACCAGTGCTTTTATCAGGAGAAAACTGCACCTGTCCAGGGGTTCTTCCAGTGAGCACCACAGATCAGCTTCTTTTTCTTCTTTCTTCAAATTTCTGGGGTAGACACATGCACACACTCTTAGGGGCAGATAGAAAAGCTCACTTTCTGTTCATTTCTATGTTACTTTTACAAACAAATCTTCTCTTGCTTTTCATCTTAATGTGGGGGTCCCTCAGGGTCCTGTACTTGGTCCTCTGTTGTTCTCGTTGTATACCGTATACCTTGTATACCTCCATTTGGCCTTAAATATCACCTGTATGCCAATGACATTCAGATGACATTCAAACTGAGATTGCAAACTGCTTAGTAGCTATCTCTACCTGGATGAACCAATGCCACCTCAAGCTCAACTTGGCCAAGACTGAGCTCATGGTCTTTCCACTGAAACTGAGCCCTTCTCTTTCTTTCACCATTACTACTGATGGCACGACCATTAACCCTGTGAACTTGGCATGTTGCTTGGGGTAATCTTTGACCAGTCCCTTGCCTTCACTTATCATATTATCTATACTATCACTATCACTTATCACTATACTATCACTTATCATATTAACAATACTGCCAAATATATTCCTCCACAATATAGCCAAGCCATGCCCATTTCTTTCACATACAGCAGCCAAAACACTAATCCATGCATCTATTGCAATCTCCTCCTAACCGATCTTCCTGACTCCCATCTCTTTCCCCTCCAATCAATCTTAAACTCTGCTACCAGGATCCTTCTGTTCTGTCCTAAAATGGAACCTGTTCAACCCCAACTAAAATACTTAGTGTGGCTGCCTGTTAAGCAAATGATAACATATAAACTCCTTCTACCAACATTCAAAGCCCTTCATGCCTCTGCTCATCACTACATCTCTTCTCTTGTCTCGCTATACGTTCCTGGTCGTCTTCTCCACTCTTCTCAGAGCCACCTTCTCTTCAAACCATCCACATCCACTGCCACCTCTCATCTCAAACCCTTCTATCTTGCTGCTCCTTACCTCTGGAATTCCATACCTGAATTCCTCCATAAGGAATCCTCTCTCAACTTCTTACAAAAAAAAATAAAAGCCTACCCTTTGGAGCACTAGAACTTTAGCCTAGTACTGTGCCAACTTACTATGCCTTACCTTTTGTACGTTTTCATCTCCAATTTGTATGTTAGCCTCCCATCCAGTTAGACTGTAAGCTCTACGGGGCAGGGACCTCCTTTCCACTATGTCTCTTACCACATAGCACGTAAGCTCTTTGTCTTTATATGATTCTGTATATATTTATGTGATTTGTCTTCCCATGTATACTGCTGCTCCTTAAAAGCAATTTACAAATAAAGTTATACATACAAATACAATAAGATGAAATAAAAGTAAATGTGCACAAAAATACTCTCTTTTCAGTTTTCTTCAAGTCGCAGGGTACAGGGGTTATGTCCCCATACATGCTTCTATAGCTCTCTCTGCTAGTGCTTTAATTAGTTGTGCTACTCCTAGACCTTTTAATAGAATACAATACTTTACCAAATGTCACAGAGGATTTTAGTGTGAGGGTCCAAAAGAGGTCAGGTAACATTAGCATAATGGATATAACAGGGAGCCTCTTAACTACAGCTACTATTTCAATGTAGATACAACATAAATGTTAGGTTATACTTTATACATACAGGTTCCGTCTTAATCAATGGGAAATTTTTTTTACAATAAGAGTTTTGAATTGTTTGGTGCTTTGTTAAAAGGAGAATGATTCAGGTTCACAGCATTAGCCAGTCCAATTGCCATCTTGCATCTTGAGTTTTCATGTTTTACATGCACAATTATATCTTATACTATTATTAGTATTATAAATAAACCATTACACCTATGTCACCATTGTAGCATATATTGTAAAATTCTATACAAAATTAATTTGAAAATGCTCCATTTTTGATTCACTCAAAAATAAATTTTCTTATAATGACAGTCTATTAGAAATCATTGCCCAATACGAGATATATCATTGTGTGTTTTCCGTGGAGGATGCATTTGTCACAAACAATAGTAAAATATAAGAAAAACTGTTTTTTTGCAGGGGAAAACATATGCTGTTATGTACAGCAGACTGCTACATATGAATTGGGATATTCTGTACGTGTAATTGCATTGCCTCCACTGATTACTTATAGTATGGAATGAGTTGATCTATATGTACAAAACTACTAGGAGGGATAAATAGAATTTGTGTGAATGTAGCAGTAGTTATTGTATTATGTATATGGAATGGGTTAAGAAAGTTTATGTGTGTGTGTACTTTAGGAAGATGAATATAATCAGAAACTTGATTATATAATTACATTGCTGTAATTGGTGATTGGTTGCTGTGAGTTCCTGAGTCCATTGGCATAACAATTTTAGCAAAAGATTTAACTGCTTCTAGGGGCTGAAGTTACTCACTGATGCTCAGTTTCACTTTATGCATGTGGAGAACAGATCACCTTCCCTGAGAAATGGAGGGGGTGGTTGTAGAAAGATATATGCCAAAGGGGTCCATTACTTCTAGAGACACTACAGTGTATGTACACTAGTAAGTGGGTTTGTATTCAGTTGAAGCATAGGAAAATATAAATATTCATTATACTACAGGTATTGGATCCATTATCTGTAAGCCCGTTATCCAGAAATCTCCAAATTACTGGAAGGCCATCTCCCATAGAATCCATTTTATCCAAATAACCCACATTAAAAAAAAATAAATGATTTCCTTTTCTATGTATTAATAAAACCGTACCTTGTACTTGATCGAAACTAAGATATAATTAATTCAAATTTTTGGGTTTATTTAATGTTTACATACTTTTCTAGTTGATTTAAGGTATGAAGATCCAAATGATGGGAAGATCTGTTATCTGGAAACCCCAGGTCCCAAGCTTTTTGGATAACAGGTCCCAAACCTGTACAGCAAATACAATACACAGGTTTAATAACTGTTTAATCATTATGTACTACTCACCATTTAAAAAAAAGATGGTGTTGTGGCATAAACATTGCTTCTGTACTAAGACTGACTCTTACAGAAGAAACTAATTGCAAGTGGATTTTAATTATACAAATATGTAGGAAAAACATACATGCACAGAATACAGAAACAAATTATACCCTTTGCAATCAACTAATAGTGATCAAAGCATTCCGAATCATAACTGCATAACAAGCATATTTTATATATGTATATATATATTGTACCTCCCTGTACTTGTACCCTGTAGATTTAAAATAAATTGGCAGAACTGAGAATTCCACTGGAGGGAGCTAACTGAATATTACTGAGGGATTTCCTTGAAAATTAAAGGGAATACAAGCTAGCATGCAATGTAAGGAGCTTCAAGCTAACGGTTACCTATGCTGAAAGAAGGGTACCAATTTTTATGTGGTGGAATTTTATATATTTATGGCAATAAAGGGAGAAATTATAGCGTGGTGGGAGACATTGTGTCCATGTAGATTAGCATAGAAGAGGGGGGGACATAGATAGAACAGCCACATTATAACTACACCCATGGGATATATATGGACATTTTAATGCATAATATACAAACATTATGTAGGTCATGTACAATAATTTCTTACACACAATAAATCAGTAATAATGATTGCTTAGTAGTGTCACGTGTCACCTGTACCTATAAAGAGCTCATAAAATAATGCATTTGTACTTTTTTCATTTGAGACTGACGTTGTCATCTCTAAGCACCCAGCAGCTGTAACTAGGTACAATGCCAGTCATAGTTATTCATGAATGAATTCAGCACTGCAGGGAGCCAGCAATAGAAAGCAGCCTTGTATAATTAACTATTATGGGAGACTAGTTCAGATGAGGCCATTTGAAAAAAAATTGTCCCTTTAACCCTAAAACCTTTCATGTCTAATCCCAACACCTAACCTTGAAAGCAGTGGAATGTTTTCACACCAACAAAGATTAATCTAGCTCATTTAGGATCAAGTAGAAGGTTCTGTTGTATATTATTACAAAGATAAAGAAATAGAATCATTAGAATTATTTGCATACAATAAGAGATGGCCTTCTCATAAATTGGAGCTTTGTGGATAATGGGATCCTATCCCTGTAGACCCTTCAGATACATGAAATTCAAAGAGGTGCAAATGGGAGGAAGCCCTGTACTTATTGCCTGGTCACGGCAATCCATGCACCTCATGCATCAAAGCAGGGATAACTGGAGAATTGATGCATAGTGCTTGTATAGATTACAAGTTTGTGCAACCAGTATCTGTATGGCATTTTGTTGGTTGCAATTGTGCATGCAACTGTGTATATGTGACCATAAATGAACCAAATATCCTGAAATATATATTGAAATACAAAGAAAATCCGTACAATATATGCTGGAATATATATGTACTTTTTTGTTGCAGATTGATGTTATGTATGTACTGTTGTTAGCCGTTTCTTGAGAAAACAAGAAAAAAAGCAATTCTGGGCACATATGTACAGAAAAAGCACATCACTAGTCAATCTGTGGTTAAATAAAAGGCAATGTGCCAGAGGTTTCATATTGCTGTTCCTGTTGGTATATATTGATGTCCAGCCAGGTATCTAAGGAACTAAGACATCACTAAATGCTGCAAGAAGGGAGTACACGTGAGACCACTTTACAACATCAGCCACAACCCCCTCCTCCCCCCGAATATCTTGTTTTTTTAATAATCGGGCCATGTGGGAAGGTCAGGAGGCAGTGTCCAGTGTTTTCAGTCAATAAGCAGTTCTGGGTCAGCAGGGCCCACCAGGTTTTTCTCTGTGTCTAAGGTTGCCACCTGGCCGGTATTTGATCTTAATGTTATTAATAGGAAAAAAAGATAAATATATAGGAAGGCCGATATTTTTTTCAAGAAAAGGTGGCAACCCTATCTGTGTCCCGCCTGCTCAGTCCTACCCTGCCACTAAACACAAAGCAAAAAAAACTTTTAGATCAAGTGAGAACAAACCATCTGTGTATAGGATGTCCAGAAACTGCACGAAATGAACAGTACTCAAATGACTAGTTAGCAGAAACTGATCACTTTCTCTAATGTTGTTGATATCTGTATGGATGGTGCCTACCATGACAGTAGCTTGACAGTAAATCATTTTTCCTTGATAATGATATTTCCCTGCCCTGGTTCTCTGCCTTGATACCAATACTGACTTGTTTGCAATCTATTCTTGAGCTGACATTAAAATAATAAATGATAAAATAACTTTTCCATAGATACCAGCACTACCGTCTCTACCGCCTACCCTGTGCTCAATCTGGTAGTATTCAAGGGGAATTTGAGTTTTCTACTATGATAGAATTAGTATTTGCTTGACAACAACTGAAGAGGCAATAATTCATTAACATAAAAAGATAGCTAATAATGGATCAGTGCAAAAGCCATGAAAGGAAGCAGAACTGAATGTGTCTATTCCATGGACAAGAACACCAATACGCTGGTTAAGAATGGGAGACTGACTGTGCAAGGTAAGCTTTCTTAGTAGTTTGCTATTAAAACAAACATTCAGTAAGTTGGCTCCACCATACCACCATAATCATACAAGACAAAATAATTAATGTGAGTTGTTTTCAAGGCCCTTCGGTTAACAACAGCATCAACACAAAGTTAACGGCAACAGCACATAAATGTAAGGGGAAAATTATAAAGCTGAGCAATGGGCCAACCAGGCAAAAAAGGAGAATAACAAACTGTAAGAACATACAGTAGAAACACTACAAGGCTCCATTGTGGATATTTAGCTGCCTATCCCAATAACTCTATTCGTAACTACCCTTTTATCCAGAGGTCTACCATATTCCACTTTCCTGTTTCTCATATTTTCTTCTTTGCAAAGACAATGCAACATACAAAGACATTTCTGGATCCATCTCCAGCCATAATCACATATAGTTATTGCCCCCAAAAAATGCCTCTGTGTCCATATTGGTACACCACTCAAGATGGAAGCAACATAGTGTGCTGTGCATCTGAAAATTATGAAGGAATTTTTGAAAAATAAACTGCATTGTGGGAAATAAACAAGGCAAATTGCATTCAAAAAGTGCATTTTGCACTGTGCCTCACTGTGTTTGTGCATTATATTGTTGAACTGTTGGTCTGATTTTATGAAATTGCAAAGCAAGTACTTTTCACAGAGAGGGGCCCCATTTCCAGAAAACATCATTAGACTAGACTAGAGATTCGTGACTTGTGCAGCTGTTATTGAGTACAGCACTGACACACAAAGGATGTGGAAGAGTGATGGGTGTTGAAGCTCAACAACAGCTGGAGGCTATGCTACTTGGGACTGTAGCTCAATAACAGCTGAATTGGAGATCCTTGATTTATATAATGTTCATCTGAATTTATTGCCCCCTCCTATCCAGGGGTCTCAGTAAGTCATGAAAATTAACAACTAAACTATTAATCATTGTACATTTCAGGTGAGATACAGGTGGAATGGAGAGGCAAATTATTATTCATAAGACATGAAAAGGAATGGCAACTGTAAATTGTTCCCTTTAATTCTCCTTTAAACCAAAAAATAGTTTATAACTCATTCAGCTATTTAGATTGAGTCCAACCTGCTTTTCTGGTGTAATTCTTTCTCTCTCCTGCTATGGTGTGCTGCTGTACAGTGAGAAAGAGAGCTTGGAAGAGGGCAGTAGTATAGGCTGAGTAGAGACCTTTATATACTTTGTGCTACATATTTAAAGGTAAAATGATAATTATTACATACGTAAAAAGGTATGCGAGTACACTCTAGCGTTAAGGGGTGTATATAGCAGCTTCAAACATGAATATAAAAAAAAGCAAAAGATACTCTCACAATCCCTTCTTGCCAGCCAGATTGCTTTGGACACACACATAAGCGGTGTGTGCCAGGAGTGATTCAACAGGTCACTGTCAGCCAACCTTATCCAAAAAATATCTGTGTGTGACATTGGCCTAAACCTTGTGAATCCTACATAATGTATCTGCTATCCAAATGTCAGCCTTACAGCCTTACTGGATCTTGAATGGCAGCACCCGCATAGCCACATAGTAGCTTATTTATATAAAATATATAGTGAGATTCATTGTCGGACTGGGACACCAGGGGCCCACCCAACAACCTTAGACCAGGGGGCCACCATAAAACCTTAGACAAGGGGGCCCACTCTCAGTACTAATATTTTTCATCTACTCAATCAACCTATAATCAATTATTCCATCTATTTAGCCTCTTTGTTCTCATAGAAATAGGGAATGGCCATGAAATAGGCCAAAAGTTTAGCAGCATGAGGGCCCACTGACACCTTGGCCCACCGGGAGTTTTCCTGGTATCCCTGTGGGCCAGTCCGACACTGGTGAGATTCACAAACACGCAATTTGGCCAGTGCATGGCCAAAAAAATCAACCTGTAAAAAATATCAATATAAAATACATTCAATAAAAGTCATCTACTTTACTGATAATTACTCACTGACTATATACAAGGATCAGAAGGGTACAAAAAGATGTCTCTACTTTACTTGAAATATGCGGGGTTCTACTTTGACACTGTAAGAAGAATATCAAAGATCATATATTAATACATTTATAATTTATTGTCATTTATAAAGAGCAGTTCAGGCCCCAATTTTCATTTAAGCTCTTTGGGGACAGAGTGTCTAGCTTCCAGATCTAAAAGCACTCTTTTTTGGAGAAGTTTTTTTATCCACATTTACAAAGATAAAAAACTTCTCCAAAGAGAGTGCTTTTTGGATCTGGAAGCTAGACCTTGCACATATTTCTTTTTGTACCCTCCTTATTCTTGTATTTAGTCAGCCAGTAAGTATCAGTAAAGTAGATGACTTTTATTGAATTTATTTTATATTGATATTTTTACAGGTGGAATTTGATGTACTACACGACAGATACTCACATGAATGAATTTTTAATGGCAAAGATGAAAGAAAATTGATCACGATATAGATTCTCTCGTACGGCAAAATGTTGTATAACACTTATGGACTTTAATAAGATGGACACGGTTTTACCACTATAAATTTTGCTCAGCTTCTCTGTTTGATTTTCACTGAGGAAGGGCCATGTGGTCCCAAAACGTTTGATCACTGTGAAGTGTCATTTACAGCAGACAAGGTATTGGCGTATATCCTTTTCAAATTGTATATCACTGGTGAGTGGCCAGGCCAGGGCCTCTACCTAATCCCCTAAATGGATTTTCAATTGCAAAAAGTGTAATTATCAAAACTTTTTGTACTCTCATTTAAGTAAATTGCTGTTTTTGTGGCAAATTAACATTTTTGTTACTTTTGACCTTTAGCAAATGTGCAATGACTTGCAATGCAGCTGATGCACCCCTTCTAGCTGACTTCTCTAAAAGTGTCAGTGATTTTTCACTTGGGGATTCAATTCAGTGAGAAAAATTTCTCATGGTTTATCAAGAGAAAACTCGTGGAAGAAATTCAAATCGAGGACGAACGCATTTTCTCCAAATTGTGTTTCAGTTTTTTTCTGATAGACTTCAATGGAGTTTTAACATGATAAATGAGATTTGTATTTATGAAATAAATGGCAAGTGTTCACGTGATAAACCTTTTTCTCACTAAACTGAATCTGGCACATGGTCTGATAACCATCATTTAATTTAGTATAGGTTACTAAAGCCTTTGCCAGAGGTGCAAGCTATGGGGCATATTTATTACGCTGGGTAAAGCAAAATTCACCAAAATAATGCAACTACTAGATTTCATATAAACAAGCTGCTTGTGTAGCAATGGTGGAAAATTATAAAAAGCTATACGGCACAGGTAAAATAGTGGATAACAGATAACACCATTATGTTCTACAAAGCTTATCTGCTATGTAACCTGAGCCTTTTTTCCTTTGATTGGCTGCCCCCATAAGCTACACTTATTTATATAAACAATAATAGTGTTTCTGAAGTAAACACAGCAGTTTTAACAGTGCAGGGCAACACTGCATTATATTTTCATTACGTTAAAACAATTTAACTTTTTTGATGTTACTGTTCCTTTAAGTCATTGGTGTCACAGCTCATCTAATAATTAAATACTACAAAGGTTGAAACAAACCCTAAGAATGTATTTACCTGCCTGAAAGTACCGTGTGCTTAACAGGAATAAAGAAGGGACCTTACAATAACTTTTTAAAGAGAGTTAAACTTTTTAGAAAATGGATAACATAAATAAAGGATAAAATGCTCTTCCAAATGATTATCTGGTCTGCCATTGGGAAACTCAATTGTTTCTGGTCAGTTTTTAGGGGGAAAACCCGAATTTTTCGTGGACAAAATTTTTTTTTTAGAATTTTATCATACCCCAAAGCTGATTTGTGAAAAGGAGTTAGGTCGACTATTTTGAGAAAAAAATTGCTAAATTTGAGTTTTAGTAAACCAGTGTGTAATAACTACTCACCCTGGTGGTCTAGTGGGCTGGCGGGGACACCCAGCTCGCCATCGGTGGGGACGCCTGCCACGCAGCTCCTCTGTTCCTGAATGCCAGTTTCATAGGGCGCGCGCAGCGCGTACTTCCACATCTTAGAGGTGCATTGATGCTGGCATGATGACGTCAGCTAGCAGAGGCGCCAAATTCAAACAGTACTTAAAGGAGAACTAAACCCCCAGGCGCTAACTCCCTCCCCCCCGCCCCCCCCGTATGAATGCCATGTAATTTATTAAAAGATCTGAAGATAAAAAGTATACAAAAAAAATAGCTGTATTCACTAGGGATGGGCGAATTTATTCGCCAGCCACGAATGTGCGGCGAATTCCCGCGATTCGTAGCTGGCGAATAATTTGCCTGGCGAAAATACGCCTGACAAAAAAAAAGCAGACGCACGACGAAAACGAAAAACTATACGCACGTCGTTTCGTGAATTTTTCGGCGAAGTAAATCTGCATAGACTTGCCCGTCACTAGTATTCACTATAAATACGAGAAACTATTAAATCTCAGTTTTTTTGGATAATTACCCTTTTATGGGACTTTGGGGTGGATTCACTAAAAGGTGAAGTGGCTAATGCTAGTGACTTTTCGCCAGTGTTGCCAGGGGGGGTTAGCACCAGGGGGCTGAATTCCCCTTTAAGTTTTCCATGGTTTTTACACTTTATAAATCTCAAATTTTTAGAGAATAAAAATTTTTTTGAGAAAAATTTGATTTGTGAAAAAATATAAATTAGAATGTTAGTAAACAGGCCCCAGGTTCAACCCACATCTTACCCTTACCATTCAACCTTTAAAAGGTACTTTCAGGTGTGCCTAGGAAAGCAAATGGGCATTTTTCCCCAAATACCTACCTGAATTAGCCTCCAGGTTGAGTCCATATTGGGAACCACTGCACTATTACTTTGTAGTGGGAAGTGTTTATGATTAAAACAAGTGGATATATAAATTATAGATGGAAGTGAGGGGGGGGGGCGTTCACTTAAATCAAAAGGTTTATAACAAATTATGTAACTCATTAGTAATATATGCACAATCTGCTTCTGTATGGTCGCTCTTAAATTGAAACTCTGTAATTGTATGATAATGAAATTGTGGAATAGTAATGGATTGAAGTCTTTTGTTCCATGTGAAAATGACAGCGGTATTGTAAGCTGGAGTAGCTGGCATTCAGCATTAGTTATATGGTGGAGTGGGGTCATTATATGCTGGAGCACATAAGATAATAAAGCCGTTAGTCCTTTGTCATCCAGAAAACAGGCTGCAGATTTCATGTAAGGCAAACTAGTCACTAGTGGCTGCAAATGCATCCAGATGGAATTCCCGAAAAATAGATTCCTTTGTGACTAATTTAAATCTGAAAGCTTGGCACAAAACCTAGCCATTGTTCCGAGAGGATTTGTTGCCACTTTCACCTCAGAAAAAATAATACCCTGCTTAAAATATCAGTATTGAAGTGGCATAGCCAGGTATTATCATTTCCCTTCAAAGAGCCGTGTCAGCGCTGAGTGACGTTGAGACGGGAAAGAAAGAAACAGATTGTCAACAGTGAGAAACAAAGCTATGATTAGAGAGAGAACCAATCTGTGTAATTGTTGGGGGAAGGGAACTGTGAAATAAAATCCTCCAAAACTTGCTTTTTTCCCAACCACCGCAAAAATGCTGATGTAGGTTGTTCAGATAACCATGTTGTGGGAGGTCCTCATCTGTCACATTTGGTCCAAAATGTTCTACTAAAGGAACACATTTATTAAACATTTCAGCATCCAACAGTTGCAAATCCACCTAATTAGAACCAGCTAGCTGAGCAGTCACTACTCTCTCTGTTCTGTATATTCCTTCTGCTTCTTGTAAGCTGCAATATCTTGTGCTCAGACTAAAGCCAAGTCACCAGGGAGATCCAGTCCTGAGGATGATTTTCAGAATATCCTGGTGTACTATAGCCAATAAAACCTGAATATGAAAGAACCCTAGAAATATTTACGTGTAAAGTCTTTATTTTCTTTTTTCATTTTTTTTGACGAGTGCAAGAGAGGGTTGACACCTAGCCAGTAAAAATGGTTTCCAGAAAAGGTTTCAATTCTAATGCAAAAGCAATTGCAAAATTACAAAATTAAGAGAAAAGTACTTCCATGCTTGCTCCTTGCACGCAATTTGCGACCAGTGCCAATGTGTCCCATTAGCTTATTTGTGCATTGTCACAAGGGTAACAAGGAATTAGCCTCAGCCTGGACCTGATGGTAATTCAGGGCCTCCTTAGTGGTTTGTGGCAATGTCTATAATGTAGGGATGCATCGAATCCACTATTTTGGATTCGGCCGAACCCCCGAATCCTTCCCGAAAGATTTGGCCGAATACCGAACCGAATCCGAACCCTAATTTGCATATGCAGATTATGGGTGGGAAGGGGAAAACATTTTTTACTTCCTTGTTTTGTGCAAAAAAAGTCACGTGATTTAGCTCCCTGGCCCTAATTTGCATATGCAAATTAGGATTCGGTTCGGCCAGGCAGAAGGATTCGGCCGAATCCAAATCCTGCTGATAAAGGCCGAATCCCGAACCGAATCCTGGATTCGGTGCATCCCTACTATAATGTCAATGTTTACAATGGCCATGTCTATGTTTTCTGCACTTTGCCCCATCGATAGATGAATGCACATACTGTAGGAAGGACTTGCTATAGGAAATGACACCAATAGGGGTTGGATCGGTACAGGGAAACCAGCTGCAGCACACAGCTAAGGGGCAGATTTATCTGTTTTCCAGTTTAAAGGGATTCTGTCATGGGAATCAAAACATATCAGTTAATTGTGCTCCAGCAAACTACTGCACTGAAATCCATTTTCAAAAGAGCAAACTGTATTTTAAAAATTTAATTTGGAAATCTGACTTGAGGCTAGGCATGTTGTTTGTTTCCCAGCTGCCCTTAGTCATGTGACTTTTTGCTCTGATAAACTTCAGTCACTCTTTAGGGCAGTGACCGACAGGGAGATTTGTGGGTGACACAGCTGTGGGTGACAAATCTCCCGAAAATGCAACTCTGTTGGTAATAACTGAAATAACTGGTGGTAAAACCAACAGGGCCGCCATTAGAAATCATGGGGCCCTGTACAACAAAATTGGTGGGGCCCCTGGGTCTTACCCACCCAGACCCCACCCCAGATCCCACCCATACCACACCACAGTTAAAAGACCACACAGATATCAGTGCTAAAAAATGTAGTACTGCATAAATAATGGCCACTGCCCTTACTGCTGCACTGCAAGTTGGAGCAATATCACCCCCCTTCCTTACACCTTTCCCCCGACACCCATCAGCAGAACAATTGAAACGTTAACAACATAACAGCTGCCTGATAGATATTTGAATAGGACTCAATAGTAAAAATCCAAGTCCCATTGGGACTCCTTCAGTTACATTGAGTAGGAGAAACAATAGCTTATCTGATAGCAGTTCCCTCATGAAGTGATGGCTCTTTTTGAAAGCGCAGGATCAGGAACAATGACCTGAGATGGCTGCCTACACACCAATATTACAACTAAAAAAAAATACATATGTTGATTCAGGAATAAACTATTAAATGGTAGAATTCATTATTTGCAGTATAAACAGTGTAATTTAGAAATACAGACTACTCCATAAAAATCCCCATTAAAAAACACATTTCCCATAAACTGGGAATTAAAAAAAAATTTTTTTCTTGAAATCTTCAGAGACAATTTCCATTGGCATTTATCGCTTTACTATTTGTGAATTACTAGGGGTCATATATGACTGCAAGTGCAGTGTACAAAGTGCAGTCTTGAAATTCATGTCTTCATGGATTTTTCCAATAATGCAGTGTCAACTTGCTTGCCTGAATAATTAATGCATGACAGCCAAACAAATGGATGCCACCATCATTTCTCTTAATAAAACAAAACTGCATAATAATAATCTATAGGGTAAGACAATACTGGACATTATTACTTCATCTCTAAAACATCATTATAAATTAACAGACTTTCCATTTCACAAATTAAATTTAATATATTATTCACTCTAATATAAAACATTCCCCATGTTGTAACATAAATTAAATCAAGCAAATATGAGATAAATTAGATTGTAATGGACTGTGGCTTGCCTCTCTGATTCATTCTTTCAAGTAATAAAAGTTTTACAGCCGTAATATGCAAAAATGTGAGAATAGATGGGTCATTAGCATTTTATTCTAAAGATTGTGCAGCAAGGAATGAGAAAGGTTTCCAAAAGACCAGTTTTTGCAGGGTCTTCCTTCAATAACATCCTATTATTACAGCCTACATCCCACTGGCTGTCCACAGGTGCACATTGGGCACTTTGTAGGGTAGGATGGATATATTTATCTGCCCATACTACCAAGACCTGGGTATTATCTTGATTTATTACTGAACTGTCATCTTATTGCCTTAATGAATTGTCCACCCAAATTCTTTTTATAGCAAAGCCTGTAAAGCAGCACAGCTGTACTCAGCGATGACTAGCAGAACACTGTGAAATTCTTCACCTCGAATGACCAGAAATGTAAAGAAATGAAGGATTTAAAGCAATACCCAATATGTAGTTCATAGGATAGTTGGATTTTCCTAGAAGCTTTTCCAAATAAAGAACAGGTTATAGTCAAAATATTCATTGTTGCTTTACAGAGTCCCTTCCCATGTAAGGACCAGAAATGCCAAAAAAAAATTAAATTCTACTATTCTATGTGTTGCAAGCATCGCTTCTTGAGTGGTGGTAGTTCAAACTTAATTTTTTGGGTTATTGGCAGATGTGGAAGTGATATGGGCTGTAGTTGTGCGAAAATAACTAAATGCTAGGTTGTTCTTTATGCTCTGCACTAGCAATGCACCCAAGTCAGTGTGTGGAAAAGTCTAGCTGCCACAGATAGCAAGCAGATCAGAAATGCCCCTAATATAACAAAGTTACAGGACAAGTAAAGTGTAAATTAAAGCCTTCACTTCAGAAATTGTGATAGAAGTGCAACACTTATTTATGTGCCATCTTATTGTGATAGAAGTGCTACATTTTTGGGTGGTTCCCTTTCAACATGTACTTGAAGAATATAGGCACCAAGAGGCACCATCATATCCAGGTAACTTCTGGGGAGGTCCAGTCTTGGTGCATTACAGCAAACAGAATAGTGGCAGCTCAGCAGAGGATGTGAAAATTAAATGAAGAAGGGTACATTTCTAGTTTCTGGTGTTGCATTCCAAGGCAGTATGTCCTTCATTCACTTCTGTAGATAAGTTTTCTTGGTGCAATAGGGAAAAAGTGATGCAGCTTCTGGATCTGGGTAATTGATTCATCTGTAGTTAAGCCTTTAATAAAATGAATTAAAACTCAACTTACCAGAAAAGGTTAAAGCCCAACAGTCATAGTTTAACCCATTTAAATTTCTTAGAAATGAAAGAGCTATGTTCCCTTTACATGATATAATCACATAATTAATTGTTAAGGAATGGGAGAAGACAGATGAAGTTTCCAATCCCTTCTAAGGTGCAAAAGCTGTATGCTTTTCCATTGAGGAAGAATACATTTGGGATTAGGCACCAAGAGCAGATCCAGTTGTGTCAAGTCTTTGAAGAACACCTTTATTAAAAGTAGAGGACATTGTGTCCTATAAATAGGAATTGTCTCTAAAAGAAATGTTCCATGGTGTTTGGGGCAACCTGTAGATATGTGCTAATGTCAGTGTCTATGGCAATGCAAATGTGGCTTCAAAATATTGATTCTGCTGAAGAAGGAGGAAGTGGACTGAAGAAACATCATAGATGTTTTGGCAGAATTTAAATTAGCAGCAGATTTTGTCAAAGATTCATGAGTAGGACAGATCTTCAAGAGCAATTGCACAGTAGTCACATGGAGAGTGTTATGGATGAGGGCATGGGATGCAGACAAAGCATCCAAAATTAATTTGTGTATTTTTCTTCTTTGAGGGGCAAATGCTCTTTGGGTGTTGGATGAAATTATTTAAAAAGTACCCAAAGGGAAGAATAGATATCTGGAAAGGCCTGAGATACAGCTCTGTATAGACAGTCCTTTCAGGATAACACTTAGGGGAAAGAATTTTATGGCAGCAAGGCAGATTAACGGAGAGCAGGGCAAGCAGCATTGTTCAAGATTCAGAAAATCTAAAATTCACAAAGAAACCATTCTTAAATTATGCTATCCCAAGCGAATTTCTTATATACAACGGCTCCAAATAGACGGAGCAGTGAGCCAGTACCCAGGATATTTTAGATAAAAACAGATTTTGAGCTAGTCCAGGAGTTGGCTTTTATACCTGGATCTAAAAGATGCTTACCTTCATATACCTATAGCAACCATGCATCAATGTTTTCTGTCTGTTGCTATAACTCAGTTACTTTATTACCAGTTTACATGGCTTCCCTTTGACTTCGCAACATCTTCAAGAATCTATAAGTACTGCATACTTTGATAGATGAAGGCATAACTGACCTTGAGCCTGCCACTTATTCCATGGTTTTGAGCTTCCCATAGGGGCAAACCTGCATTTTGGGAACAATTTAATCTATATAGAGACTGAATCTCATTCATTAAAGGTTCTAGCATCCACTGCAGCCTTCCTCCTGCCTCCTGGTCCAAAGTGAGCACAGTTGCACTTACTGTAGCAGGCTGCAGTTGGAATCCCTGTAGCTATCACTATCAATGAACCAAGTAGTAGCACCGGGGTTCCCACACGAGCCTGCATCAATCACCACAGTGCAGTGGTGATTGAAATTATGGCAAAAACTGCTGCATCTTGGGAAAAACCATGCCAGTTGCATCCACTGTGATGTGGTAAGGAAAATTCCCTTAATACAGTAAGTCAATGGCCAAGACCATTTCCTGACATAAAGTGGTCTCAGCTCACAAGCAGAAAAAGAGTAGAAGGAGAAGCTACATATGACTATATACATTGAAATAAACTTGTTTTCATTTAACATAGGATCTAATTGGATTAAAGCAACCAGTTCCATATTCAAACAAAGATTTCTTCTTTAAGATGATTTACCCCTATGCCTTCATTATGTCTGTGATTCAGATTTAAAGGAAAATAATTACTGTTTATTGTGATGCCGACAGTTTGCAGCTGGACTTTATGTTATTTGTGGATGACTTCTTTTTATTATCTGCTCTGCTATCTAAAATGTAATGATTTTATCTGGTCAGTAACAGAAGGGGAGCATTTTCATGAGATTAAGTGCTTTTAATGATAAACTTAGGAAGGGTGTTTTCATGCACTTTGCCTTCTGCATTTCATACTTAGAATGGGTCTATATGTGTGCCTCTTGGATAAAGCAAATGCTGCAGTTTGTGTGAAGCCATATTAACATGCATGTGTTTTGAACAAGACTCTGGTGTGTGGAGGCCTGACGTAGAGGAGGCCTGCTGATGGTATGTGCATGTGCTATATGTGCATTATTGATGCAAATTGGTCTCTTAATGGTACAACAGTGGACTACACATTGCTATAGAATCAATTACTGCCTAAATTGCACTTCCATTCAGCTATCTTAAATAGCAGAATGTCAAATTACAATGATATTTATAGCATCCATTTCCTTTTGCCCAGTTTTGCTTATAGCCAAAAGTGCACAACATATATTTTTAACATTCTGCAACTGCTATTGATGGAACTCACTGAGTGAAGGGGAAGTAAAACAGGCTAGTTAATAGTTAATTGACTGCATATGACCCATAAATAGCAGATCACAAACCTTACACATGATATTTGTTAAACAAGAGGCTTTGCTGTGAGTTGCCTCTCTGTCTCAGCCATTTCCTGCAGACGTTATCACTGAGATAAAATCGGTTGAACAAATACATGGTTCTTTCATTTCTGCTACGAAACATGATTTGAAGAGAAGGGATCATTATTTGTATGATGTGCGCTTCAGTTGTAACAAGTCAGGAGTTATGTCTGCTCATATACTGGATTAGTTTGGTGTATTCTAAGAACTTCAATTAGGGCCCTTACACATGGGCGTTTTGAGCTGCATTCTGGTTTCATGCGTTCAGCCGCAAGGAACACAGGAGTCGATGCACGGCATAACTGTCAAGGGGATGTACTCAAACAGATGCAGAGTTGGACCAGGCAGGCGCCCTAGGCGACCTACCCGTCCCGACGCTGGTTGAGCGCATGCATGCGGTGATTTGTTCTAGTACGCACTTGCACAAAATGGAGCATGTGCAAAAATTTGCATGCGCAGGAGCACATGTGACAAAGGAGGTCTACCGGCAGTCACGAATAGAGAGAACCGGACAAGGGCCTGGCACCCCCACAGCTTTGCCCCCTAGGCACGTGCCTACTCTGCCTACCCCTTGGCCCGACCCTGCACAGACGCATGTCCCAACCTGCATTTGGCACTTACATTTGTCTGTGTTAATACAGCCGCATTAACAATAATTCAGTGCGTCTACGCCTGCGCTCCCCTGCAGATGAACGCATGAAACCAGAACGCAGGAGAGTGCAGTTCAAAATGCATGTGTGTAAGGGCCCTAAGGACAATAGACAGAAATGCCTACATTGATGGTAGAAACATTTGGGAAGCCAGTTTTTAGCTTTCAGGCTTAGAAGTGGCTCAAAATCCAATGTATTCATATTTATTGGGGGCAGTGGGTGCAGCCCCCCCCCCATCCATGAGTAATTTCTATGCTGCTGCAGCCAACTCTAGCCAGCTGCAACGTGCGTGATCTGCCGGGGGGTGCGGGCCCTGGCCCAATTGCACCCCCTGCTCCCCCGTAGTTACGCCACTGATTGGGGGATGCCATATTATTCAGCATCTCCAATACCCCTGACTTGTCCCTAGGAAAACAAAAAATGCAGTCTAATGCAAAGTACCCTGTGTAAAGAACAGGAGCCCAGGGTATTCCATCAGAGTGCCACTCGGCCACCATCTTTGGTTTCCCACGGATCCCTTCTACTTTACTGTACACTTACTGGCCTAGGGCACCACAAGGAATCCCTGGGAACATTAAAGAAGATGGCAGTGCTCTAATGGAATGTACCTCAGGCCAGTGCTGACCCAAGTTTCAAGATTGGTGATGGAATAATGGGAGGTACCTAACAAATTGTCACCCTCCCAGTGAACAAGTTTTGTTGTCCTTTAAAGAGCCACTTTAACTTAATTTTTAATCTACAATGACCTATTCTGTAGCATACTCCTGCAGTATGTAAACACAGGCACAAAGAGCTATATATTGCTCACTGTGCTTAGCACTGAGAGGCAGTGGGTGGTGGGCAACCCTAGGAATGCCTTTATCTTATTTGTCATTCAGATGTCTTGTTTATCCAGTGCAAGGTGCAGAGCAGAACATCCACACACCATTGCACCAGGTACAAGTGCTCTATGCATCTTCCCAATTTCCAATTTTTTGGGCTGTTGCTGGGGCAAACCTAAATGAACCCTTTGATCATGACTGAAAACCATTATCTACTGGTTGCAAAAGCTAATGCTTTGAATAAACTATTTTCTGCATCCAATAATGTCTGTAACTAGTGGCGGAAGTACTGGGGGAGCAGGGGGTGCGATTGGGTCAGGGCCCTCTTCTGGGCCCCTGCACCTCACCCACCACCAATTTCCGCCTGCACCCCTGATTTCTGGGCAGATAATCGCATACAGTTATGTTACTGTCTGTAAAATCCGCTAGGCTTCAGCAGTGCTCCATCTAAATGGATACTGACACCTGAAATTAAACTCTTTTTTACATCTATTATAATATTGGATTTGAAAGCTACTTCTAACTTTGCCATAAAGTATTTGCTTGATGCTTTTACATTACCTATCTGATCCCCCATGTTCCTGTATGAGGGGGCTGCCATATTTGTGCAGCAGGAGTCAGTTAGCATCCGACTTCCTATTACTTTACCTTCTTCCTGTCGAACGCACGGAAGTCTGCTGTGTAGTTCAGGCCCGGACTGGCAATCTGTGGGTTAGGGCAAATGCCAGATGGGCTGCTATAAGGTCCCATAGAAAGTCATTATTTAGTGGGCTGGTGGGGGCTGTTTGGGCCTCTATGTGGGCTGATTGGGCCTTTGTGTACCTGAAATGCCAGGGCCTATTTTAATTCTCAGTCCGGACCTGGTGTAGTTCTGTCCTTAATGGGATGTTATTGTTAGGGCTAGAAGGATGAATTAAAGGTAAGAACTATAATCCTAAACAAGGATGTCAGGATCAGAGGAAATATGAAGTCTGGATTACTTTTGCTAATCCTCTGGTGCATAAACTAGCAAGGTAACAGTGGGATTTAGATCAGGAATAAATAACATGATATCTTCCAGTTCTTTTACTACAACTGCCAGCATCCCATCTTCAGCATAGTAACAATACTGTACTTAAAGGAACAGTAACTCCAAAAAATTTAAGTGTTTTAAAGTAATGAAAATATCATATAATTTTGTCCTTCACTGGTAAAACTGTTTTGTTTGCTTCAGAAACACTACTATAGTTCATATAAACAAGCTGCTAAGTGGCAATGGTGGAAAATGAAAAACGGCTATATGGCACAGGATAAGTAATGGATAACAGATAACATTATGTTCTACAGAGCTTATCTGCAATCTGCTGTGTAACAGAGCCTTTTCTCCTTTGAATGGCTGCCCCCATGGCTACACAGCAACTTATTTATATAAACAATAGTAGTGTTTCTGAAGCAAACACTGCAGTTTTTCTAGCGCAGAGCAACACTGCATTATATTTTCATTACTTTAAAACAATTTAATTTTTTGATGTTACTGGTCCTTTAAAATACTGTAAAATACTGTAATGGCCCATTTATGATAGTAAGGCATGGGGCAGATATATCAAAGGTTGAATTTTTAAAACTCAGGTGAATATAATCGTCCTGCAACTCGAATTGAATTTCCCTGAAAAAAACTCGAAAGTCAGGAAGGCAGCAAAGAATTCCAAATTCATCCCAGGACATTCCCCCCTAGGCTAACACAGCAATTCTGTAGGTTTAAGGTGTGAATAGTCAAATTTGAATTGTTAAAGGGCCAGTGAATGATACATTTCGAAAATCGAATTCAAATCTTTTAAAAAAAACTCGATGTGAGGCACAGAATTTTGATCTTAAAAATACCCTGCTTGTGCTTGTCTTGTGCTATACTAGTGCTGGGCACCTCTTTGCTAGGCACAATGTAACTATAGGGTGTTTACGTAGGTCTCCTTCCCTTGACAGGCACAAGCTGTGCCCAATTGAAGGCAAATTACAAAATGCTTCATTGTGACAAGGGAAATTCCACTGGAAACATAACATAAATAGTTCTTTTTTTGTATTGCTAGTAAATGAGCCCTGTTATCTGTTTTTTTTTTGTTGTTTTTTTTTTAATCTAAAAATGCAGTGATATTAAACAGGAATGACAAACATGAATCATTGAATAGACTAAACAGCAGGACTTGTGGATAATCTACAATTATAGCCAAGGCCAACTGTAACTCAAAATCTACCCATCTGTTCCCTACTGAAGAATCCTACCAGTTCCCATTATAACTGGTACAGTCTGTAACAATCACCAAAGAATAGTAGAAGCAGCAAAAAAACAAAACACAAAGTGCAAGCATTACATTAGCCTTAAAGGGGTTGTTCACCTTTAAACAACTAGTTGGCTTCAGAAAGATCACCAGAAATAATTACTTTTTCCAATTACTGTCTATTTTCTATTTGTGACCATTTTTCTAATACTGAAATTAAAAGTGTAATTTTTCACCTTCTAAAGCAGCTCTGGGGACCCCCAAAACTGTTCTAAATTGATACATTTAATGGATACATTTCTTATCTTTGTCCCTGCTGAGCAGAATCTCTGGGTTTCATTACAGGAAGCTGTTAGAACTGATACAATAGTTGCTAATACTCCAGAGATGTTGCTGAGAAATGTATCAACTAAATGTTGCAAAATTGTAACAGTTCAGAGTCTGCACCTGAATTACTGAGCTGCCAGACTCAAACACCAGAGACACGAACATTCAACTTTAAGCTTAGATTTTGGTAAAAACAGTAAAATTGGAAAATAAATAAATAATAGAAAGTAACTGAAAAACATTTTTATTTCTGGGGAACAATCTGAAAACAACTGAACTGAAAAAAGTGTTTGGAAGGTGAACAACCCCTTTAAAGAAGATAAAACCATAAATGAAGATTCATTCTGGGTAACTTTCCAATATGCACCTTTAAAAATGTCCAATATTTTTGCATTTAACTGGAACTAGTTATGTATCCCTACAGATTTGAAAATAATTACATTTGCAGAGAACTTTAAAATCATTTGCAATGAATTTGTTTTTGGAATGCTTTCTTGCTTCATGACAAATGAAAATGAAATATAACTGAAAAAAAGGCATAGTTGGCCTTTAAAGGGATCCTGTCATGATTTTTAAGATGTAGTTTTTATTTCTAAATCACACTGTTTACACTGCACATAACTCACTCTTCAATATAAAATGTAATTCAGGAACCAGCAAGTGAATTTTTATTTATTTGTAATAAATAAAAAAAGTCCCCTGGTTTTAAGTTTTCCCGCATTTTACCTTTTTTATTTGTGGTTCCACCAATGTATAATGCATTTCATTTTAAGTCATGTTTTCCCAGATTTTACATCTAAATTTTGTCCAGATGTACCAAAAACTGTTTTTTTTCCTCTATGAAGGTTATTATTTGTGAAATAAAGAGGTTTGAAATACTAACCAGATGTATATGTTGCCATGGTTCTGCCTGTAAATTGTCAATTCCAATTAGTCTGTCCCTTATACAGTCCTGCACCAATCACTTATTGCTTTAGGTTGTGTATGTGACTGACAGGCCTTGCCCATAGTGTAATATTAATGTTGCAATGTTTAACCCTTGTTATTAACACAGTAAATATTGTACCTCAAAGTAAAAAGGACTCCTGTGCTTATATCCTTTCACTGATTTAAAATTTTCCCGGATTTTACATAATGTTTTCCTGGTCCTCTGAAAAATGTAAAATGGGGGTTCTACTGTATTGGTCTGTAGGCAGCCACTTTAGGTCATTTTGCTTGGTTTTGTGCTTTCAGAAAGAGCCAGCACTTTAGGGTGGAACTGCTTTCTGGCAGGCTGTTGTTTCTCCTAGTCAATTATAACTGAATGTGTTGCAGTGAGACCTGGCTTTTACCATTGAGTGCTAGGCAGCTGTTATCTTGTGTCTCAGAGCTACTATCTGCTTACCTACCCATTGTTCTGCTGATGGACTGCTGGAGAGTGGGTGATATCACTCCAACTTGCAGTACAGCAGTAAAGAGTGACTGAAGTTTATAGAGCACGTCACATGACTGGGGGCAGCTGGTAAACTGACAATATGTCTAGCTCCATGTCAGATTTCATAATTAAATTAAAAAATATGTTTGTTCTTTTGAGAAACTGATTTCAGAGCAGAATTCTGCTGGAGCAGCACTTTTGCAACAATTCACATGACACTATCCCTTTAAGCATGACACTATCCCTTTAAGCATGATCACCTTAGGTACCATATTACAAACATTTACATTGAATTCTAGGCATGCAAAAGCTCTTTTTTCCTATTCAGCCACTTAGTCAATTAATACACTGTGCTAAACAAAGTACAATGTCAAGAACACTGCATTCCTTTTGAATCTATACAATTGTGCAGCTCCATTCTGTGACATAGAAAGTACACAGGTTTTTTCCATTTTCAGCCTTCAGGCAAAGCTTGAAAACTTGTCAGCTATTCTGTCTTCATTAGTAGGTGTTGAAATAGAAAAATAAAAAGAGTGAATCATATCAGGAGCCAAGAAGGACAGTCCAGACATGTGTAATTATACAGACAACCTGCAATTCAGATCGATCTAATGGAAAACGCTTACTTTTTTATGAACCGAGTTCTCAAATGCTCTCTTTAAACCATTTTGTACTTTTGTCAGCTTTTAGTATTTTTTTGTTGCACTTAAAGAACTAATAATGACAAAAACCCCTGTAATGTACTGTGAAAAGTAATTCATTTGAACCAGCATAATAGATATTTCTGTCCAGTACATGTAAAAATAGATTCTGTGGAGCAGAAATCCTCTTTATTGCAGTGTGTTTGTAGGCATATTCTATCCGATAATCATATATATATATATATATATATATATATATATATATATATATATATATATATATATATATGTATATATATTAAAATAAATATACTGCTCACTTCACAATTCAATAAAAATCAGTTGGTTACATATAGGTGTGGCTTGTATTATATACTTTATATTACCCTAGCATGCCATTATATAGCTTAGGGCTAATAACACGCAGGCATTTTTTTCCATTTGTATATGCTCATCAGAACATAAAAGCCAATCTGCTATCTTCTCCATGTCTGGAATGAGAATCAAAATAGACCCTGGCATTTCAGGTACACAGAGGCCCAAACAGCCCCCACCAGTCCACTAAATAATGACTTTTTATGGCATCTTATGGCAGACCCTCTGGCATTTGCCAGAACCCACAGATTGCCAGTCTGGACCTGATCTTCTCCATTTAATATGTGCGTGCACTGGTCAGCCTGTTAGTGCACACACTGAGCAAATTTTGTGAAGGAAACCAATGTGCCATTAGCCTTAATGTAGTCTTTGAGGATATGTAAACCTTAAAGGAGAAGGAAAGGAAATTTTTAATACCTATTTGTAATCATTGGTCGAGGGCACCGCTACTGAACCGCATCATTTTCACACCCCAATTACATCTCCTTCATTGATACTGTGTCTTTGAAGTTTTATCGCTATACATTCTTTGCGGCCGCCATGTTGGCCAGTTGCGTGTCACATCCTGTATCTGGCTGTTTGAACTGCGCATGCGCTTCATTGATTACTCCCCCATGACCTCTAATGTCACATAAACAGCGCGTCACAAAGTAGGCATCTCTCTGCTGTGTCTCTGTTCAGCATCTCACTATCTCTCCGTGCCAATGTAAGTTTGGTGTTGCAGAGTTAAGGGGAGGAGAAAAAGAGGTCAAATATGACGTTTCATTGTACCACCTGACCTAATTTTCCACGATCGAACGGGGAAATGAAATGATAATGTGCGCATGCGCAGGGCTTAAAGAAACTATACTGCGCATGTGCAAGCCCTATTAGAGACAATTAGGGAACGGAGAGGGATGGCTTTGTGATTACATGCACTTCACAAAAATTATCACGGACTATCAGGAATTACAGAAGATGGAAAAAACATGTTGAGCAAATATTCTAGTAAGTATCTCAACACTTTGTAGCCGATCTACACAACTTTATTTATATTTTAGCTTTCCTTCTCCTTTAAAGGAAAAGTAAATGTTTTTCTTTTTCTTTCTGTAAATTTGCTCTAAACAGCCCCCCAGATTAATGTACCTTAGTCCCTGCTGCAAGTCTGCTCTGGTTTCTGTGTTATCAGAAGCTTGTTTCCCCTTCTTCCTGGTGCAGAGTGAAGCCCAGCCCCTTAGTTTACTGAGCAGTCCATTTGCTGCTGTTCCACAATAGAGAGGAAGAGGGAGCCAGTGTGTGCATTAGTAAGCTAGTTTCCCCAAGCAAAAGGTGCTAAACACACTGGTCTCTGCTATGTCATAGTATGCAAATGATCTCCAGGACTAGTCCAAGAGATAAGGTCAGCTCAGTAAGCTAAGGGGCGGGGCTTCACTCTGCACCAGGAAGAAGGGGAAACAAGCTGCTGATAACACAGAAACCAGAGCAGACTTGCAGCAGGGACTAAGGTACATTAATCTGGGGGGCTGTTTAGAGCAAATTTACAGATAGAAAAAAAAAAGGTTTACTTGTTCTTTAAAGGAATTGTTCAGTATAAAAATTAAAACTGGGTAAATAGATAGGCTGTGCAAAATACAAAATGTTTTCACTATAGTTAGTTAGCCAAAAATGTAATGTATAAAGGCTGGAGTGACTGTAAGTCTAACCTAACAGAACAGAACACTACTCCCTGCTTCTACTATAACTAGCATACAATCAGTCATGCTTGTCCCAAAATAATCAATAATGGATAACAGCACACTTTTACCAGTTTTTGGGTGTTGGTATAAAGATGCAACAAATGGCAATGTGTGACTGGAGTTTATCCACTGAGTACAAAGGTGGAGCAGGCCCAACAACATTTCTTCACATACAGTTCTAAGAATTTCTGGGTGTGTTTCTTCTGCACCTGCTTTTAAAGTGTCATTTTATGGAACACTGAAAAAATTTAAATCAATTGTTCAAAATAAAATATATATATATTTAGCCATTTATGTAACTGCAATTGTTGCTATGATCATTGTGCAGTATAAATATGTTGTTTTATTTAATTTTGATGATGAGTAAATGAAGTAGAAATGTTTTCTGCTTTTGTTGAGAGTTAGTCCTTTGCCACCACAATGTTGGTGCAGCTCACAGGCTGCACTGCCGTATGCAAGTTTGTTACTCAGTTCTCAAGAGCTGAATATATGTCAACTTCAGTTTATTTCCTGAAAAAAGGAAGCAAAAAAAAAACTTTCATCTTTTGACCCAAATTATTGTGATTGTGTCCTAAAATAGGAATAATAAAGCTCTCAGAAATCCATGGCTTTAAGTTTTGGTCGTTTGGTAGAATCCAAAATGTATATGTATATGATTGGCAGAGATAAATCTCTTCTGGAAATAACGCTACGTTTCCTCTGAAAATGATTTCTCTCGAAATCTCCTATTATCGAAAGGGAAGAGGTGGAGCTGCTCAAACAATGAAAATGAAACAGTTTGAGACATGTTAGTATTATGGAATATGGTTGGACATTACTTATTTTCCCTGTAGTCGGCCCCAGCCTTTATGCATTGCCCCAGGGTCACATATCATTACTGTTGGCTTGCTAGGAATCTTAGGGATATACTTTCCCATTCATGCTGTCTTATACCTAAGGCGCTTGTATATACAAGGTGTTGTTCATGTGCCAGATGAGTGATACTCTATACAAGTCTTATCTACTGACAGTCAGGTCATATTTTTATGATCCAGTCTATATTGGCTGTAAAATCCCAAGTGAAAACTGTTCCTAAATGTGAATTAATGACACAAATTAACATTTATCCTATGCTGTAGGGCACAGCATTAAAAACATGGGTTGAGCAACAGAATGCTACAATGCAAACATGTTTCCCCATTTGAGAATAAATCTGTAATAAAAGCTATTTATCTACACTATAATTTTCCCATGGCTCATTTCCAGAAAATGTGAATTTTGTTAAAGGGCTGGTTCACCTTCAAGTTAACTTTTAGTATATTGTAGAAGGGTCAATTCTAAGAAACTTTTTAATTGGTCTTCATTATTTATTTTTCATAGTTTTTTAATGATTTGCAATTTTATTCTATTTCTTTGCAGCTTTCAAATGGGGGTCACTGACACCATCTAAAAACAAATGCTCTGTAAGGCTACAAATGTATTGTTATTGCTACTTTTTATTACTTATCATTCTATTCAGTCCATCTCCTATTCATATTCCAGTCTCTTATTCAAATCAATGCAGGGTTGCTAGGGTAATTTGTACCCTAGAAACCAAATTGCGGGCACTGCAAACTAGAGAGCTGCTGAATAAAAAGCTAAATAACTATAAAACCACAAACAATAACAAATGAAAACCAATTTCAAATTGTCTCATAATATCACTCTCTACATTACTGACATCCATACTTAATTTTAGTAACTTAATTTATATAATTAGAAAACATTAATATATTAAATTACATTAATTTGATACTTTATGTTCAGTGGAGATCTAAATGGAAATCTAAAAACAAAAGACAAAATTATTTCAGTGACCATAGGGGGTGCAGGAGAAGATTGTTATAGAAAAGTCAAGCATGCTGTACAGACAGCAGTAGCTACATTTTATTGTAGGAAGTCATAGCACTGTATTAAAGTGCTGTTTGGGTCTGCACCCACACGTTAAAAAAATCAGTTGCTACTGACAAATCATGTTTTTATTTCTAATTTATAGAAATCTCACGTGTCCAATATATAATTTTTTCAATTAAATGTGCATTCAAAAGGAATGGAGTTTTCAAAATCAGTTGGGGATTTCATAACTGTAAAAGAATATGATCACATAATATTTCCCTATATAATGAGAGTTTTTAAAATTAAAAATAGAAGAAGCAGAATTATTCAGGCCCATATTGAGGCAAATTTAGAACGATTATGGTTTGCGTATAGGTTTCTTAGATGGATAGCTGTGCAAATGATCAGATTTGTCTGGCAGTGAAAGGGTTAACACTTTTGCAGATATTTAGAGGAAGCTTTAGATTTTCTGCACTCAGGTCTGGATTTGTGAAGAAATTACTCTTAAAGATTCTACTCTTAAAGATTGTTAACCAGTGGGTCACAAATAAAAAATGAGGCCCATGCTGTTTAAGCAGGGTCCCTTTGGCTCATGTGTACAGGGAAATGTCCTCCTCCAAAAAAAATGTATCAAAATGAGGCACAAAGATAGGGTCTTTTTATTTGGAAATCTGATTTTATTTTTACTTAATTTTGGGTCCTTTGAGAAAATGATTGGGGAACAATGCTTTAAAAGAATTCATTCTATTACAATTTGCTTTAATGGTATATATATATATATATATAATGGGAGGCATGAACAGGTGGCCATAAATGACTGTCCTAGGGTGGCATACATCCAGCTCTGACTGCAACTGTTGGAGGTTTTACAATTCCAGAATTCCATTGTAACTCCCTCTTTCTGTTGCTGCTGGGGATATATTAGCTATGTTATTGGACTCCACTGTGACCCAGAATCATCCTCCCCACAGTCATAGCAAGTAGCAGGCTCCCCCGAGTGTGTGAGAGCAATGTACATGCTTTGGAATGAAGACACACAGGCTCCCTCTGCCTGTACAACACAGAACTTGTGCATTTAGCAGCTCCACACTTCCTCCCTCTCCCTCTCAGGGAAACCGTGTTGCTCTCTATCAAGAGCTGCTCTTACCCTTCTCTCTCCCTCGCCCTTTCTCTCTCTGTCACATCTCTCCATTTCTGCCTGGAAGTTTGACCCCCACTCCCAGCAGCTGAACAGCTCTGCTATCTTTGGATTCATTGGGTAGAAAGTGAGGTGCACCAAGCAAGAGAGAAATAGCTAGAGAAAGCTTTCAGTCCACGAGCAACAGAGAATCAGCTCTTCGGGCTTTTACTCCCTAGGTGAGATGATCTCTGATCTGACCATTTGTGTGTGTATCTATGCTAATAGTTTGTGCTGAGGCTGTGGGGTCGGACTATCTGGGCTCACTTTGGCTCAGAGACAGTTTGTAGAGGAAGGAAATGAGAGTTAAAAATATAACAAGTTGGACACCAAGCAAGGCAGCTTCTGTCTCTTATAGCTCCTGATTCTAGAGTTCCGTTGGGATCTTTATTCAACACAATCAGCAAGCCCTTCCTTGTGCCTGTAATCTAGGTAGAGCTCTGTTGCTGCATAGGTAAGTACTGAGTATTACCAAATAGCTAGTCATTGAACTATGTACTTTTTTGGGGATAAAAAACCTGAGATGATTTTAGAGCTACCAGAGTTTCACTAAAGCCTTTTGGATGTCCTGGGATAGTTATTGTTGTAGTTCAGCAAGAGCCACAAGTTGCAAATTGAGAAGAGTAATTTAGTGTGTGTGTGTGTGTTAAATGTTACAATTTGCTGGCAGTGATAGTGTGAGGGATTGTTTTTGGTCTCAGCATTGCCTGATGAATGACATTGTTTCCTGCACTTGATGATATCTTATAATATGTAAGGGGTGCTTATGTGGCCTCCTATGTGGCCTCCACATAATCTGTTAAAGCTTGAAAATTACTACATGTAATACCATCTTCCTCAAATAGAGGGCGCCCTTTATAAATCCAAGCATCTGTGGTTATTTGTATGGAAAGTTTCTGTCTGGCAAATTTAGAACTTTGAGGTAATTTAGGGCTTGGAACATCCATAATAAACAGATGGTTTATATGATAGGTGATGTTTACATTAAACTGAATTGACTCATAATTGTTAATGGAAATAAACAAACTTTTTGTAAATTTATAATCCATTGATTTTTCCCTAAATAGATAATACAGTGAGGGCACAGGTTATGGTGAACACAAATTACATTTTCTCAACATATTTGTTTTTATACAGATAAATTGGAACTGATACAGTCTGCAGGACAACACTACCCCTAGTGTTTATAGATAGATGTTATTTATGAAGGCTGAGCAAGCAATAAGGCAGTTACAGTTCATATCTAGAAACGTAGCATATGCAATAAAATTAAGGTTGATGAGAAAATATACCATGTTCTTATATATTAAATCTAATACACAGGAAAAAAATATAATATATTGATTGTTTTCCTTAACATAATGTTTTTGGCTGGCACAAAAAAAAAAGATCCTTCTCTCTGTATAAACATATTTGAGAGAATGAGCCAGACATTCCTGCACACAATATTTTATTCCATGCTGTGGATCATCTAAGTTTTTCAGGTGTTAAAGACATTTAATGCTAAATAAATAAATGCATTTAGCGTGAATGTTATTTAGAAATAGTACATTTGATCTTGTGTTTGATTCTCTGTCTGGGGACTCCACCCCAAAACAGTTTTTGCATAATGAAATACATTTTTCTAAAATACATTATTACATTATTGCTATTAAATGCAGTATCGGTCTTGTTGATTGCGTTTGCTGCACTACTGGTTCTGACTCCACAAACAGAATCAGAAGCCAGTTGATTAACAGACCTGAAGGAAAACTGGCAGTAGCTTCTACTTGATCTCAAATAAGATATAATTAAGGTCCCAAGCATTCAGGATAACAGGTCCCATACCTGTATTACAAATTTTCCCATAATGTATTTTGTTGGAGTTTCACCCTACCCTCACCCAATTTGCGTCACTTTCCTCTCCCTACCAAATTGCAGCTTGATTGGATCTGTCCTGTTTGTGTCATCACACTTTCGTTTTCTGTCCATTGCTCTGCCATTCCTATGTTTTTAGGTGGTAGCCCTATAAGTCATATGT
This sequence comes from Xenopus borealis, assembly GCA_024363595.1. Classification (NCBI taxonomy): domain Eukaryota; kingdom Metazoa; phylum Chordata; class Amphibia; order Anura; family Pipidae; genus Xenopus; species Xenopus borealis. The sequence continues at coordinate 81,516,586 of CM044445.1, forward strand.
GACAGTTTCAATATATGTTTATGTAGAATTTCTTACTCCTAAAATGTTGGGGGTGGGGCAAAAAGAAAATTTTCTTGGGACCCAATCGGCTTCTAGTTATATTACTTCAAATGGACTTAATAATTCTGAAGAAAGCAAAGGATGGATACAGAGTTCCCTCTCCAGATACTTTAAGCTAGTGCTGTCCAGCTTTGTTAATGTAGTGGACCTATCTGCAGAGCAGCCAATGTGGCTGCAACTGGCCATGTCTACTCTCCTCCAGCCTTGCCCCTGCTGTACCCAGGCCACACACCCAACACTGCTCACTGCTCTTCTTGCTTTTCAGTTTTTCTTTGTCTGACGTCTATGGTTTTGAATTGTAGGGTAAACAGAGGATCTGGGTGAAAATTACATTACATGTTACTTTTTAATGAATTTAAAGGGCATGGGGTAAGTTGATATTCATGTGAAAATGATGACAGAGGTTGAACAGGTAAGGGGGGTTAAATCAAGGTGACTCCTGAAAGCAGGTGAGTTGAAATATCTGTAATTTCCAAACCATCTCCTGAATGAATACCTGTGCAAGGACTATTTGTTAGATGGAGTGTAAAGTTTACAGCCATAGTACTTTGGAGCAGCGGAGAGTCATTCTTTGGAGTGATAAATGGCAATTCATTATCTAAAAGTCTCATGGAAAAGTCTGGGTTCGTCAGATGGGACTGGGGCTGTTTTCATGGTCTGCACTTTGCAATGAAAAGCAAACCTTAAGGTTACATTATACTATAATATTCCTGACAACACCATACTTCCTATTTTGTGGCAACAGTATTGGGAAGGTTCTTTCTTGTTTTAGCACAATAATGATCCAATACACAACATGACTGACCTCCAGAGAACTCTGACCTTAACTCAACTGAACACTTGTGGGTTTAGTTGGAATATCGACTGTGATTCGGGACGTATCTGCAACGTTAGTTCCCAAAAGCAAATCCAAAGGCCTAGTGGCAAGCCTTCCCAGAATAGTAGAGGTATATAATATATATATATATCAGCCAGCGTGACAGCACTCCAGGAATTCCTTGGAGTGCTGTCACTCTGGCTGAACTACTTGTGTTATTTTTGAACAGGCACCCAGGTCATTTGTTTTGTCTTATGGAAGCACGCTCTAATTCGTGGTTTTATATATATATATATATATATATATATATATATATATATATAATATACATACCTCCCCATTATCCTTATTGTACTTTATACACACCCCACACTTAAATACCCATTGTTCTCCTTATATTCCTCTTGTTCTCCTCATTGTACTTCTCCACACACCCACACCACCCACATCCTTCTCGCTTTAATACTCACACACACACATATATATCCTTAGTTTTTCCTACTGTACTTAACATCACACACATTTTCTAGGGTAATCACCCTCCTACATTAACATTGCATTGCCCAAGACAAAGGGCCTAATTTCTAGTATATTGAAGTAAGGTTCACATATTTCCTCCAGGCAGCAGTGTACAATACAGAGAGTGACAAATATATATTTTCTGGGGGAGGAGAAGAACATGACCATAGTGAGTGTGTGACAAAAGTGTTTGTGTGCTGAATTACAATAAACAGAGATGGGTCAACAATAATAAGCACTAAATAGGGGTTTGTGTGGTGGGGGGTTGCAATAATAAGCCTGAAGCATAAGCATGTTTGATGGGTAAATATAATAATATGTTTGATTGTGGGTATTACAATAAAGTGATGGGAGTGGGTTACATTAAGGAGAATGAAGGGTATACAGTATAGAGAATGGAGGCCTGTGTTCAGTGGCATAACTAGATATTACTGGGCCCCACAGCAAATTATTAGTGGGGCCCCCAAAATGTTTAGAGGTTTACCGGTTTTGCCAATATTTATTGAAATTGTATATTAATGAGGGCCTCATGGGGCCCCTAAACCTATTGGGCCCTCCTGCAACAGCATTGTCTGCTTCCTCTGTAGTTACGCCTCTGCCTGTGTTTTTGTAGAAGTACTGATTTTAGTGAAGAGAAAGAAGTAAAAGAATGCCCTACATTAATCTTAAATTGCCTGAAACTGCCCAGTGCAGTTTCATGGCTAACCATTTATCACTGAAAAACACAATAGTTAGCCCCCCTACATTAATGTTAAATTGTAAACTGCCCAGTTCAGTTACATGTCTAAGCATTTATCACTGAAAAACACAGTACTGCACTGGGCAGTTTCAGGAACAGTAACATCAAAAAATAAAAGTGTTTTAAAGTAACGACAATTTAATGTTGTGTTGCCCTGCTCTTGTAAAACTGCTGTGTTTGCTTAAGAAACACTTCTATTGTTTATATACAGTAAATAAGCTGTTGTGTAGCAATGGGGGCAGCCATTCAAAGGAGAAAAAGCTCAAGTTACACAGCAGATCGCAGGTAAGCTCTGTCTGTCTAATGGTGTTATCTGTTATCCATTAGTTAACCTGTGTCATATAGCCTTTTTTCAATTTCCGCCATTGCTTTAGAGCAGCTTGTTTATATGAACTAAAGTAGTGTTTCTGAAGTAAACACTCAGTTTTACCAGTGCAGGACAACACTACATGATATTTTCATTACTTTAAAACCCTTACATTTTTTGGTGTTACTGTTCCTTTAATGTAGGGGGGCGATTACCCTTGAAAATGTGTGTGTGGTGTTAAGTACAGTAGTAAAAACTGAGATATATGTGTGTGAGTATTAAAGCGAGAAGGAAATGAGTGGTGTGTGTGTGTGGAGAAGTACAATAAGGAGAACAAGAGAAATATAAGGAGAACAAGAGGTATTTAATAGGGTGTGTGTGAAGTACAAAGTGTGTGTGGGGGGGTTATTACACAAGGGGATGTGTGTGGAACAACATAAGAAGCATAAGAGAGATATTTATTGTGTCTGGGTATAAAAGTGAGATGGTTGAGGGAAATATGTGTTTGTGTGTGACGAAGTACATCAAGGAAAATAGGAGGTATATATGTGTGGATATTAAAGTGAGGTGGTTGAGGGTGGTGTGGGTATGTGGAGAAATACTATACAAAGAACAAGAGGTTTGGGAGAACAAGTGTGGGGTATGTGTGGAGAAGTACAATAAGGAGAATTGGGAGGTATGTATTTGTGTGTGTGGGCATTACACGAGGAGATGTATGTGGGAGAAGTACAATAAGGAACATAAGAAAGATATTTGATTTTGTGGGTATTAAAGTGAAAAGGCTGATGAGAAAGCACAATATAGAGAGAATGGAAGGGATATGTGTGTGGAGGAAGTACAATAAAGAAAATAAGAGAGGCATATGTTAGTGTGTGCGTGTGGGATTGCAGTGAGGAGTGTGATAGAAATGTGTGTTTGAGAGGAAAGCACAACAAAGCGAAAAGGGAAGGTATATGTTTGGGTAAGAAATGACAATACAGTACAGTGATGTGTGTGGGGGATGAGGTGTGTATGTGTGTTTTTTCATGTTCATGCAGTTCATCAAGCAGTATGAATAATACCCATGATTACTGTGTGGTTCCTTCCAAGGGCAAAGTGCTAAGCTAGCATTATTGCTGCCTGGATTCATTGCCCCCCTCTGTGCACCCTGAATGTACAGTGGACACATAAGACTGCCTAGTGCACACAAATTTTAAATACTGTTGATGACACAACTGATTGTGAGAGAGCAGGACTAGGGAGCTTCATTTTCAAAGGACCAATGTACCTTAGAACACCATATGAGGTGGTTTTGCTGCCCAAACCTTAGGCTGTTTACTTTTATGAGACGGAATTAAATTAACCCTTAAATTAACATTTAAGGGTTCACTGCTTCTGACAAAGGAGGCATTCCAAGTATAGGGCTTGCCTTGTTCTGTTTATCCTGAATGTACATCTGTTTCACGTTCGCAAGCTTATTCACAGACTGCAGTTTTGTGCCATGTTTAAATGAATAGGGAACACTGTGATCTTAGGTGGAACTGTAGGAATACATTGGCTGTTTTTTAGCTTTTCACAATATTACAATCCTCTATTGGAGTCACTACACACTGCGGCATCCAAGCAGTTAATGGTGCAGGCATGTTTTCTCCAAATCTATTTTAATTTCATGTACAGGAAAGGTAAGCTTGCCTCCTCCGTTAAATAGGAATATTGTTTATTCACTGGGTGTGAGTATTTTCTCCCTCAGCTTTCAGTTTGCCAAAGCAAAGCACCACAAAAATGTAGATTTATCTTAATACAGTGGAGTTTTTGTATTTTTTCCCCTGCATTTGCTTGGGAAGGGAGATGAAATGTTTTGGACTGTATGATTTTCTTAGGTGCTACATCTTATAATAAGTATGTGTGTGAGTGCACGTGTGTGTGAGCAAGCTTGAATGTATATATGTACTGTATGTGTGTGATACACAGATGCCTTACAAACCAAAAAGCTTTACATACGTAGTTTCTCCACCGCACACCTCATCAACTTCCTCTGCAATAGTGGTGCTAGTCCTCCATTGACCTGGCCGGGTGTAGCATAATAAAAGGGGCACATTCCCCGACTGCAAATATCTGAGTGTGTGCGGACCGTTTCTATACTTTCGCGGTTACAAACCAAAAACCCTTCTAAGAAAGCTGCACAATTACATTGTTTTGGACTGATTATAACTGTCACTGTTAATTTGGAATGGACATTATTTTCCTAAAGCAAGCTCAACTTTATCTCTATTTTTTTAGTTCTTGTATTTGAGAATTGTAGGGTAGGAGCAATGAATAATTCAATCTGTTCTGGTTCCTAAATTGATCTTTTTGCAATTAGCAATGTTTATCTCAGAATTACAGTATCATCTTTTTGTACATGTGATTTATTATTATGGGGACTTTGTCATCAAAACAATAGACTGCCAGTGTTAGAGTGCTAAGAGCAATATTGGGTAAAGCTGTCAGTTTACTTCAAAGCTGTAGAAACACAGAGCAAAATGTTCAACCAACTGTTCCAGGTGACTAATGCTACATGCGTGGAACCTTTGTGGGCCACCTTTTTCTGCAAAAAATACTTGCCTTCCTATATTTTTATCCTATCTTTCTTCTTATTACCAATAGGACAAATAATTGAATACAGGTACTTATTAATACATATTTAGGGCAAATTTAGAGGCCCTTACCCATGTGTTCTATTATGTAAACCAGTAAAATAATTACATAGTTTCCAGAAAGCTTTAATTTTATGGGCCAGTCCCTTGTTTTGACTTTTTAATATTCATTTATAGTGTGTAGAGGCACACACTGGAACACTAAAGGGCAGAAATTTACACCCTATAGAACCCATACTCTATGACCTGTTGATAGGAAGTGACTTGCACTGGGCTGAAAAGTCACAAGGTATGCATGTACTTAATGCTTTAAATAGAGATATGTGGAGCATCTTATGTCTCCTAAATGAGGCACAACATAGGGCATACCTTGTACTGCATCTCCTGCATGCAGCACTGACGTGCACTGCCAGACCAACATTCAGAGATGGGTGCCACCTTTTGAATTTCAGTAGTGCAAAGAGTTCTGCCTCTAAGAGGCACCTGCTTTTTTTGTATTTTGTGCCGGGCCATGTTATATAAGCCTTCTGATGTTATAGGTTTTTCTTTCTGTTTTGTTTCTGGTTTTTAAACTTGAAAATAATAATTTAAAACTTAATATGGCCATAAACCAGATGATGGTGATCTTGCTCACTCTATAACTTCCAGTTATTGAAAAGAAGTGTGTAAAATGATTATCATGAAAAATAAATATATCATATTGTATATAATAGATATGGCACGTTATACCCCCTTTCTAAATAAGTCATAGGTCCGGACAAGCCACTCTGCAGTCGTTCCAGTGGCCAGACTGGGTAGAGATCTACTACTTTTCTGCTTGGGGAGATTTATTTAGATAACATTGCTATGCAAGCTGTTTCTGTTTGCTCACCTTTATTAATTACTGTGTATTGAAAATTACTCCTGGCACACAGTACCTATATTTTTGCATCTGTATACACTCTGGCAGTAACTCTGACTATCCTAGCTCAGTAAACGATGCCTGTAGAGAGAGAACAGATTGAATATAAACTCAACGTTTTGTACTCGTGAGCCCCATATACAGTGTAAAGTCTTAAATAGGTGGTTTGCCTTCAAATTAACTTTGTTTTATTATATTTTTACAGTTTTTAAACTATTTGCCTTCTTCAGACTCTTTTCGTCCTTAAAATGGGGGTCACTGACCCCATGTAAAAAGCAAACACTCTATAAGGCTGCAAATGTATTGTTACTGTTACTTTTACACATAAATCTATTAAGTCCCTCTCCTATTCATAGTCCAGTCTATTAATCATAAATGAATGGTTGCATGTGAGATTGCACACTGTAGAGCTTCTGAATAAGAAACTACATCATACTAAAAGTTAATTTAATGATGAGTAACTCCCTTTAAGGGCAACAGCAGTGTGAAAAAAAAACTTTCAAGGAGGTGCTACATAAAGATTGGTTATTTAGCCCCATGTAATCAGCAGCCTCAGTTTAGCAATAAACTTGTGTTTTTGTGCCTCCAAAACTTGCTTCTGCGCCAGGAATTTTTAAAAGTACATGCTTTGAGGCCACTGGAGCAACATCAAAGGAATTGACAAGCAACAACATACTGACAAGCTACTGGTTGGGGATCAGCTCAATAACTCATAATAACAATACCTCTAGTATTAAAAAGTAGCCAGTACAAGACTGGAATGAAGTATACACAGTTCTAAATGTAGCACAAATTAGTTAGATTATATTAATAGCATTAAGATGCCTGCTGGAAAACCCTTTAAACCATCTGTAAGAAAATAAACAATATGAAGGAAACAATAGTATCATGCAAGCATGATTCACAAAAACATTAAATAGAGCAATTAAAAAAGGGAAGTATTGTTATTCTTTATAGCTGAGCTTTCCCTGTTGCACAGCAGACTTGCACAGTCCAAGAGGCTTCTCCTGGCACAGGCTTTCAGCATCTGTCAATTAAAGGTATAACTAGGTAGAAAGCCATTTATAATTTACCACCCTACTAGATCATTAAGCGAACATGCAAAGTTTGGAATGTTTGGTCCTTCTAAGGTAAAAACTGTCAGAAAGGTAAAAACTTGAGAAAGCAAAACAGCTTGCTTATTATTTAGATAATAAATCACAATTTTCATTAATTGGTTATAGGCGTGACAAACCTTTAAATCTCTTGGAAAGACATAAGGAAAATATAAAGTACAGGCTGTACAGATACCAAGCAGCAGGCTTATGCAGCTAAGGTTGTATGAGTGCATTGGCACCTCAGAAATAGCACTGACTTGTCAGTAGCACTATCTATTTTGTTATATGTGAAAACATGCATGTTTTAAGAGGGTTAAAGGAGCTAGTATATAGTACCTTTTTCAGGTTAGCATTTTAAGTAAAATGTATCCTGTTTGAAGCATGCTTGCAATTCAAAACATATCCTTCCTTGATTCTAAATTTGAGTGCAGTCCCCTGTGTTTTTTACATTTCCTGCTCTCTTCCTGTCATACAATACAGTTACATTTGCATTTCTGCAACCACTTTCAGGAAGATAAGATTGCTAACATTTTATTAATATTTCTTTGTATTCATGGTAAAGATTCCATTGCAAGTGTTGCACTGAATATGTACTTGGTCAGTGTTGAGCTATTGGGACCCTTGCAACATCATATCTCTCTTCATTCACTCTCTTCATGAAGGAGTTGGCTTCAAATTTTTATTGACAGGTCTATTAAATTTTAGGGTGTTACAATCAGATTACAGCTAATTCAAATAACAGATTTCAGCACAACAAAAAAATCAGAAAAATGGACTTTGGCACAAATAATGCATAGAGAGAGACAGGAGAGACTATCCAGTTTTCAAGCAATTTGTTGTGGTCAAACAGATTTTCATTTTCTGTTATGGAGTATGTTGCATTATGAGATACTGTATACTCTGCAGTAATTTTAGGTCAGTCCTGTTCTCATGTAAAGTGACCTCTACACTATCACCCCTCCTAGACCTTTTTGCCCCCTGCCATCGGTGATGGGATTACCCTCTTCACATTGCTAGAACATCTTTTAGAGATTCCTTGTGATGTACCTCAAAATTGGGTTGAAACCAACTATTTCTAATAGACAAACGTGTACCATAAACTATAACAATAATTTTTTTTCCCCTTTGTGCTACGGAAGCAAAGGTGCTTTTTGCACCTGCAAATTGAAGGTTTGTAAATTAATTTCAATGCCCCTACAGGAAAGCCATATTAACACCTATGCAGAGTATGAAGTATTTGCAAAGAACCATGTATTTTGTGCTGGAGTTCTTACATAATTAGCATCTAGTGATGATTTTTGGTGGGCACAATTATGCTGTGACACTGGGAGAATGCTGCTATGTGGGGAATAAATATGGCAGACCAAATTTTAAACTGCTGAAATTACACTTCAAACCCATCACGCTATGATGATATATTTATTTGTTGCCATGGTTGCCTTAAAGTTCCAGTCCTTTTATTTATATGCATTCCTGCTTGTTGGGCTGGATGAATAGGCGGTGGCAAAGACAATTGACACAGAACATGAATGTGGTTGCTGGCATTGGCAAGTGGCATGGCTTTTTAGGCATTATGCTAAAATATCTAATATTTTATCTAGACATTACTTGTTTTTTGTTCTCACATTCCTCAATTTTTCTTTGTCGCACTATTGCTTATTTCAAAATCTTGTCATCTGATTTGCTTAAGCCTCAGCTAAATACATTAAATATATGAAATTTAGAATTTATATGTTGTGCTTTTCATTTTAAGATTTAAATATTATTACTGTATTTTAGAACATCCGTTTGAAGTACTTTTTTTTTTACTTGAGTGGGGTCATGTGTTTGTTCTACTTGCAGTAGCAGAATTAATGTAATTAGGCCCAAATAAACACAAAAAGTAAAGTTTATTCAGGTGCCAAAGAAACAACATTGCCAGATCTTAGGCCTTGGACACACAAGCAGACCAGCGCATAAATACCACTAGTGATTTAAAGGACCAGTAACATCAAAAAATTAAATTGTTTTAAAGTAATGAAAATAAAATGCAATGTTGCCCTGCACTTGCAAAACTGCAGTGTTTGCTTCTGAAGCACTACTATTGTTTATATAAATAAGCTGCTGTGTAGCCATGGGGGCAGCCATTCAAAGGAGAAAAGGCTCAAGTTACACAGCAGATAAGCTCTGTAGAACATAATGTTATCTGTTATCCATTACTTATCCTGTGCCATATAGCCATTTTTCAATTTCTGCCATTGCTACTTAGCAGCTTGTTTATATGAACTATAGTAGTGTTTCTGAAGCAAACACATCAGTTTTAACACCGCAGGACAACACTACATGAAATATTCTTTACTTTAAAACACTTAAATTTTTTGGTGTTACTGTCCCTTTAATAAACAATTCGAAAAACAAACTGATTCCTTGATTAATGCAGGGGTCTGACAAACAGTCAGTTCTGGTTATACTTATATAGAAAGAGAGAAAGAAAAGTACTCTGCTCAACCACTCATATAATTGGTCAATTACTAATTTCCTTATATTTATAATTCCCTTAGGGTGATATGATTTCAATATAGAAATGCAGACTGCATTTAGCAAAAAACCTCTTAAAACAACTGTTTATAAGTTATATAGTACCAATGAGGATTTAGTAGTATTGTTAATTTTAATAGAAATTTAATTGAAATTAACAATACTACTAAATCCTCATTGGGAATGATAAAAATGTTGTTTGCCCAATTTGCTGAGAGTAGCTTAAGTGGTCTCAACATTCTTACATTCTGCCCCCACACCAGAATGACGGAAGTAATGAACACACGTGATCCAGCCATGGAAGAATTCACACTAAGTGCGCCAGCAGGTGCAGAAGGCCAGACTGTCCAGGTAAGGGCATTGATATTGTACTTTTAATTACTCCATTTTGTATGCACAGTATTTTAAATTGCCTAAATGCTTGTAGTTCTGTTTTCGTTCTAGAGCCTACAATATCTAAAATCACAATCTGGCATGTTTCTTTTTTTCAAATGTATACATATTGTGAGCTTCCGGTAGCGAAACCCAAGGCCCTGGCCCAGATTTCAGCATAGAAACGGACACTGACACAGCCTTTTATGGTTAAATTGCAGCTTTGCTGGCATTT
>CM044445.1:81579348-81593986 GCA_024363595.1 Xenopus borealis
GCAATACAAACCAGGTTTGAAAAATGTTACTGCTTATTGTTTGTCACGTTTACCTTTACCTGCAGCTTCTGATACACTGGATGAGTATAAAGAAATTGTAGCATTGACTGATATATTATCATCTACAGTTACAGCTGCTGATTTTAATCAATCTTGCCTCACGTGTCCAGTTCAAGTAAAACTACAGGACATCTTACAAAGTAAATGGCCAAATGCTGAAAAGAAATTCAGCCCTGATCTTCAACCGTACTACAGGATTAGGTGCAAACTGTCAGGCCCGGACTTGCAATTGGTGGGTTCTGGCAAATGCCAGAGGGGCTGCTGTAAGGTCCCATAGACAGTCACTATTAAGTGGACTGGTGGAGGATTATTTGGGCCTCTGTGTACTTGACAGTGCCCATTTTAGTAGATGGCTATGTTGTCTGTGGAATCCACCGCTTACTGCTACCAGAGACCTTGAGAAAAAACCTCATACAACTTGTACATGAGAATCATCAAGGAACTGTACGTACAAAACAAAGACTATACAAGAACTATACTGATAAAGAGCCTTTGTGCTCGAAACACGAATAAAGGCACTTTTGCAGCAGAACCTCTGCGCTATTTTTATCGACACCTACCATTTTTGTACTACTAATGATGGCTTTGGATGGAAGCAAGGTGCAGTGATACTTAAAATTCAAACCACAGAGGAACGAGTACCAGTTTATTACATTAACTATACTGAAGGCCAGCAATGGATGCCGATGCAGTAACTGCCATTCATTCTTGTGTTACTTGTCAGAATCATGACAAAACAGCTATCACATAAACACCACCACTTCAGCCAGTACCATTCCCTGATTCAGCATGGGAAAAACTTGCTATTGATATTGTGGGTCCTTTTGCAGATGCTCCTATAGACTGCAGATTTGCTATAACTCTGACTATTACAGGAAATGGCCAGAAATTGCATTTGTTTCTCATATAACATCAGCTACAGTAATAACATTTCTGTCTACAGTCTTCAGCAGAGAAGGTAATGCAAAGGATAAAGTAAACGGACCACAGATTGTTTCATCTCAGTTTGAAGTCTTTCTGAGAGAGAGGGATATTGTGCATATAAAATCTTCAGTGTATTACCCACAAGCAAATGGAGAAATTAAGCGATTCAACTGAAGTCTGAAAGAAGCACTACAGACAGCATTACTGGGAAATCTTGGAAACTACTGTATTTACAACAGAGTTCCTACATAACTACAGAGCAACATGCCATGCAACAACCCAAGCATCTCCAGCTGAATTATTACATGGCAGACAGATGCGCACTGTTACATGTTGCAGACATGCAAAAAAAGGCTTACAGTATACTGACAGAAAATGAAGTGCAAGAGAAGTGCACTTTCAGCCTGGATCTTTAGTCAGGATTAAGAAACCAGGAATACTGAAACAAGGACAATCTAAATTTACTACACCACTTGAAGTGAGATGCCAGCGAGGACCATATACATATGAACTGTCTGATGGAGGCAAAATGGAATGCAATTCATCTCGCTCCTGCTAGGTATGACTTTGGAGATGCTCCATTTGATGAACCTATAAGGCGTACTGAGAGAATCTCAACAAACTTCCACCAAATATTGTTCCAAAAACAAAAAAGGCTTACAGTATACTGACAGAAAATGTAGTGCAAGAGAAGTTCACTATCAGCCTGGATCTTTAGTCAGAATTAAGAAACCAGGAATACTGAAACAAGGACAATCTAAATTTACTACACCACTTGAAGTGAGACGCCAGCGAGGACCATACACATATGAACTGTCTGATGGACGCATATGGAATGCAAGTCGTCTTGCTCCTGCTAGATATGACTTTGGAGAAGCTCCAATTGATGAACCTATAAGGCATACTGAGAGAATCATAAAACTACCTGCATGGACCAAGGACTATGTGTTATGAAGAATGTAAAATATTGCTTAAAGATGCATACAGTTTTATGATTTCTGTTTATTAAATTTACCAAAATGCTTTCCTACTATAGGGGGAATATGTGGTGTTTGTGCAAGGTGCCTGTAGGTGTCACTGTGCACAAGAGTATACTGTGCATACAGTGTATTTTCTATGCTGCTTAACAGGATTAGCATTCAATCTACTGTTGATATGTAATGGCTGCATGAACCTGCTAATAAAGCACTGTTATACTCTGCTCATCCTCAGCTACCAAAACATAACAGAAATTATTAGAGTACTTTGCAGCTAGATATCTAAATGTGTTTCATCTTGTATCTAGTACAGCTAGACACAGGATGAGTCATACTGTATATGCAACAGGCTTAACTCTTTTTGGATTCTTCTCTTTGTGGATTGAAGTTGGTGGCTTAAGTTGGGTTGCAAAATGGCCAGTCCTGAGATATAAGGGGTTATTTACTATTCCCAAGTGCAATTTCAAGTGCACTCATCATCGTTTTTTTCCAGCAACGCAGTGTCATTGCAGTCACCAGGGGGAATTGTGGTTGAAAGGGAAATTAGAGCATCATAAATTACCCCTGTAGAGTACCTGACAGATCACATCATGGGACAATCAAGCCAAGAATAAATAACTACAGAGGAAATTATATATAATCAGAATCCGTTATATCCTATCTAATCTGACACAAATCTGACACTAAGTGAACAATCCCACATATTCACATATTAAGAAAGGAAATCTTGTTGATAATTTCATGACAAATACAGTTTGCTAAAATTGATGACAGTTACCTTCTTAAAATTTAATTTACAGAAAATATCAAAATGTAGGAACATGCTACACACGTCGCAAAGGCACACAAAAATAGTCTGATGCTGAGTTAAATATACTTGGTATTCAGTCTACTCTGCTGGTAAAATGAAATTTCCTACATTTTTTGCCACACTCCTGGGATTTTAAAAGCTGATGTCTGTGGGGGCTTACAGACTGAATGACTTGCAAAACACATTTTACATTAAAGTCAGCAGGGTGAGAATGGCATTGATCCCGCTACATTTTAAATTGAGAACAAGCCCTCTTCCAGTTAAGTTAATTACCCAAACCATGGAGGCATTTGGAAGGTAGACATTGATTTAAACGGTTACAAAACAGAAAAACACTGTGAAATTTAAGCAAAGCTTGTTACAAACTTATAGCATTGATATTTCATTGTACAGAGCTATGTTTAGAAGCCCCCTACCTGCTCTGCCATCTTGTTGGTTATGTGTTTGCTGTAGGACAATGTGAGGTTGAATTGATGGGAAAATTATAAATGATTATTCTATCTCTTTGGATATTGTAACTCATCTGATCACTGCATTAGACCTTTTCCTATGGAGTACAGTATTAATTATATATAGTAAAAGTAAAAGAGGTTATATTTGCAAAGAGAGTAACAGAAGACAAAGTGTGCTTGTTTTTATTATTTTTATAAGGTGTTTGTTTGAGGGGGGGAGGAAGATGTAGAGCGGCTTCTTGTTTGACCATCTCCAATAGGCCTTACCTTCTACCTAGGATAGAAGGATTGGAGATATTAATTTAACGGAAAATCCTAAACCCTATTGGGCAGAGAAAATAGTACCCATTTCACCTTACAGGTGGGGATACCCAGGCCATGCAATGATACATTTTAATCTTCACTATTGATTATGTAAATCTTAGACAAAATCCAAAAACGTGTTGAGGTCAAAGAATTTCTTTTCCTGGGTGTTTTTTTTTTTTGCAGTGGAGTTAATGGGCGGTGCATTTTTCACAACAAATTTTTTTTGGTTTAAAAAATAAAATGCTGATGAGAAATTGCTGAATTTTGCCAGGAATCCACGTCGGGAGAAAAATGTCACTCATCAGTAACCTTCTACGTCAATAAAAGGCAGAAGTGTCAAAAGTATGAGCCATAGTATATACTGTAGGCAGAAAGAAAAGTCTGTAGTCAACATCCTTACAAACTCCCTGAGTACAACAAGTACATAATCAAGATATATAGTTTGCAATATTTTTATCTATAACTAAGTTGCTTAATTGGTTACAGAAACGAAAGGCTCTTTAAAACCACATAGGCTCGGGGATGCTAATCTGGAGATTCCTAATGAGTCTCTGAAAAAATCTAATATTCACTAATAACCATCTTTCCACTTACAACTGGCAACCTTAAGGTCCTTAAGCCTCATTCCATCTACATTTTTTATTATGGGTTTCAAGAAAATCGTGAAATAAAATTCAAAATTAACCTTTCTTTACCTTTGCTCATTGATAAACTAATATCCAATCCCTAATGTGCCAATTAGTTTATTAGTTTTGCCAGACCTATTCATACATCTATTTCCAGTTATTTTCCAAAAACTTAATTGGTGTCAGATGTTTACCTTTTATTCAGTCTCAAACTAAGTAGGGTTTCATATTCTTGGTTTTAAAGACATTTGATATTAATAGTTGACTTGTCACAACGTATTTTTACCTAACATTCAAATGCCATATATAAACAGTATTTTAATTAATGAATATGTCAGGGGATCTAATTATTCTGTTTTATGGAAAATATCAATATCTCCTGGATACTGGATTTTCCCTCCTCTTTTCCATATTCCAAAACCTATGAAATAATAACCTTCTAAAAGTGCTTTGTCAAAACTCATCACGTTTTATGACATTAATATTTAAAGGGGTAGTTCACCTATAAGTTAATGTAGTGCTTTAAGGTGGGGGGCAGGTCTAGACTGGTCGGGCCCACGAGTGCCGGGGCCCATCATGTTTTTTCTCCCGGTACCATGCTGGCCCAGTCTGATTCTGAGTAACATTTCAATTGGTCTTTATTATTTTTTGCAAATTGTCTTAGAATATCACTCTCTAAATCATACTAAAAGTCAATTAAAAGGTGAAAAACCTATTTGCATATGTTAAATTCAATTGCAGCTCATTTAAAAGAGACTATAATTCAAACACAAGATTCCATAAGCGTGCATAAAACAGAAATATTAATCACAAAAATATGTATGTAACTGAAATTTCAAATAGGATTTACAGGGCAAAGCTAATGTTGAAGAGGACAGATTACACTGGGCTGTTAAACTAATCATTAATAGAATATGTAGGGCATATTTTCAATTCCAGCCCTTATCCTTGGCAAATGGGGTACATGTAGATGTATATTGGCTTTTAAACCTTATTTAAAGGAACATTTGCACCAAAACACTGATTGCACTGCACTGGTACAACTGGTGTGTTTCCTTGAATTACTGCTATGGGGGCAGTCATTCAAAGCTGAAAAGGGAGAAAAGGCTCAGGATACACAGCAGAAAGGCTCTGCAGTATACAATGGGATTTTTTTATACTGTGTATCCTGAGCTTGAATGGCTGCCACTATGGCTACACAGTAGCTTCTTTATATAAGCTGTAGTACTGTTTTTTTAAGCAAACCCCACCAGTTTTAAAAATTGGGTCATAACTGTTTGCTTTTGAATCTGAGCTGTATACTAAGGATCAAATGCATACTCACTGAAAAATTACGTCCCATGTGGCCCCCCTTCAAGTCGCTGACTAACTCAGAGTTAGAGAACTGAAAAGCAGGAAGTTTTTTTCTGTCCTTTTATGTTAAACAGCCAGTCACTTCAACCTGTTTTTTTATTTTTACACTGAACTGTTCCTTTAATGAGGCAGTCCATAACTTGGATCTACAAGAACCATATTGTGGTTAGACCTTGTGTCCGCCGTAAGATGTCTCTTTTAGTTCCTTTAGAGATGTTGTTTTTTTTTGTTGAGGATATCAAAATTAGATCAGAATGACAAGGTCAATGCTACTTGAAATCCAGAGTCATTTTAGGTAGAAGAACGCTTTCCTAAAGGTAAATGAAACCATCCAAATTAAGAGTACTAAAACAAATACGCTTCATCTTTACCCACTTACCAGTTTCAGCATAGCCTACTATCCATCAGTATCCATTATAATCCCTTGTATCCAAAGGTTAAGTGAATGAGAACTCAAACAAAGATAGGAAGAAAAGAAATGCTAGATGACATGACATTTATAGATAGCATATCAGAAAGTGTTAGTATGCTGTACCTCTCAATACATATATTTTCCCTTCAGCTTTTTTATGAAGGATACACTATCACAAAGTATAGCACTTTAAATTGATAAGCAGAAAGAACATTTATGGGACCTGTTTGTCAGGGTCAGACAGCCTTACCAGGCTAAAGTTTAGGACCAAGGAGGAATCTGTAACTCAGGCAGGCAGAAATTGTCCAATATGCAGTATCCAAGGGGTTAAAACGTCAGGTCAGGCAATGTAATCATAACCGAAGCATGCAAGTCATGAACCAAGAGATCAAGTCTACGTAGTAATTAGAAGCATCCAAGAACTTTGCAGAGAAAGACCTCTATTTGGGAGTTACAGTAAACTCTGGTCTCCAGCTTCTTTTTGTTTTAAATATTTGCAACAAACCACAACATGACGTCATCAGGTGGCATGTTACTATGTGGTGTTCTGTGACTTCTTGATCATGGGTACCACCATCTTGTATACAGTAACGAGGAAAGGAGCGCACCACAGTGCTCATGACACTGTTCAACAGAATAAGGGAATATGAATCTCCATACATTGTCCACTAAAAAATTATTTAACCATCCAATTTAATAGGATTGCTTTGCCTCTAGTAAGGATTATTATAATCTTAGTTGGGTTCAAGTACAAGGTACGGTTTTATTGTATCCCAATAAAAAAGGAAATCAATTATTAAAATTTGAATTATTTGATTACGAGTCTATTAGAGATGGCCTTCCAATAATCTCTATAAATAGATGACAGATGTTGATTATGTCAGCATGTGCAGCACTCCTTCTATGGGGTTACAGATGGAGCAGCATTGTGATAAGCTGCTGGTGTTATAGATAGCTGAGATTTGCACCAGTGAGAGAGTGGTGTATTTGCGAAGGTAAGGTAAGTAAATTTACAGGGGTGTGCATAGACTACATATAACACATACTGTATACACATAATGCTAAAAACAAGGAAAAGTGAGCTGTTTATAGTAGCCTGTGGTCATATTTATTTAATTGTGTTTCCTGTCCATAAATATCTGCACAGCCTCCTGAGTATGAAGAGGAGATGCAAAATAAATACATTCCCCACCTTGCTGCAAAACATGAACTCCTCATATGGTTAGAAGCATTTAAAGACACACAATAGTATGGATGTATGGATGGCTGGCATGCACCTTGAGATGTTGTTACTTTCCTTTTCAGGTATCCAAACCTGTTTAAAGTTTATACACTTCAAAGTTAATTGGAAGAGTGGAAGTCTACACTGCCATTATTTCAAATGACCCCACATCACAAACATCACATGCATTGTGGAACAATTCTTGCAAACAGTGTGACGTTAAAGCCCTTTGACACAGTAAAGCATAAAAGGCTGTTTTTTTTTTTAGTTCACTTTATGTGTAATAATCTGCTTTTAGAGGCAGCTTGTTCACAGGGAAATAAAGACCTCCAACTTTGCATGATGTAGGTGCTTTCTAATCTCTGAAGGGGGGCGCAGGGAAACAAAGAGAACAAATATTCCAAATCTCAATTCTGTTTCTTTACACATTGTAAATGATGGCGTGTTTCTGGTGCATTGAAACACTCAGTACTGCAAATTGAAGTGACTGTGGGGGAGTGAGTACAGTGGAAGACTGAAATGGATATTCTGTGCTGTAATTGGTTTAGAGTGCGACAGTGCGCAGAGGATAATTAATATGCTATAATGTCCATCATCCTTACTAACAAAACGCCTCTCCATTCCTTTTCATGCTCTTGCTGGGCGTCACTTTAACAACTTACTTGCAACTTGCTTGCCTTCGGCTATTGTTGAACTGCAACTTAACATATCCTACTGACATCCAAAGCTTGAAAGTGGGATGATGGAAGTTTAGTTTAACAGAATCTGGAGGAATGCAGGATGCAGATTCAACATGCCAGTTGCTGCAAAATTACATTTCTCACCCCTCTTTTAATCTGCTGAAGTAGAGACAACGTAACCACTGGAATGATGACTGTTGTTGTCTTTACTCATGTTGCTTTTCAGCCTTTGCTACGTTTATTGGACCAGGATAAAAACATTTGAATGTAACATGTCTGAAATGTTCTTTGCTTAATACAGAGAGTGAACAAAGTAGTACTGATCACCATTAAATTAATTCTAGTATGATGTAGAGAAGGATAATCTGTGACAATTTGCAATTGGTTTTCTTTTTGGTTTTTTTTATTAGTTGTGGTTTTTGAGTTATTTAGCTTTTTATTCAGCAGCTCTACAGTTTGCCATTGCAGTAATCAGGTTGCTAGGGTCCAAATTAGTTAGGCAACCATGCATTGATTTGAATAAGAGACTGGAATATGAATAGGAGATGGCTTGAATGGAAAGATGAGTAATAAAAAGTAGCAATAACATACATATGCAGCCTTACAGAGCATTTGCTTTTAGATGGGGTTAGTGATCCCCATTTGAAAACGGAAATGAGTCAAAAGAAGGCAAATCATTTAAAAACTGTAAAAAAAAAATAATGAAGGCAAGTAGAAAAGTTAATTTGAATTAACCATTCTATAACATACTAAAAGTTAAAGGTAAACACCCCTTTATTATAATAATATGTATCTTTTGTCCCCAGTTTGTAACTGCAATTCAAGAAGTAGAAATAGAAAATATGTATAAACATGAGAGATACTTTACAATGATTTTTTGACAAGCACTATGGTTGTTAATTGCTTTTGGTCCAGAAAAATACAAAGAGCATTGCACAGTTCCAACATTTTTAGGCCCTTTGCCACTGTCCTTAGCTATAAATTATCCAGATATGTCAGTATGATCACTACAGCTTCAGTTTTGCTAATTTTATACCATTTTGAGGGTTATTCAGTTGTAGAATATATACAGAGGCAGATAATGCTGAAGCCCCTGATCTTGAAAACACTAGGTAAAAAGTAATTTTTCAAATATTTAATCAAGATATTCAGCTGTGAATACCAAAGGTGACCTTACACAGGCTGATTTAAGCTGATGATAGGGGCCCTTCAGACTGATTTGACTGCATATCTGCCTGTGTATGGGGCCTGCCAATGTGCCTGGCTGAATTATGTCTGGGCAAAAATCAGCCAGATGTTGGGTAGGGTTGATTTTCCCATCAGATCAAGGTCCGCACCTATTCACTGATGTTGTCCTCGATCTGACCCCCCCATAGCAGCAATTATAATCTGATCATTGGTCAAATGGTCGGATCAGCCAAATATTTCCCACTTCAAAGTGGGCATATCAGTGAAAAATCCACTCAGGTCACCAAACGAGCAGATCTTATAATCAATAGCTATCTTAAGTGGCTTGAATTACTACTTTTACTGTTAACAGCCCATATATACTTTAAAGTGTATTAGATCAGGGGTCCCCCAACCTGTTCTATCTGTGAGCATTACTGAAATGTAAAAAGAGTTTTGGAGCAACGCAAGTATGAAAACAATGTTCCTGGAGGTACCAAAAATAAGGCTGTGATTGACCATATAGTAGTCTCCATTAAGACTGGCAATCTACAGAGGCCTCTGTTTAGCAGTACACTGAATTTTTAGGCAACCAAAACATTTCTCCAAGCCTTGAAATCAAAAAATAGCACCTGCTTTGAGGCCATGGGGAGCAACATCTAAGGGGTCAGAGATCAACATGTTGCTCAAGAGCCACTGATTTCGGACTGCTGTATTAGATGATAGTGATAAGATTAAAATCACTTTTCTATACTGGATCACATTTTTCCTAATGTTTAGTATGTATCTTTTTTTTAATGCATTGCAAGTGTCATTGCCCTGTGAAGTAGTAATATATGTATAGTATTATTGGTACCATAAAATTAGCCAGCCATCTTACTCTATGAAGCCAAAACAAGGTTATAGATTTGCACTGGCCTTTCAGAGTACCAAAGAGTCTCCAGAGGGCCCCTAGTAAGAACCAGCCTATTCCCATTGGCACTTTCCTATTTGAACCATAGGGCTATAAGATACATAGCACCTTTAACCCTGTGTACATTGTTATGATTGAAGGTAATAGGCTCAGACCAATATAATCCCTTTACCATGTGTCAACGAGCGTGACATTTTCCAATCCAGGTGCAAATTAGTGCCAGAGTTGATAAACTTGTGCAAGCTGCTTTCACTTTTTCAGGCATCAGTATTTTTATGTGGTTTTAGGGTAAGGCCAGAGGGGAATATTCGGGGAGATTCGTCACCTGGCGACTAATCACATGGCGACTAATTTCCCTGAACCGCTTCCCCCTGCCTTCCAGTTGCTTAATGAATAATTGCCTGCGCCTATTCACACACAGCACTGCGCTTTCCTGAAATCGCGAAACTTCGACCGACTTCGGAAAACTCAGAGCTGCGTGTTAATAGGCGCAGGCGATTATTCATTAATCAGCTGGAAGGCAGGGGGAAGCGGTTCAGGGAGATTAGTCACCCCAAAGAAGAGGCGATTAGTCACCAGGCGATAAATCTCCCTGAATCTTCCCGTCTGGCCTTACCCTTTCTCCCGTGGCTGGAAACAGTGTATATGTACACTTCACTAGGAGAACCTGCACGGGCAAACAAATCCATGGAAGTAACCTCTCCTCGGAATTCTTCAATAGATGCAAAAGTGCTTGCATTTAAACACTATTAACAATTGTGATATGGTGCAAGGTACATAGACACAAGTAAGTCATGGAATTAATATCTGCATTTTGTGTTAATTCTAGGGGTTCAATTAGTATATTGTGCATAATCTCACAATTAAATTGCACAAACAGATCACATACTGGTATGGAACCTTTTATCCAGAATGGTTGGGACCTGCAGTTTTACGGATAATGGATCTTTCCGTAATTTGGACCCATACGTTACATCTACTAGAAAATCATGTAAACATTAAATGAAACTAATAGACTGGTTTGCTTCCATTAAGAATTATATCTTAGTTTGGATTAAGTACAATGTAATGTTTTACTATTAAAGAGAAAAAGGAAATTGTCTATGGGATATGGCCTTTCTGTAATTCAGAGCTTTCTGGATAATGGATCCCATGCCTGTACTAAAACATTTTCTGGTGCTCACCCATGTTCATGCTGGAAATTATGCAATATACATAAACTTTGACACCAGAAACTTATGTGCTATTTAGCAAGACATGTATCCATCATCTTTATGTTCTGAAGCACTTTTACAGCTCGTTGCTAGTTTTAACAGCTATATTTATGTGTTCACTGATGATGAACTCATTTTTCTTTCCTTCCATTTTCTTCTTGAATGGCTAATCATAGGCTTTCTTTACTCATTTAAAAATAAAACTTTCCTTGCCAGCCTCTTGCTCTTCTTTACTTTGACTGTGTGATCTCTATTCTTCTTGTTTAGCCTCCATATAAAATATGAAATAATTTCAATACAAACTCTACCTTGATTTGAATATAACTAAAAACAAATGTTACTGTCAATGTAAACTTTAATTACTGTTCAATGTCAATCATTAAATCACATCTGCATCACACTATAGGAAAACAAATTATTCTTTCACACTTACTACCTACAATGTTGCAAATATACAAAAATGTATATAAAAATGGAGATTTCTTTCTCTACACCCTGAAAACCAGTATGGCATAGTGTGTCCAGTAACGATCAAGGTGCGCCTTCATATTTCCCACAATTAAACCACTGTCCTGTTCAAGTAGTTCAGAGTTAATGTGATGGAAGGGTAGACAGACAAGCAGCTGAGGCTCCAACAAGGAGAAAGTAGGGACCAGTGTCCTGGTGGTAGTAGCCCAGTTAGGGAATCAGTTGACCAAGATGATACATCTTCCCTGGCCACCTGAGGCAGAGTTTCTGATGCCACCATGGCACCTTTCCTTGCCTCTCTGCAATTTAGGTTTAGAGATTCTGCATGGGCTGTGTGTGAAGAGGAATACAGAATCAAAGTTCCAGATCTAGCAGGGATACCTAGTCACAGATAAACAGTGAGAACTCAATAGAAAGGTTGGTTTATATTGACCGCAGCCACTGATCAACTGATTGCCTACTGCTGATCTTAAATGAACTGTATCGGAATATACCAGTCTGCGATTTAATAATTTTATTTGCAAAGTTGTAAAAGAAAAAAAGAGTAAAACTATTCTTTCCCATTTCAAGTCCTGCCATAATCATAAGGAATGCAGAAGAAAGCCCAGCAAAATACAAATTCTGGTCTTGTATTAACAATCTATAATTGTTACTATGGCAGGGGGGTATAAACTGCAATAAATATAT
Source organism: Xenopus borealis (assembly GCA_024363595.1). NCBI lineage: Eukaryota > Metazoa > Chordata > Amphibia > Anura > Pipidae > Xenopus > Xenopus borealis. Next base: position 81,591,621 of record CM044445.1, read on the forward strand.
GCATTTTCTTTATCAATAAAATTCACGATACAGAAAAAGGTGCACATTTTTAACTGTTTTTGCAGATTTGCAGATATGTCCTCTGTCCAAGGTGCTGACCAAGGGCACATTTCTGGAGTTGTGCTAGTTCCTTTTCTCACATTCCTCCCCATGAAAATAGTAACCCTGTTAATTAACCCAAGCCCCATAGATATAACAGGAATGAAAAAGTCTATTATACCATTGCTAGTGGTTGTAATGCATGCCAGTAAAATGTAACTTCATATTATAACAATGGTAAAACAGTATCAGCATTCAACATCATTAAAGTTTCTCTCCATCGGTCATGATGCAATACTCAAATAACCTGGATCATGGGTTGCAGTTAACTATGCATGGTTCAACTTTTTACCAGTCCTGCTTCCTTCCTTAATCTGCCTGTTCCCAACCTGAAACTCACATATGTAATCACACCTGTCCGTATCTGGTGTCACTGGAGGGGCCAGGGTCCAAGTACAAAGTTCAACTCACTATCTGCGTGTTTTTAATTCCTCCCCCCCCCTCCATTTTTCTGCTCCATGCCTATGGCACATCCATCATCCTCTAGTTCTTTTATCCTTCAAATAACCTTTAAGGCATCTTCCCACTAATACAAAATCGTGTGAGGTCTACTTTGTAGGGCTACTATTAGATGGAAAACAGTGAGTTAAAAGTGAGTGGGCATATACTGTATCAAGGCCTGTGTTCATTCAGTAATATACATCACAGTTGCAAAAAAGTATCTGGCATTGCTCAGCACCTCCATTGTACTGTACAATGGATAAAATACACCCCCATGATTTGTGCTGCCCATGAACCTCCTATAATTATATCTATAATCACTGGATTTGTGTTCTGATTCCAACAAAGAAAATGATAAAGCCAGTTTCTATCCATGGAATTAAGCTTCCTGAAAGGACATATAATGCTTCTATAGTAATTGTCCTTTATGAATCATGCAGAAGTGAGAGGCAGAAGAACTGAGGGTGCTATTTTTGATTTATTGCTTGTCTCAATTATCATTCCATAGCTGTATTTAGTCACGGAAATGTCTGTTTTTCATTTACATGAAATAATAATATGGTGACCGTGCATAATGTGTCTATACAACTATACTGAGCGCTCTCTCTGTGCTTTGAGAATTTGACCCAGTATATAGCCCTTACCAGTTAAAAAGTTCTGAAGAATGTGGCTTTTCCATATTAATCAATGAAGAGCTTCCATGAATTCTATATTAATCTGGAATGCACATATGTACTGTACTGTGTCAAATGCAATAAAATCGGCAAATGGCAGCTAATGGCCACTTTCCATAAATTCTGTCATGGGCAATGTTTCTGATGTGATGAGTATCATTGCAAGATATTTAAAAAGGTTTTTGGGGGAAAAACAGAATACATAGTTCATCAAGTTTGACCTTTCCAGAAAACACAGTTTGCTCTTAAAATAATATAATTTTTATGTTGTATGGAACACCTGCCTTTATTGAAATGTTTTATATTAAATAACTGAGTTTTAAAATTAAATATTTTTGGTGTGATTTGTATACTAATTCCCTTATCCAGCTGCCCAGCCTCCATATACATATGTATGTATATTTTTATTTGTATAGAGCTCCTTGAGGGCAAAGCACTGTACAGCAACAATAAATTAGTAGTAACAAACGAGGGGCCACTGCATTAATAAGTAACAATAAGTGCATTATTACAAGTACAATTCACATAAATATAAAATATAATTCCGTAGTGTCAAGGAGACAAAAGGATGGAGGACCCAACATATGGACACAATTCAGACGGGTATTAAAGTGCTGTGATTTACAGTGGGGGAAACTGTCGTATAAGTGCCAGTTCCCAGTTCAGGTGTTATCCAGGTGCTCCCAGAGGTAGTCTCTGAGTTTTGTTTTAAAAACATTGAAGGAGGATTCTCTCCTGAGAGATGCAGGAATGGCATTCCAAATATAAGGAGCCGCAAGAGAGAAGGGTTTGACACAGGAAACAGCAGTAGTAGTGGGGGGTACAACCAAGGAGGATTCTCTCCTGAGAGATGCAGGAGGAGCGAAGGTTTTGGCCAGGAACATATAGAGAATCAAGAGATGAGATGTAGTTAGGTGCAAGGGAATGAAGGGCTTTAAAGGCTATGAGGAGAAGTTTATACGTTATACTTTGTTTTAAAGGAAGCCATGATAATCACTTCAACAGGGGAGGGGCTTGTACCCTTTTGGATGAGAGGAGGAGAGACGAGAGATGGGAGTTAGGGAGGCCAGTTAGTAGAAGGTTACATTAATCTAGTCTGGATAGGATGAGAGCATGCATGAGCGTCTTGGCCGTAGCAGGTGAAAGGAAGGG
>CM044445.1:81595915-81610418 GCA_024363595.1 Xenopus borealis
CTGAATCAGTAGAGAGTGGTCAACTGTGTCAAATGCACACAGTATGGTGGGATTTTCAATTCTGGAGTTATGTATTGGCATAAAAAATGACCATATGTGATTATGCTACAAGTACCATAATTAGCTGTAGATAAAGGTTTATCATTGCAGATGATCTGTATAGCACTGCCACTGGCAGACTTATTCCTTTGAGTAGCTGCTGTATTCCCTGTGAGTGCCTAACACATTGACACCCCCAATTAACTTAAAAAAAAGAACCAGGATTAGTGTTTGCTACAGAACTATGACACTGTAGTTACAGAAAAAATAGTCAATGGGAACTGCGACGATGTACAAACAGGTCATCAAAAAGTAGTATAAAAGTTTTTAAAAAATCTTTATACATGCCATCATTTCTGCAGAATTACACAGTCTTAGAAAACAAGAGCTGTGGGAATAACTTTATATTTAAGGTCTCCCATAGTCAAGTGCCGAGAAGTCACTGCCTAGCCTGAAGGGAATTTCATTGCTATTCTCCTATTGGAATCGAGAGAAGTCTTAGAGAATTGATTTGCCATCTTGGTGCTTTATATAGTATATTGGTTGCAAGTCTTCATAGTTTGTAGACAACCATCTAGGAGTTGACACTTTATAGAGCATAATTTTCCCTGATCTGTCTAAACACACCATATTATACACAAGAGCCATTAAGCAATCCTGTAAATTAATAGTGCCCAGAGATGTCATTGGTGTTACACAATACAGTAAAATGTGTGTAAAATAAAAATCTATTTCTCAGAATTCTTTCCAGCCCTTGGCTTAAAGGGGTTGTTCACCTTTGAGTTAACTTTTAGTATAATGTAGAGAGTGATATCCTGAGACAATTTGCTATTGGTTTTCATTTTTTATTATTTGTGTTTTATAGTTATTTAGCTTTTTATTCAGCAGCTCTCTAGTTTGCAGTGTCAGCAATTTGGTTTCTAGGGTACAAATTACCCTAGCAACCCTGCATTGATTTGAATAAGAGACTGGAATATGAATAGGAGATGGACTGAATAGAATGATAAGTAATAAAAAGTGGCAATAACAATACATTTGCAGCCTTACAGAGCATTTGTTTTTAGATGGTGTCAGTGACCCCCATTTGAAAGCTGCAAAGAAACAGAAGAAAATTGCAAATCATTAAAAAACTATGAAAAATAAATAATAATGACCAATTGAAAAGTTGCTTAGAATTTGCCCTTCTACAATATACTAAAAGTTAGCTTGAAGGTGAACCACCCCTTTAATGCTTTTACAGTATATGTGCCATATTGAAAACAATACATTAATACAACAAACAAGGGTCGCATAGTTGCATAGTTACATAGTTGGGTTAAAAAAAGACAAAAGTCCTAATTACAGTTAAATTAAATATTATGCACAAAGTGTTAAAGAGACAAAGTATGAAGGTCCTGCCCTGTGGAGCTTACAATTGCAGTAACTTCTAATATCCTCATATTTTACAATAGGGGGTATATTGTTTCCTATATATCAGCACTTCATTACTGCACAAAGCCACTGCAGTCTGTGACATACTGTACAGATGCAGTCACTTTGGATTGTGAGTTAAATGCGTCGTGACTTAACTAATCTATCTCATTTATCCCACTTAGCACAGAATATTGTGTCACAGCATCCCATCCAATTAAAGAGTTCAGCATTGAAAACAATGGGGCTTTGTTATGCTAATGAAAAGGTTAAATGCATTAAATGAGTTAAGATAACTTTAGATAACACAGTTTCTTCAATTAGCCCTAAATCATGACGCATTTAACTTACAAATCCAAGTGACTGCATCTGTATATACTGTACTGTTAGGTCCAAGCAGGACAGATGACTTTGAAACCCACAAGCAGTTCACATTGGCTGAAGGCTTACTCAAGGTTTTGGACAGGAAGCTCGGCAGTGGAGAGAAGTTGGAGGGCTGAAATAGCAAGGAACCAGGTAGTAGGGTGAAGAGTCATTAAAAACAGGTCTGGGTTGTCCTCTTAGGCGAAAGTCAGGAATAGGTCTCAGCAGGAAGCACAACAAGAAGCACAACAAGAAGCACAACAAGAAGGAACATCAGGCACAAGTTTCAGCTTTATAATTGAGCATCACTGGGCTGTTGTTTGGGCCTTTTAAAGCGTCAGAAAAATTGCCAAACAGAGCGATGCTGGTGTAGTCACATACGCCTGTGGATCATAATTGACGCACATGGAACACAAATAATGTTTACATTCCACAGGGAGCTGGCACACATCAGAATCAGGACTGCAGGGAGCCGGGTAAGGGATCTTAAACATGCAATAATCAATCCTGTGGCATGGAGATCTTAAAGGTGGGTATTTGTTGTTTCTCAGGACAAGATCATTCAGCCCTGTGAGACAGTAAACAAATTATCTTTTAATATCATTTATTTTGAAAAATATACAATAATCCTTTATGTGAGGCTCTGTAATATAAATTACATTTCTCCTTTCATCTTCCATCGCAGCAGCCTCTTCCTTCTTTCCTTATGCATAGGGCTGCTTGAACTTGTTTCCAATGCCCTACTGGAAGAAGCCTTTACAGTTATTCCACAAAGATACAAGCTGTTGGGGTGCTCAGCTTTTTTGTTAACAAATAATTTCTTTTGTTGTTTTCATGTTTCCGTTACTTGTTCCTGCTCTGTGAACTTTGTTTTAATAGAATGAGCTGCAACATTGTCTGCTCTATAGGTGTTTTGATTTCTGAACCTCTCAGCAATGGAGTAGCATTCTATGAACTATTTCATTTTTCTTTCTATTGTAATCCTTTCATATTTCCACAGATTTCCTACTAATGATATTTCTGACACAGAGAAAAGGCTATCAGTTGGCACAACCACTTCTCACTTAGCTTTCTGTGCCTTAAATAGCCTCTTTGGAAACCAAAATTGAAGCAGCCACTTTGTAAGTATTACAGATTACAGAGGGTTTATAAATGAGTGCTGTAAATTAAATGCTCAGTAATTTTGAAACAGAGCTATTTTAAAAAAAAGTAATTATGTTAACCTTACACAAGCTGCGGTTCCAGAATGGGAACAAGACAATGCTAATTTCAACTGCAAAATATAGTTTTCCTTTCAAAATTAAGATATTTTGACTTTTTCACAGAATCATATTTTTGAATGTATAATTATTCTTTAGGCAGGTTTCATAGTTACATAGTTAAATTGGGTTGAAAAAAGACAAGGTTCATCAAGTTCAATCCCTCTAACTGAAACCCAGCATCCATACACACACCCCTCGTTACCCTCACAAAAAGCATCAACAGAATCAGCTAACACAACAGCAGTGCATTCCACAACCTCACTGTCCTCACTGTGAAGAACCACCTACGCTGCTTCAAATGAAAGTTCTTTTCCGCTAGACTGAAGGGGTGGCCTCTGGTGCGGTGATCCTCTTTATGGGTAAAAAGGTCCCCTGCTCTTTGTCTATAATGTCCTCTAATGTACTTGTAAAGTGTAATCATGTTCCCTCAAAAGTGCCTTTTTTCCAAGGAAAAGAACCCAAACCTTGACAGTCTACCCTCATAATTTAGATCTGTCAGGCAGGACTCAAACTCCAGTTTACTCTGTACGGGACTTACCGTGTGAGCCACTGGAGGCTCTTAGGCTTGACATTTTTGGTTCTGAATCTGCCTGTTTTTTGTATGTCTCCTCCCTGTTCTCCACCCACCTTGTTTCTCTCATGTGTTCCCTATTACCCATCTCCTGCCCTTAATAAACCCCGCCCTTAACTTTGCTCAGGGCTGAATCATTGAATATATTTTGTTGTTCCTGGATGACCTGCCAACCTTGATTCCTGAACCTTGATTACTGAACCTTGATTCGTCTGTGAGTACCTTGAAGTTCCTGTGTTCCCCAATTTCTCCTTAACTTGTGGATTCCGATACTGACCTTGGCCTGTCCCCAACTATTTCTTTGCCTGTTCCAGCCTTTGTATTCTGTTACTGGTTGTGATGAAGCCTTCAACCTTCCATGTCTGTGCCTCCAGTTATCTATGGGTATACCCCTGGGCTTCCACCATACCCACTCCCCATGGAGTTGCTAACTGCAGTTACAGCGGCTCCCCGCTGTACCCCTTACAATCTTCCCTCTAACCAGTTTAGTTGCACATCCCTGCACTCTCTCTCCAGCTCATTTATAGCCCTCTTAAGGACTGGAGTCCAAAACTGCACTGCATACTCCAGGTGAGGCCTTACCTTACTCAGCGACTACCGTTCTGTGGCACTCACCTCCATCTTCATGAAGTGCTTTGAGAAGCTTGTCAAGAAACACATCAAAATCCTGCTGCCACCATCACTGGACCCCCTACAGTTCGGTTACTGCCAAAATCGCTCAACAAATGATGCAATAGCCACCACCCTCCATCTGGCTCTCTCTCATCTGGACAAAAAAGATGCCTACATTCGAATGCTGTTCACAGACTTCAGAACAGCATTCAACACTATCATTCCTCAGCATCTGACAGAAAAGCTGAGCCTGCTTGGACTGAACACCTCCCTCTGCAGTTTGGTCTGACCAACAGACCTCAGTCAGTCAGGATTGGAAACATCATCTCCAGAACCACCACACTGAGCACCAGAGCCTAAGGCTGTGAGCATAGTCCTCTACTCTTCACTCTGCTGACGCATAACTGTAGAGCCAGGCACTGCACAAATCACATCATAAAGTTCGCTGATGACATGACCGTGGTGGGTCTCATCAGCAATAATACATAACTATACAGAAAGGAGGTGCTGCGGTTAACAGACTGGTGCAGAACCAACAACCTGTCTCTCAATGTAGACAAAACAAAGGAGATGATTGTTTAGACCAGGTAGACTAGGAGTGACCACTGTACATCGGCAGTGGAGAGAGTGAAAAGCACCAAATCCCTTGGTGTCCACCTGGTGGAGAACCTCAAATGGTCCCACAACACCAGATACTTAGCCAAGAAAGCTCAACAGCGCTTCTACTTCCTGCACAAGCTGACGAAATCCCATCTCCCACCATCCATACTCACAACCTTTTACAAAAAGGGGCATTTCAGGGGCTGCTGCCCTCTGAGACAGCAGCCTCGATGCCGCCGCGTCTAACTTCTAGCATTGGAGTGCCACCCACTCCAACGCTAGAAGTTAGAAGGAGGGGCTGCATCGCTATTGCGCTCGTTGCACTAGAAGAGCCGAATTTTCTTTTTAAAAACTCTTAAAGTTACCAGAGGCTGCTTTTTGCCGCCCCTGGTAACTGGCCGCTCTGTGCTGCCTGAGGCAAGGTTCTTGCCTCATGGCCAAAGTGGCCTTGTCTACAGAGGGACTAGCGAGAGCATCCTGAGCAGCTGTATCACAGTCTGGCCTGGGAACTGCACTGTCATGGAGCGCAAGACCCTACAGAGGATAGTGAAGACAGCAGAGAAGATCATAGGTATCTCTCTGCCTTCCATCACAGGCATTTACACCACTCACTGCATCCATAAGGCCACCAGCATTGTGGCTGATCCAACACACCACTCACACTGACTGTTCAAACTCCTGCCATCTGGAAAAGGGTACCGAACCATTACTGCCTTCACTTCCAGACTGTGTAACAGTTTCTGCCCCCAAGCTATAGGGCTCCTGAATACTCAGGGACTGGACAGATCTCCCACACACACACACACACACACACACACACACTACATCTGACTTTATTATATACCACAACGTTACACAGCCACTGTACACCATTGTATAAATAAATAGCCATTGGATACACTTGTTCTCTATGAGCACATCTGCACTTTATCACGTTCTTAAGAGATACTGACATCTGAAATTAAACTCTTTTTTACATCTATCATAATATTGCCTTTGAAAGCTACTTTGCCATAAAGTATTTGCACAATGCTTTAACATTACCTGTCTGATGCCCCATGTTCCTGTATGAGGGGGCTGCCATATTTGTGCAGCAGGAGTCCATTAGTATTAGAAACTGTAACTGACAGACTTAGATGGGACAGGTTAGCAAAAATCAGGTTTAGATACTTCAAAAAACCATTACTTACAAAAATAAAACTCTCAGCAAAGAATGATCAACATGACCTAAATGAATGTACATTCATATTTTAAAAAGTAGTTTTGTAGTAGTTTAGCATTATTTACTTTACATATTACATCTGCATATTACATATTACGAGTGTGTACTGTCTTGTCCTGTCCCTGCGCTATGCTGTCCTGTCTTGCAGCTGCTGCACATTTATGAACTTGCACTTTTTGTCTGTTGTCCATTACTTCTATGTTGTGTGTAGCACCATGGTCCTAGAGGAATGTTGTTTCATTTCACTGTGTACTGTTCAAACGTATATATGGAGACAATAAACTCACTCTTGACTTGACTTAACTACCGGGGACCTATAAAGGAGTAATTATGTTTTCATCCCTTGAGTTTATGCACTTTTTTATGTAAGACAGAACTTTACTTGCTTTAGTAGCTACAGAATGACACTGCCCAGAATTAGACAACTTATCTACAAAAACCCCAAGATCCTTCTCAGTTCAGGAAACTCCCAAAACACTGCCATTTAGTGTATAACTTGCATTTATATTAGTTTGCCAAAGTGCATAACCTTGCATTTATCAACATTGAACCTCATTTTCCAGTTTGCATGGAACCTACTGTATAGTGAGTATATGTCATGTGTTATCTCATAGGGACTTTCAATGAGAAGAATTGTGGCAGCTTCATAAAATGTATCAGATCATCAGCAACCCAAACTATAAACATACTGAAATCTGTGAACAATGCAAACACAACATACAGACTATGAAAACATTCGCCGCTGGCGAATAAATTCGCGAAACGCCAGCAAAAATTTGCCAAAAAAAACGAGTCGCGCGTCGTTTTTGAAACGCGCGACTCTTTTCGCAAATTTTTTGGCAAATTCGCAAATTTTTCGGCGAAACGGGTGAGATTCGCCCATCACTAATATTAACCTGACAGATATTATATTGAAAGTAATAGAGCAGTAAGTGCAACCTCTATCCCCACATCGACAGTGAGTGCAACACAGCTCTCAGGGCATCTCTGTGCCCACTGACGCTCATGAATTTGCACCTTTGAATGATGTACAGTTAGGGGGCTTTGGACTCTCTATGTTCAATTTTCTTTGGAGTGTTGAGACTTGTGGTGATTAACCAGGGTCGGACTGGGCCAGCCGGATACTGGGAAAAAACTCTGTGGGCCCCCACTCTTGTGGTCCCGCTGGCCCAGATCCACTCCCTGTTACTGCTGCCCTGAACCTCCTCCTCCTGGCCCATCATGTTAGGTAAAGGGTAAGAGCATGGGGGGGCTACAAACCTGCAAGGGGTGGTGCATTCCCAGAGGGGGCTTTGTGGTATGGGCAGGAGGGTCAGAGGGGGTCCCCTGAGACAGCAGCCCCAGTGAGCACTATGCCCCCCAGTCCAACCCTGTGATTAACCCATGTCTGCAGGGAAGAGTGTAAAGTGCAAACAGTGTAAAGTGCAAACTACAAATAATATGGTGGATTGCACTTGTTTTTTATATTTTCTACTCTTCCCTGCATGTAATAAATGGCCCCTTTTAACTTTGATTTTTGAAACACATGTCTACTGCTTTGTTTAAACAACGTTGAGTATGTCTCTGGAACTCGGTCATTTCCTAAATTTAATGTTCTTGTGCTCCTAATCTACTTCTCACTTCCTCATTTAAACTGTGGAAAACAGATATCCTCAGATACTAATAACACTTAACCTTGATCTCAAATATCACAGGACATTGCATTTATCTTTTGTAACAACTAAGTTCCCTGCTTAGCAAATTTTCCAATACACATATAATTAAAAAATATCAGTGGTTTTCAATGTATTTGTAAATATAACTGTTTCCATTCTCTGCAATGCTAACTCCTAAAACAATGTAGTAGAAACCAGCTTATTCATAGACCTAGAGGAGAACTGAATTCAGCTGCACTGTTATCAAAACCTTTTTTCCTAGGAATTTGGCAGAATATTTTAACAAAAATATTTATAACAAAAATAAAAGTAATAATATATAGAAGGATAAAAGTAGTGTCTCATCACTGAAATATAAAGTAGGCATACTATCAACATAACATATTATACATTATCTAGCAACAGGTGGTTGCTTGTCCTACTATAAGGTCTGAGTCCATACATTTCAGAGTCAGCCAAGACTAGCAAAACATGTGGGTCTTTAGCCATCGTTTTGTTGCACTTGCAGCAAATCAATCATTTGAAGGTATCACATGGGCACAGGAGAACATTAATTAGTAGTTGTATAACAGCATTTAGCTTTGAATTCAGAGAGGCAAAGAATTTAAGGGAAAAGGCCAGTACAAGGAATTGATTCAGTTTTGTTTCAGGCTCACTGCTGCATTAGATGACCTTTAGGAATAATATCTTTCCAATAAGGACAACTTGTGTTTTCATGATGAAGTCTAATATGTATATAGACCCATTTCTCCACTCCAGCCTTGCAAAGCAGCCCAGTTGAGTTAAAGGAGAACTAAACCCCCTTAGATACAATAGCCCCCCTCAACTGCCCTCCATCACCCCCCATCTCTTCCTTCCCGCTCAGTCTATTACATAAAAAGTCCCCCTGTTTGAAAACCAGAGAAAAAAAAGTAGGTCAGGGCAGAGGAGGACCCAGGCGCCATTTTCTGTCCATTACAAGTCATGGACCCTGCAATAGGAACTAGTAAGGAATCTGCTTTAACTGTGCATGCTAGTGATGGGCGAATCTATCCCATTTCGCTTCTCCCAAAAATTTGTGAATTTCCAGCATAATTCGTGGATTTGAAAATTCTCAAAATGAGTCACGTCACATTTTTTGACGCGTGGCGCGTCGTTTCATTTTCGTCGTGTTGCGTCATTTTCGTCCATCACTAGTGCATGCACCTGTGGAAGAGACCCTAAGAGTATCTGAATGGACAGAATATGGCACCTCAGTACTACACTGCGATGCTGTGCGTTTTTAGCTCAGGTTTTTAAACAGGGGGCACTTTTTTATGTAATAGACTGTGTGGGAAGGGAATGATGTGGGGGCCAATGGAGGGCAGTTGAGAGGGGGTTTTGTACCTTCTAGCTTTCCTTTAAGGGATATGACCTTCTAGGAAGCTGGCTCACATCTTCATCCCTGTCTCTTTTTATCCCTAGTTTAATGGAACATGAAATGTACCATGTTTATTGTGCTAAGTAGCTTTCAGCCCACACTGTCATGAATACTTTCCAATGAATTGATAACAGCTGCCTAACACAGATTATTGTATGGCAGCTAATTTCCTCCTCTGCCTAGCACTAACAGAATGGGAACAAAAGTTCAAGGTTTTGGACTGAAAGGGCTAGTATTTGGGGGGGAGCTCATATGACATATACAACCACTTTCACAGCTTAGGATTCCTTTATAGGAACATTTTAGCTGCAACACAGAACTACAATGTTCTGGTATCATTTCGAAGGAGACAGCTGCCTTATTTATCAGCAAGATTTATTATATTTTTCTACTAAAGGTCAAATCCACTAGGCAAATTTTACAAATGTTTAATTATATAGGTTAAGAAATTATTAACTTGAAGAAACACTGCAAAAGCCCTTGATGGTCAGCTTTATGCAAATGCACTAAAGACATGTTATGTTGTGTAACAGTGGTATGATTTTTTCATTTTTTGAATCAGGAATGTTCATCCTGCAGCCCTCAAGATGATGTAGGTTCATGTCACTGTGGATAGTCATCTCCCCCCCATGACTAGATTTCACATTTGATTGAAAGCCAATGGACCTTTGTGAGTGCTTGAGAGTGAATAATTCTTGGCTGAGTATTGTTGAAAAAGTAGGTTGACACATGTAATGACATGGGAGTGACTGGCTGGACAGTTGTAAGGAGTTGATGTGATTTATTGACTGCACTTTACAGTTGTGCTCATAAGTTTACATACCCTGGCAGGATTTATGATTTCTTAACCATTTTTCAGAGAATATGAAGGATAACACAAACACTTTTCTTTCACTCATGGTTAGTGGTTGGCTGAAGACATTTACTACTTTTTAAATCATAATCACTACACAAACTACCCAAATGACCTTGTTCAAGTGCTTACATACCCTGGTGATTTGGCCTGATAACATACGCACAACTTGACATAAAAGGGTTAGAATGGCTATTAAAGGTAACCATCTTCACCTGTGAGCTGTTTGCTTGTAATTACTGGGTGTGTATAAAAGGTCAATGACTTTCTTGACAGACCCTTGCATCTTTCATCCAGTGCTGCACTGACGTTTTTTGGATTCTAAGTCATGGGGAAAGCAAAAGAATTGTCAAAGGATCTGCGGGAAAAAGTAGTTGAACTCTATAAAACAGGAAAGGTATATAAGAAAATTTGAGCAGGAATTGAGCAGTGTTCAAACTCTAATAAAGAAGTTGAAAATGAGGGGTTCTGTTGAAACCAAACCAAATAAAGCTAAAATTTCAGCCACAATTGCCAGACAAATTGTTCAGGATGCAAGGAAAAACCCACAAATAATAAACAAACTCCAAGGTAAGCTCGGCCTAAGGCCTGTCAACTATAGTATCTGACTTCGTGGAGTGCCCAAGTATAACTATAACTCAAAAACCAAAAACGAAATTAGGCTAAACCTCCACCAGTCATAGACTTAGCAGTAGTAATTAGTCAAAAGTGACAATGATATGTAAAAAGCAATTTTTATTCACCACCATGCTTGATTGTTAAAACATATTTAAAACCAAGGCAGTAACCTGGGAGACGGGATCCCGTTCCTATTGATAATTCAGCCACAATACCCGGTCGACAGATCGGGGAAGTGACCGATTACTTATATCAATTATATGTGCTAAGCATCCAGCAATTGGAACATGTGTTAAACAACAGGTTATGTAATATTATACGGTAAAGGCACCCCACATATATGCATGCATATTCAAGCAACGAACTAGCACAACTCCTGTATCACAGCCTGTATATACTATATGTCGTTGGAAGGACATCCACAGTCTGGTTATGTATTCAAAAGGTTACGGAGTATGATTTCAAAAAGAAAAATTATAAGTCAATTGCATCCAAACATCACCGTGGTAGTTGGTGTCAAGATGTAGCTATGACATCCACAGTCTGGTTGTGTATTCAAAAAATTACGGAGTATGGTTCCAAAAGGAAAACATTTTTTTTAAGTCAAATGCACCACAAACGCCACAATGATGATTAGTGTCGGGATATAGCTATGTCTCCTTATGTGTTCCAGAAAGAGGAGACTTTTAGACACTCAATGTTATACAACTGCCGCCTTTAAATCGCTCCACGTGTTGCGATATAGCGGTCACCTATGGAAGTCCATATAATATGTAAGGTATTCTCCCAGTTTTGTAAGGGCGACTTTCCATACAAAATTGTGTGCAAATTGTGAGACAGTCAACTTGACAGGTATCTCATACTCACGAACTCTTCTCCGTATTAGCGGTTAATGGTATACAGTCCAGATTTGGGATGTGCGTCGTTTGAAAACTTGAGTAGTTTAGTGTATAATCATCGTTGGTTGCTTATAGGTAGCAAGGGTGCATGCCGTCTGTGGAAAGGGGCCCCGTCTCCCAAGTGCCGCCAGAAAAACCTCGACGACCGTTTCGCCGCCCAGCGCAGCTTTGTCACTCTTGACACATATAATTGATATAAGTAATCGGTCACTTCCCCGATCTGTCGACCGAGTATTGTGGCTGAATGATCAATAGGAACGGGATCCTGTCTCCCAGGTTACTGCCTTGGTTTTAAATATGTTTTAACAATCAAGCATGGTGGTGAATAAAAATTGCTTTTTACATATCATTGTCACTTTTGACTAATTACTACTGCTAAGTCTATGACTGGTGGAGGTTTAGCCTAATTTCGTTTTTGGTTTTTGAAAACCCACAAATAACTTCAGGTGAAATACAGGACTCTCTGAAAAAATGTGGTGTGGCTGTTTCAAGATGCACAATAAGGAGGCACTTGAAGAAAAAATAGGCTGCATGGTCGAGTGTCACGGTTTACACCCTAAATCCAGAACCAATGCTAAGCACCCTGTTCATGGCTCTTGCTTCAGCCTATAACAGCCGCCTTTCACCTTGGGAGGAGCCCTCGGCTAATCAGATGCCACCAGGTCTTATTAAGAGAGGTGCCAAGCTAAGGGTTCTGGATGAGCAAAGGGGCATGAACGAAAGGCAAAGTCTTTTGGGCAGAAGGTCACAGTGCACAGTTGATACATCGAGTTGCCAGAATAAAGCCATTACTATGCAAATGCCACAAAATATCCCGCTTACAATATGCCAAACAGCACAGAGACAAGCCTCAAACCTTCTGGCACAAAGTCATTTGGAGTGATGAGACTAAAACTTTACTTTTTGGCCTCAACCATAAATGCTACATTTGGAAAGGAGTCAACAAGGCATATGATGAAAGGTACATCATTCCTACTGAGAAACATGGTGGTGGATCACTGATGTTTTGGGCATGTGTGAGCTACAAAGGCACAGGAAATATGGTCAGAAATGAATGCAGTAAGTTATCAAAAAATACTGGAGGAAAATTTGCACTCATCAGCCCGGAAGCTGCGCATGGCACGTACTTGGACATTCCAACACGACAATGATCCAAAACACAAGGCCAAGTCGACCTGTCATTGGCTACAGCAAAATAAAGTGAAGGTTCTGGAGTGGCCATCTCCGTCTCCTGACCTCAGTATCATTGAGCCACTCTGGGGAGACCTCAAATGGGGTATGTAAACTTTTGATCAGGGTCATTTGGGTAGTTTGTGTAGTGATTATGATTTAAAAAGAGTAAACACAATTGTTTGACAATAAATGGCTTTAGCCAACCACTACCCATGAATGAAAGAAAACTTTTTATGTTATCATTCCTATTCCCTGGTTAAGAAAACTGCCAGGGTATGTAAACGAATGAGCACTGAGAACTGTATATTAGTTAGCTGTTATTACAAGGTCTAATCACTATATGGCAGCAAGGTAACCCCCTCTAGATAGTTCTGAAAACAGGAAGGAGAGGGTTTGTTTTAGAAAGTCAATAAAAAGGAGAGTGGTTTTTGGCCCATGGCACTTTGGCTGATGAAAGGGAGAACTCATAATGCCAAGGGCCTGAGGACCAATACCACAGATAACAGATCAGGTGAGTGTCTTGCCATTCAATATTATTAATATATATAGGCCCTATCTAAAGAATTCTGGAATGATTATAGGTCAGACCCACACCTTCTACTAAAAGTCTCCACCAATTTGTCCAAGGGAGGCACATTTAGTAAAGGTCGAATTTCGAATTCCAAATTCGACTGGTGGGTTATTTTTTTTAATAAATAACCCACCAGTCGAATTTGGAGTATATTCGAATTTAATAGAGTTTAAAAAAACTCTGAATTCGAAAAATCGAATAGCTAAAACTCGGATTAATTTTACTGAATCGAATTTGAATTGAACTAAAAAATTTTCTCCAAAATTCCAATTCTCAGATTTTCAAATTCAATAATAAATCTGCCCCCCTCTAGTTTGGTGAAGTCTATATACAATTATAATGAATTAATCTTAGCAGAGAATTGGAGTATACAGCAGTTCAAGCTAGTCCACTTAGGCTATGGCAAAATGTTTACTAAAAATACTTCTGCTAGACCTTTTTCTTATTGTCCCAAATGTGATGAGACTAATGTAGCCCTATTTCACTATCTATGGTCTTGTCCAAAGCTTAGTCTTTTTGGAGGGAAGTCAGGGCCAGATATAACTAGGCGGCACCCCAAGGCCGCTTGGTCCCTTTGGCCTGCGGTCCTAGCGCCGTGGCTGCGCTCTCTAACACAGAAGCACTGGGGAGCATTAAGTCACTAACACTTCAAAGATGCAGCTGGGCAGCATGCCGCCTCAAAAATTTTGCCTCCCTAGGCCCGGGCCTATGTGGCCTTGCCACAAAACGGGGGCCTGAGGGAAGTCACCAATTTCTTGAACACTAAAAATGATCTCCTTACTTTGCATTATTGAATGTAGATAATAACAAGTTTTTCTCAATTTCTAAACTAAAACCCATTTCCCAAGAAGCAAAGTCATTGATAACTTTGATTTTGGCTGCCTCCAAGAAAGCTTTATTTAGTTGCTGGCTAAAAAAAGAGTCCCTCAAAAATAAATATCATCTCATACCTTAAAAGCCTTATACGCTAAATCGAAAGAGAATAGCTTCAGAGAGTCCTTTAGGCTTACAAGCTCTCCTTACTTTGAGGTCTGTGACTCCAGAAACAGAGGTTAAATATTTCAGATTCCTGTATAATAATGATCAGATATTCTGACTTCCATGAAAACATTGGGCTTTTTCTTTCTTTTCTTTCTTTTGATTCCCTTTACATCAAATGGCTTAGTTAATTTTTAGTTAGTTATTTTTAGGTATTTTCTTCATCCAGTGTTATTGATCTTGTAAAAATAGTATGCTATTGTGTCAATTATAGCATG
>CM044445.1:81630268-81653915 GCA_024363595.1 Xenopus borealis
ATTACCCCAGGGGCTCACAAATAGGGGTCTATTTAACGTACTCTGTAAAAAGTGGAGTGAAACATTACTGGTGATGTTGTTGCCCGGAGCAACCAATCAGCAATTAGATTTCAACAGTGAGAAATCAAGATCTGATTGGTTGCTATGAGTAACATCACAGTAATGTTTCACTCCACTTTTTGCAAAGCATGATAAATAGACTTGCATATTGTATAGTGGGCCATGAATCCAAATGATTGGACCCACAAACTGCAGCTCTTCTTCACTTCCTCACCTGCCGATGCACCATACACTGACAGATAAAGCTGTGCTCCTGCATGTCTGTTCCCTGAATCAATGCATATCCACTATAAATGCATCAAAATATTGTGCAAAACTTTATTTGGTGTGTGTATGAACAGATTACTAGCCTGCACACTATGGTAGTCCCAAATAGTAGTATCCATTAACGTCCCTGTAGTATTATGTAGGCATATTGCTACCTCTGTACCCAATTATCTGCTTCATTCTTCTATTTGTGGCTTTTTACAGAAATCTCTTATACATCAGAAATAGTCAATCAAGGCCAGAGACAAGCAATGGACATGCACAATCTTTCTACATCAGGAGGAGGATCTCCTGATCAGTCAGATGATGGCAGCCTCCAACAAAGTGATCAATGGGAAACACCGAATAATAAAGGCATCCAGAAAAGATCCAGCTTTTTCGGAACAGTAGGTATTAGAATAAGTATGAGGGGGTCAAGGGGACAATCTGCGAGAAGTGATAGCTCGCCAGAGAAGAAAGAGACTGCCAATGATTCTAAAAGTATGAGCTTTAAAAAGAGAATTAGTTTCCGCTCAACAAAGAAAACTGAGAATGAAATCCCAGAACAAAGTACAGAAAATACCATCACAAGAAGAGAACTTCTTTCAGGTAAGAGGAGATTTTTTTTTTTAATTTCAATAGTATACATATCTGTATCTTGGCCCTTGCAGGCCAAGCCTATATGGACTTAGAAAACAATGTATGCTTAGAATTTCTTTTCCTAAGAACATTTCATGGGACTGTAAGGGTTAAGGACAAGGAAAGTTAAACTAAAGAAGTACAGTAGCTAGAAATGTTGTACATTATGTTTTGGGCTTCTGTATCAGCCCAAGGAAACCACAGCCCTTTAGCAGTAAAGATCTGTGTCTCCAAAGATGCCCCAGTAGCTCCCCATCTTCTTTTCTGCTGATTCACTGCACATGCTCTGTGAGCTGTCACTTACTGAGCTTAGGGACCTACTCACAATATACAGTACACATAGAATAGAAATGTCACAATATAAGGCTGATTAGTAATTAAAAACAGCGCTACAAAATAAGTTGGCGTTATAGAAATACATGTTAATAATAATAAAAATAATACAGATAATTACTATATGTCAGCACAGAAACCAGTTCAATTAGCACCAGAATTTAATTATCAGTTCTCATTTATTGCTAGATAACCACCCCTAAGCTTAGCTTCTCAGAGCCCACTGAGCATGTGAGTGTCACAGACAATTTCCAAGATGGTGACCCCCTGTGACAAGTTTGAAGTCCTGGATCATTGCTGCTATTGACAAGCTGAAACTTTAGGCTTTTAGGCTGGTGCAATAGGTTCAGTATATTAACTTGCTATGCTTTGCTTTTCTTAAAAGGAGTCCTATGTATACCTTTACATATGTTTAACCTTTGACCTAGGCATTTTCCTATCCAGTAGCCTGAGCAACATTCAAGTTGGCAATCAGAATATACCAAATTAACATCTCTCCAATGAGATCTAACAATTGCTAATTTGTAATGTTGAAATGGTATAAAAATATGTCTTAAAGATGTGCTCAGGATCAGCAACATGTTGGTATTGCTGATCCACACAATTGTGTGTTATAAATCTTCTATTTCAGAATTTTCTTTGTCTCATGTTTGGTTTGTACAATTTATACTTGAAAATAAAGGTAATAACAATAAGAAGAAATAATAAAATTAACAACACCCAATAATAAACATTATAAATAAATATGTATTGGTCTCTTTAAGTGCCTGCTGGTAATGTTCTCATTAATATTTCCTGTAAATAATTAGCTCTGATGCTCCTTGTATCTGTTATATATATATATATATATATAAACTAACTACTGACACAGGCAGCAGAAGCATTTAATGTTATGCCACGACTTTGGCGGTGGAGAAAAATATTCGCAAAACATTTTAGCAAATTGCGAATTAAAAGGAGAATTCAACCCCTACGTGAAAAAATCCCTCCCTCCTCCCCCGGGCAAATGCCCCTGACTTGTTATTGATCCCTCCTTCCAGGTCCTGTCCAGCAGAGTTTACAGGCACCATCTTCTCGATCGCTCTTCCTGGATTAACCAGCATTTTCTGGCGCACGCGCAGTATGAAGAATTTGCTGGTGCGGATCTACTGCGCATGCGCCGAAAGTCACAAAGCTTCTGTAAAACTTTGTGACTTTCGGACGCTTGCACAGTAGCTCCATTCCAGTAAATTCCTCCAAGTGCGCGTGGGCCTGAAAGTCACAAACTTTCTGAAAAAAAGATCGGAAAGTCTCCTACATATTTCCATCTGTTGTCTTCGTTTATTTTCCCCTTGAGGATAAATGTTGGTCCCACTCTTTTCAATCTAAATTTTTTTCTTTTGGTAAATTAATCAGGTGTTTTTAGATTTAATTCCCATTCTGTGCTTGTAGCACCCAATATTACAATGTTTTTTACAGGTCATTACATTGTTTCCCGACCCTGTTCCTTTTAGAAAAAAAATGCTCCAGCTTGGGGAGCAAAATTATGCGGTGCCACTTTGACACCTTACTCACCTTTCTCAGCTGTTGCTGGTCTAATTTTCAAAACCAGCCTAAGACAATCGGTAAACCAGCTAACAGTCAGTTCAAATGTAGCCCAAAAATAGCTCAAAGTGGAAAAAAAATTTAAAGATTAATATTAGTTATACATGTGAAAATACCTCCTAGCATTTTCAGGGATGAAATGCCAACCTGGGAAGAATAATGGTAAACAGCCTAATACAGGTGTTGGAACCTTTTATCCAGAATTCTTGGAACCTATGTTTTTCCCGTTAAGGGAAATTTGGATCTCCATACTTTGTCTACTGCTTAAAAATAATTTAAACATTAATTAAACCCAAATGGAATTGTTTTGCATCCAACAAGGACTAATTATATCTCAGTTAGCATCAAGTAGAAGGTACTGTTCTGTTATAACAGAGAAAAAAAGGAAATAATTAAAAAAAAAAATGTGAATTACTTGATTTAATCGAGTCATAAGAATTGACTTTCCCATAATTCAGACCTTTATTAGTAATTGGTTTCTGGATAACATCCCATAACTGAAGCAGTGTGTGGGATATTCAGTGCAGTTGCTATATATGAGGCGTGCAAGACTGATATGTCCATTTTAATGGCCAGTTTTCTTTGGGGTGGTGATTTTTGTTTCAGAAATATTCCTTGGGGTGACATACACCCATAATGATCATACAATGTTGTAGTTTGCAGGATTCTTTAATGTGTCATAGTGTAAAGCAATTACCAAATTTATCCTGTGTATTTTCAAAATATGATTATGCCAAGGTAAGATAAAATGTTTCCAGTTTGAAGGCAATATGCACAGGGGTGAAGTATGTTCCTTTGGGCAAATTCACAACCAAAAGCATAAGAGTATGTTTCAAGACAGTTCAACCTCTTTATACTTTTTCTGTAAAAGATTAAGGAACATTCAGCTATGTTTTGTTTCTTTATTTTAGTGATGGAAATAAATGATCTTATAAAAGGAAGTAATCTAAAGGATGCATTTGATAGCACACGAGCAATGGAAGAAAACCTTCTAGAAGATTTTAACTCTTCTAATAATAAGGAAAAAAATAGAATGGATATCGCCAGGAGAGCTAAGGATATAAACATTTTGTATAAAAACCTTTTCAGAGAGATACAGTCCATTGTCAAGTGTTCGCTAAGTGAGGAGGACATTGATGAACAGATTTTAGCCTCCGCAATCTGTATTATAAAAGCAGAAGATGAAGGAGAGCTTAAAAACCAGCAAGTGGCTGGAGAAAATCCAGACATTCCACAAATTGGCCAGCGAAGACAATGGAAACAATTATGGAAGGAAACCATAAAGGAGTCAGTGACTGAAAGAATTGGTGCATTGCCTGTGAATGAAGCAGAGAATACCCCTTGGCTTGCTAATCACTTAGAGTCATTAAAAACACAAACTGTTCAGGACTTAATAAAAGTAAAATCATTTCTAAAGCCTCTTTACCCTGAGGATTATGATGTGTGTGGAATTTACATTAGCTTTTTCCACAATGCTTTATCCTGTCACTTGCAAAAGACTGTTGTGCCGAAATGCAAAGAATGCAGCCAGCTTTACTCCTTGCTAAACTGGGTTCTAAATACATACACAAGGTAATATCACGGCTTCAAACACTCTTGAAGATATGGGTGGTGGGGGGGGGGGTTTGAGGTATTATTACATAGGTATGGGACTTGTTATACAGAATGCTTGGGATCTGGGGTTTTCTGGATAATGGATCTTTCCATAATTTGGATTAATTGTATCATAGTTGGGATCAAATAAAAGGCACTTTTTTAAATCATTTTTAAAAACACAAACTGTTTGATTAAAATGGAGTCGATAGTAGATGGTCTTCATGTAATTTGAGCCTTCTGAATAATGGGTTTCAGGGTAATGGATCCCATTCTTGGCATCGGACTGGTGGGTCGAAGGCCCACAGGGCCCCTCCCCTCCAGGCCCCTCTGCTGCAACCCACCTACAGGTGCCTCAATTGCACCTCCCCCTCTGGGCCCCCACACATACCTGTAGTTGCGTACATCCAGAGCCAGAGGGGGTTGAGATGAGGGGCAGTGCGGGCTGAAAACATGTGTGTGTGTGTGTGTGTGTAGGCTGGTGGGGTTTTCACCCAGGATCCTACTGGCCCAGTCTGAACCTGCACATACTTTGTATTTGAATTTTTAGGAGAAGCACTTTTGCATTGCATTCCCTTTGGCATGATAAAAACAAATGATTGTTTGTGCTGTTATAAGGACAACTACAGCAATGATTTAGCTTGCTTTCCCATATTTCCCATTTAAATCATCTACTTAATTGAAGACATGTTATGCTGCATATGTAAGAATATCTTCATTCAGCATTTCATATAGAACATTACTTCATTGGTTTTTTGTCAGTAAAACAATGAGCTATCAATCATAATAGAATACATTTAGATAATGTATAAAATGCACAATATGAGGCATATAGACCAACTGCAATAATCATATATATTCGTAATATGTCAATGAACAGACTATAGTGCTCAATATACTGAAGATCTTTATTTAACTAAAGGCACAAATTCAAGTTAGCTTTCCTTTTTTGCGTTATTAAGTAGCTGTTAAGTAACACACTGTGCCGGCCTGATTTCTGCCTCAGGTCTGTGATTTACAGTATAAAACCTACATGCTTTTAGATGTGTGCAGTCTCTGAATTATTTTATAATGCATCATGCTAGGAGAAGAGGTAGAAGTTAACTGTGGAGGGGTGTATTAAGTTCCATTTTTTTTATACCCATAATCAAAACACTTGGGCATTTAACATTTATGGCCAACTGCTGTGAGAAAAGTACATTAAGCAGTGTGATACTGTATCTAAGGTATATGGAATAACCTTGGCAATGTAGTTCCCTTATTGGTTAAGTGCCCTTCAACAAGAACTCTTGTGTCATAACGATAAGTGTAACCCTGAGCAGTCACCATAGCAACCCGGCTCTCCACTGTTTTGGCAGCCCAAGTCAAGAGAATAATTGAGCTTGAAGCACGTGTTTGTAATGTTAAAAAACAAGTTGTTTTCCTAATAAGATGTAAGTATTTAGCATAAGATTAAAAATCAACTCAAGCCTGACACCCAATTATGCTGCTAAAATCTTCTGGGCCCCCAGCAAAATAATTTGAACCTACCCCCCCTTAAGATATGACACAATTCCTTAGTAGTGATTAGCACTGTAAATGCATATTTCTGCAAAAACATTGGCCAATAGATTGACAATCCGAATTCTGGTCTAGTTGTCACTGCCAATAAGGTCCAGTTTAATGTTGGATATATGTAATTAAACTAACTTCAGTAAGGACCTATGAGAGATGTCTATGAAAAGACATTGATTAATGTGTGTATTTCACCACTATTAGGCAGGTGAAATGTAAACTCCAGGGAAAAGTCTGTGTGGCTGCAGCAAGTAATGCTGTTTAATTCTATTACAGCTTAGGAAAAGCTGGGTAGTGGTCCTTGGAGTGAATGGAAGAGGGCAGGGTGGGCTTCCATTCCTTGCTCCAGTAAGGGTTTTCAGCTGCCAAGCTAGAGGCAGTTAAGTAATTAAGCTACAGGTGAGCTGTAGTTAAAAGGAGGCGTAGGACTACACCTCAGAGCTTCTTCCCTGGATACTTGCTGGAGTTGGAGGAGGGTTAGGGGCCATGTGAGGACCTTCATGAGTGAAGGAAGGTGCCTTTGTGTAGCTGGGAAGGAGAGTGATTTCCTTCTGACCTGAGTTGGAGAGAGAACTCCAAAAGACTGGAGAGGAAAAGAGAAACCCCTCCCAGGACACAAGTGTGTCTCAAGTGTGCCCAAAGAGGGTTCTGTGATTTGTGGTCTGCCCAAAGCCATTGAGGACTAAGGAAACCATGTGTTAACACCAGTGAGGGTGAAGAAATGGGACTGTTAAAGGGGCGGTTCACCTTCAAGTTAACTTTTAGTATATTGCAGAAGTGCCAATTCTAAGAAACTTTTCAATTGGTCTTCATTATTTATTTTTTAAAGATTTGCAATTTTCTTCTGTTTCTTTGCAGCTTTCAAATGGGGGTCACTGACACCATCTAAAAACAAATGCTCTGTAAGGCTACAGATGTATTGTTATTGCCACTTTTTATTACTTATCATTCTATTCAGTTCATCTCCTATTCATATTCCAGTCTCTTATTCAAATCAATGCAGGGTTGCTAGGGTAATTTGTACCCTAGAAACCAAATTGCTGACACTGCAAACTAGAGAGCTGCTGAATAAAAAGCTAAATAACTATAAAACCACAAACAATAAAAAATGAAAACCAATTGCAAATTGTCTCAGAATATCACTCTCTACATTATACTAAAAGTTAACTCAAAGGTGAAGAACCCCTTTAATGCTTATGTGAAGCCAGTGGGCTAAAGATTTACTTTGTTTGTGCCAAATAAAAGTCCGCAAAGCTGCATTTAAACTTAAAGGTGGTGTCAGTCTCCATTCTCTGTGCTAAAAACTGTGTCATGGCTATGATCTTCTCTACCTGAAGCTCACTGACCTCTTCTGTATTTTATATGCTTAGACTATCAAGAGTGTCTGATTCTTTATGAAATGGAATCATTGGTGTTTCCCTGCATTAAGATATTAGAGGACTAGTTTAGTATATGACTGTCTGTAGTTGCAGACCATGCACACAGCAGCAAGTGAAGTGCGGCAAACCCCTGCACGTTTATTGCATCAATAGAGTTGCTCCTGGGCTGACACCCTAAATGTTGCACTATTGACATAATAAACATAGGGTTTGCCCCATATCAGAGAGGCTGGGGAAAGGTGAAAAACGTTTCTCTATGTAGTTGCAGGCCTACACCCTGGGTCTTTTGAGAAGATAGTATCATCCCTGATTTAGTATGAACACTACTGTGCATGCACTAGGCAGTTCTCAGTCTTCTCACTTAGGAATTATTTTACTTGCTTATAATTGTGCAATAAGGAAATAATGTGTAAAACCAAGACCAGAAAATCCCATCAAACACTTTTTGCCACTATGTATGCCCATTTGCCAATATAATCGCTTAATCTAATACTACAACCATTGGATTTAATATCTGGAATCCTTGAGACTTTATGGGTCATTTACATTACAAAATGTGTGGGGAAAAAAGAAATTGTCCATTTTTTATAGTTTGTACACTGTATTGTGCTCTTTTATTTCCGAGGTCTCTATGGCATGCCCAGGAATATAACAAAGACTGTGCAGAGCACAGTAGGGTCATAAGTGCTTTGCAAATGAGCATAAAGCTCTTGCACTTGCACCCTTCAACTTGCACCCTTCAGCTTGCATTTGGCAACAACATGGGAGTAAACGTACTACAGAATTTTCCAGTGCAGCTTTTGCATTTATATCATGAAAAAAAATATATAATTTCAAAGTAAAACTGGATATGACTCACACTCACACTCTCACACACGCACACACACTCTAAAATCATTTAAACATTAGTTAAATAGGATTCTTTTGCCTACAATAAAGATTCATGATATGAAGTTCAAGACTGTTGTATTGCTACAGAGAAAAGGGAATTATTTATTAAAATGTTGAATTATTTAATAACAGTAGAGTCTAAGGTAGATAGCATTCCCGTAATTCAGAATGTTCTGGATGACGGATCCTATGCCTGTAGTAGGATCAACTGCTGAGCTCTGAGGGTGGTGGTGTTTATAGACAATGCCTCTTTCAATGCCAGCGATATGGTTGCTCCTGTTCGTAGACACAATTACTAATAAAAACGTATGCAAATATTTGGGAGGGAATTCTCTGGGAAAATGAAAGACATATAAAGACTAAAGTAATCATTTTTAAATCTTACTATTTTAAGAATGTAATTATTCTATTTTTTTTTCAGTGAGGATTTTATGGATAATCCTGAACTTCAGCCAGAAGTTAATAATGCCAACCTACACTGCTTGTTAGAAAGTGAATGTCTCCGTGAATTAAAGGATAAATACAACAAAGAGCTGAAGGTAAGAATATTTATTTATATTTGTATTTATCTATCTTGTGCTTGGTATTTACAGCACAGTAATTTATGCAGTGGCGGAACTATTGGGGGAGCAGGGGGTGTGATTGTGCCAGGGCCTGGACCGCCTCAGGTGTCCCCGGCAGCTTGTGCGCTGCTGAGGGGTGTGGGGTCCCGGCTGCATGTCCGGGGGTGTGGGGGGCCCGGCTGCATGTCCCGCACCAGGGCCCGTCCCCCTCTAGTTACGTTACTGAATTTATGCCCAACTTTTCTTTACAGTGAAAGTTGTTCTTTTGGTTTAATAAGTGATGGCAATATGGAGGATGGCTAAAGCTATTATACATTTTGTCTTTTTCTACCTCCATATTGGCATTTCTCAGCACAAATTTGGAAAGGTGGCATCTTTTTAAGACTTCAAGGGGAGAATCTCCATAATAGAGAAAATAATAGTGCATAATATTTTTCAAACTGACCGTTATAGTAATAGTAATTATATGATAAAAACCAATTATAGCATACATCTGTGCTAATGACAAAACAATCCTGGGTTTTATCATCTTGAATGTTTTTAGTAGCCAGAAGGCAAGGTACTCCACATTATGAAAAGCCCCCTTCTTGGAATCTCTATTGAACATGCAATCCAGTGTATTTGTCCAGTATAGTACCCAAATGAAAGGTAGTGAACTGATTCTCACAAACTATGTATTTATTGTGATTGACCTGATGAAGGGCCTTCTTAAACATATGATAATTCTTGACAATTTTTTGTAGAACTCAGTATACAAAGGTAAATCTGCAGAAAAGATAAGTTCTATGTAAGCAGACACATGCCTAAAGGAGATCACGTTAGTTATGATGCTTATCTGTGTACTACCACTCTACATACCCTTGTTACTTCTGGTCCCACCCCCAGATTTGACTCTCTACCAGCATATTGTTTTCAAATAACCCCCTCAACTGTGGGGGAACCCCCCCAGACTGATTTAATTGCCTCAATATACAAATGCAAATCTGCAGAAAATATACATTCTATATACACAGACACATACCTAAGAGATGGGGGCTGTCTTGCAATATACAGTATAGGCTTTACTGATGAGTGAATCTGTCCTCGAAACTGCAAAAAATAGCTAAACACAGAAGTCAATAGCGGCAAAAAAATTTTTTAATGTTCAACAATTTTTTATCACTCCAAATACATTAAAGTCAGTGGGTGTTTTTTCTTATGATGACTTCTTTGTCTCATCAACTGTTTTGTCTCTGTGACTTGAAATGCCCGAGGGGGCACTCTACCCTGCTTTCAAGTGGGCCGTCCCCTGAATGCGACAGGAACGCAGAGGGAGAAGGCAGGCTGAGGCGCCGCTCTCACACCCTGAATTACAGAGGATTTTTCATCACTACCAAAGGCAAACATATATTTAAGTACTTGCTTAAGACATATTTGCAGAGAAAATCAATACCAGTTGCTAAAGATTTGAAAGTAGGCACTGAGCCAGTATAATTGCATCAATGGTGTAAGCTTTTGTTCATAATCACATTGCTCAGAATAATCACATTGCTCAGAAATATTACTTGCACAGAACACTGAGAATTGCACCTATTGAAATTGAGGAACATATTAAATATTAAAAGTTGATATAATTATCTTATATAACTATCACAACTACTTGTATGATTGTAAATTGTGTCACACTTGCCCATTTCTTCTGCTACCAAGAGAACTATGGCTTGTTGGTAAAAGTAGTGACAAAATATATTTATCTGATAATAAGCACAGCGGTACCCAAGCTATGCAGCTGTAATATTTGGGATGCATGCTATTTGCTCTCACATGTAGACCAGTCTTATGGATAATATAACAGCTCTGTTTTTATGTCTATAACCTTATTATGGTTGAGCCTGGGGGACAAATGAAGTTTTCTGGGATCATATAAAGGCACAAGGCTGCAGGCTGAGTTATACAGGGAGCTCTGATTATCACTCATGTATTATAAGGGATAATGTACCCCCTACTGTAAATAAGGATATCTATATATACACATATAAAATATGCATGTGTATAAGATAAACATGAGTATGCATTTATGCTGCTTTTTACTCCCAGTACAGCCCTGGCCCCAAGGTCCATACCAATAGCTCACATGTCGTAAATTGTATAGGTAATACTTTTTGCAAGTAACAGTATCCATAGGTTTTGCAGTTTCAGTTTGTTTCATAGTGGAATGTTTGGGGCATAGCTACACATTCTGTGCTTAAACTGTTTCTATGGCTATCTAATATAAGTAATTTAAAAATAAAAAACAACTGGACTTGCTGAAAAATTTTTAATGAAGATTTTTTACTGCTCATCCGAGCAACTGACTGGTTCTTGGAATATAGACTCTTCCAAATATCCAATCACAATGGCACATTGCAACTGTTCAGAGAGGTGACATCTGAAATTCACAGATGTGTAGATTCTATGTAGTTACTGTGATAGGATTACCAAAGTATCATGCAACTCCTAGACACAGGTGTTACTTGTGTGAGTTGCATGAATGGATGTGTGAAGAGTTCTGAAACCACCAGGGTACCTATGTGAGAACAGCATTGCATGTAGCAGACAGGTGTCGTCGAAGGCCCCCACCTCTATTCAGGGATGGTTTCTCCACCTTGACTTGAATCGCCTCTTTCACACGGGGGCCTTTAGCACCACCTGTCTGCATCTGCATCTGCGGGGTAGTGGTGGGGCTGCCATTTTATGTAGATTCCCCAATGCCTAACAAACAACTGGATGGGATTCGGTAATTCTAGGAAAGCTGATACTTAAGATTCATTGCTATAGGGAAGTCTTACAAATGATGTACTTTCTTTTGATCATCCAATAGGATACTATAAAGTTGTATATGACCAACATACTAAAGTTGGAAAGGGACAAATGGGAGAAAGAAATGGAAACTGATGAAGAAATATTAAAAACGAATTGCTTTCCAATCTATATCGATATTGAAGAGGTGAGCAGAACTTACATTTTCTATGTACTCTAGCTTTCTTTAATAAATGGAATTCTGTTTAAGTCTTCATCGTGATTTAAAAATGTGGATACCTGAGGCTATTTTTGCGCACTGAATTTATTAGGACTATGATGAATTATTTTTCCCAAATGGGTTATACATTCAGCTGCTGGGTCTTAGTTTTGATGTGCTGTGCTCTTTGCAATTAGAGTATATTTTTTAATTACAAAAATATAAAACGTATAATTTGATTCATCTAGTTTGACAACAATAGGCTATAATAAACAATATTAAGATTACACTTAACTTCATAATTCATTCTTATACAATAGCTAATTAGTAACTGTGTTTATTCTAGATGACTGGAAGACATGTCAGAGAATCGGCCAAACTTTCAGAAGATTTGGAAACCTCGGCATTTCATGCTTGCATGACAGAACTGGGTGCTTTGGCTTTAAAGTGTGTTCTTGTTGGTATACATTGTTATTGTAAAGGACTTTAAGGGGTTCATTTATTGGCGTACTGTTAATGCAAAAGTGCAGTTAGTAATATTAACTAATAAGCAATTATATATGATTAACCTTCTGAATAGTTAAAGGAGTTGTTCACCTTTGAGTTTACTGTAGAGAGTGATATTTGCAATTGGTTTTCATATTTTATTTCTGGTTTTCGTGTTATATATTTTTTTTTATTCAGAAGCTCTCCAGTTTGCAATTTCAGCAATCTGCTTGCTATGATGCAAATTAGCCTAGCAACCATGCATTCATTTGAACAAGATACCAGAGTAGAAATGGGAGAGGACCAGAATAAAAGGAGGAGTGATTTTCAGGATGCTGCCCGGAACGTTACTTGGAGCTATGGGTCGGCGAATTTTTTTGGCGCCCAAGTATAGGTCATCGTGTTTGGTGTTCCTGGGTGCTTATACTATTTTGTCTGATCCTGTTATTGACTCCTACCTGTATCCTGTTACTGAACCTTTGCTGTCTGCCTACTAACTAGGCCCGGGCCTAGAGCAGCAGGATTTTTGGGGGCGGCATGCTGCCCAACCACACCCACATTGGTTCAGAAATTTTAATTTCCTGTGTGCCAATTCCCATTGCTCCGTCCCCATGATGAAAATTTGAGCAAATAAAAGAGAGGGGACAGGGGCGACAAACGACAGCGGGCCTATGGGCGCCCATTATGTAAATCCAGCCCTGACTATTGGCTGGACTTTTGACTACTCTTTGGATCATCTCTTTGTACTGTGTATTGGACTCTCTGAAGGGCTTCCTCCTTAATCCTGACTACCTCCTCCGTGGGAGCTGCAGGCCCCACTGATAGTAATGAAAAGTAGCAATAACAATTCATTAGTAGCTTTGCAGAACATTTGTTTTTAGATGAGGTCAGTGCCCCCTGTTTGAAAGCTGGAAAGAGGCAAATACAGGTATGGAATCTATAATCCAGAAGTTTTGGAACCTGGGGTTTTCTGGATAACTGATTTCTGTAATTCGGATCTTCATGCCTTAAGTCCACTAGAAAATCATGTAAACATTAAATAAACCCAACAGGCTGGGTTTGCTTCCAATAAGGATTAATTACATCTTAGTTTTGCTAAAGTTCAAGGTACTGCTTTATTATTACAGAGAAAAAGGAAATCATTTAAAAAAAATTTGATTATTTGTATAAAATGGAGTCTATGGGAGACAGTCTTTCCGTAATTTGTAGTTTTCTGGATAATGGGTTTCTGGATAACGGGCCCCATACCTGTAATTAAAAAAAAATTTCAATGAATGTAAAGGCTTGATTTGTAATTACTGTCACCAGTTATAATAAATTGGCTCCATAAAGGCTAAAGCTGGCCATAGACACAAAGCTAAAGTAATATAAATATTTACTTGTAAGATTTTGTGGATCTTTCCAACATTTTTCGTGCCATGGTGATGGATTGTTTAGTCAGTTGGACAGGTTAGAAGTTTTCTGTCGGCTATGGATAATATCTCTGCATGTATTGCCTATCTGATGATCAATGGGTAACTGTCACTACTACATAACTTTTGTATGCTTGCTGTCTTTAAATTAATGGCCAGAACATAATCTGATTTGTTCTTTGTACTACTTTATTTCATCTGGATGTGTTAGTGATAGGCTGGAAGATTGCAATGAACAATCATTTGTCGGACATAAGGCTATATCTGCATGTCTATGACCAGCTTTAGATCTAACCATCAAATGAAACATCGATAATCGATAGTAAAAACTTGGCTCTGAAGCCAACACTAGATGCAGTCCTACGATAAGGTTAAGCTTCTAGTGTCTGTGGTCAGGCTATTTGTGCTGCCCAACTCCACTGCATATTATTGTAAGCTAGTTGCTGAATCTATGGGAGTTATGGGAGGCGAGAAAGCTTTAGTTTACTGTCTGACACTGGCCTACAATGTAATTAAAGCTAATGATTTTAAATGCCCCATAGATCACCACCATTAAAAACAGTACATTTTTTAATCTTGAATAATATACAGTATTACATTTATTATATATTCATTCATTGTATTGTGATAAATTTCTTTTTTCTAAAATTTATCCAAATGTGCAGGTTGCAAGACGCATTCACTCAGCATCACACCATCAAGTGGTCTGAAGCTGGAATCACTGCATTATTCCTTCAAAACCTGGTCATCTACATAAACAGCTTTATTAAATTAAGGTAAGGACATTGTTAGTGTGTGTCGTGTGGTCTAAGATTTTTACTGAATCATTTTTAAAATGAGCAGTTTTATTTATTTATTTATTTTTTTGGCAATGAAAGGTTTAATAAATCTACATTTTCCCTATTTTTTTTTCCTGTCAGTGTAACTAGGTCAGGGGCCACTAGAGAATAAATCAGTGAGGCAGAAATCTCTTTGCTACTATTGGTGCTGGTAGTGTATAAAACAGAAAGATTAGCGTATTTCTATTTACCCAGGACTGACAGAATGTAGATTTGACAGCCAATCATAAGATAAGTAGCAGGTAAATGTATCCCTGTCTCTATAATATCCTGCAAATGAATATGCTTCATTGTTTTTCAAGTCCATACATTACTAGTATGGTCCTTATTAGCACCTAAGGCAGAGAAGCTCATCTGCTGGTATAAGGCAGCCCTGGGATCTCCTGGGGGGAGAAGGCAGGGAATTGTTAATGTCAGCATATGCAGGGACAGGAGATGCCTAGATTTCTAGGATGGAATGGAGAATTGTTTACTTAAAGAAAGAGAAAATCAGTCAGTATGCCTGCCTAACTTCTTTCCTATTAGATAAGATGGCACACTTTATAATTGTTGCAGTTACCTGTATAATAACATTGCTAGTAAAGTTCAGGTGGGCTTGGCCATACACTAGCAACTTTTGTTGTTAGATGTTTTGTCATGCCCTCTGTCTGTCTCCCATGAATACTGCCGGATGCTGGCAGTGTGGGGAATTGGTTTGTGTCTGGTTTTTGCATTTTGCACCCTGCCACAACTTAATGACCATTACTATCCCTACATGTGTGGCTATGGCTGTATAGGCACCCGAGGGCCTGTGTCTAGGGCTGCAGTTTTACAGGAGCAGCCCTTGGGGCTTATATAAAAATGTGACCTGCTATATCCAGCAGTGGAGCTGTGGGCTGAAGGGTGCCCACATCACGCAAGGGTTGAAGTAACATCACACACATGGATGTGATGCCATGTACACAGACATGATGTCACTCACATGTGCACAGTTGCTTAATGGAGTAGTCCTTAAAGCACAACTAAACCCTAAAAATGAACAGGGCTAAAAATGCCATGTTTTATATACTAAACGTTTTGCACCAACCTAAAGTTTCAGCTTCTCAATAGCAACAATGATCCAGAACTTCA
The DNA here is from genome assembly GCA_024363595.1 of Xenopus borealis. Taxonomy (NCBI): domain Eukaryota; kingdom Metazoa; phylum Chordata; class Amphibia; order Anura; family Pipidae; genus Xenopus; species Xenopus borealis. Next base: position 81,645,935 of record CM044445.1, read on the forward strand.
AACCTATCACAGGGGGGTTCCATCATGGAAAGTGTCTGTGACACTCACATGCTCAGTGGGATCTGAGCAGCCGTTGAGAATCTAAGCTTAGGGGTTGTTACAAATCATCAAGCAGAAAATTAGGCTGGCCTGTAATATAAGCTGATGCTACAGGGCAGATTGTTAAATTCTAATGCTAGTTGCACTGGTTTCTGTGCTGCCATGTAGCAATTATCTGTATTAATGACTAATCAGCCTTATATTGTGACATTTATATTCTACTGTACTGTATATTGTGAGTGGATCCCTAAGCTCAGTAAGTGACAGCAGCACAGAGTGTGTGCAGTGAATCAGCAGAAAAGAAGATGGGGAGCTACTGGGGCATCTTTGGAGACACAGATCTTTACTGCTAAAGGGTTGTGGTTGCCTTGGGCTGGTACCAAAGCCCAAAACATAATGTACAATATTTCTAGCCTACTTCTTTAGTTTAACTTTCCTTGTCCTTTAAATCTGTTGTCTAGGGAGGCAACATTCGCCTTGGCCCTATACAGGTTAGTGCACTGTTAACTATTTAAAATAATTTAAAATAATTGAATAACATAAAACACATTTCACATGGGGGCCTAGTAACCAGGGTGACATAACAATATATCAATGTAACACCAACCCTTACTGACTTTAATTACAGCTGGCCTTATATACCTGGACATACTTGCATTAGGATGAACAAGCTTTTATGTTTGTGTTGCTAACAGGGCCGGATTTGCATAGCGGGCACCCCTAGGCCCACTGCCGTTCATCGCCCCCATACAATAGGGTTTGGCGCATGGGAAATTAAAAAAACTATTGTATCTCCTGCCTATCCCTAGTGTTTCTGAACCAATGTGGGTGTGGCTGGGCAGCATGCCGCCCCCTAAAATTCTGCCGCCCTAAGCCCGGGCCTAGGTGGCCATTCCACAAATCTGGGCCTGGTTGCTAACTCTAGAGCCCCCCATTATATACCTCCTAAAAACCTTTCTCTTTTAAAACTATTCTAAAAATACACCCCTTGTTTTATTATATTTTCAAAAATAAAAAAGTAGCAGCTGTGCATTGTGTGTTTGCTATGACATAATGGGTACATACAAATCATTGTTACTTGAATTTATTGAACATCAGTCATACTTAAGTCACTTTAGAGATCGGAGCAACCTGGTAAAGACAATAAACAGGAAGACTTTTATAAAGAAAGAAAAGAGTGAGTAGAAAAGAACATAGTACCAGTAGTGCAATTCTTATGTTTGTCTAGCAATTGTTTGCACAGAGAATACTATGGCTATACATAACACAATATAAAATATTTTGTGGTGTTTGGGAACTTCATTTGGTAATTAGTAGTGAGAAGCTCACCAGGAAGTTTCAATACTTTATGCAGTATTATCAGCATGTTCCTTTTACATGAAGTCATTTAACTATATTTTCTTAGACAGAGTACAATGCAGTCAGATGCAGAGCCCTGTAAAGAAGCAGAAGACAGACTGACTAAAGCCATCAATAATTTGACAAAGCTTTTCTTCAGTTTATTCAGTAAGGAGACTCAGGTGAGATTTCTGTTTGAGGAAATGTCTATTTCCTATAGTCTTATTCATGTTTGTATGACTCATGAATAAACAAAACTGCTGTCTCAATTATTTTTTATTAAAAACAAGTGGGATACATATTATGAATAAGTAATGGCACACTGGCAGTCATGTGGACTTTAAACTCTTTTTAGGGACTGTTCAACTTAAAATTAACTTTTAGTATGATGTAGAGAGTGATATTCTGAGATAATTTTCAATTGGATTCACTTTTTCTTTCTGTGGTTTTTGAATTATTTTGCTTTTTGTTCAGCAGCTCTCCAATTTGGAATTTCAGCAGCCATCTGGATGCAAGGGTCCAAATTACCCAAGCAACCAGGCAATGGTTTGAATGAAAGACTGGAATATGAACCGGGGAAAGGCTGAATAGAAATAGAAATAATAAAAGTAACAATAACAATAAATCTGTAGCTTCACAGAGCAACCGTTTTGGCTCCTAGAGTTAATGACTCCCATTTGAAAGAGTTAGAAGAAGGCAATTTATTTAAAATAAAACTATAAGAAAAACAAAATAAAAACTTTTGCTTAGAATCAAGACACTATATACAGTGCTGTCCAACTGGTGGCCCACAGGACCCCCCCCCCTTGTGTGCCCCCCACATGACTAGCTGCTGGAGCCGCTTACCTTGTGTATCAGTACTGAGATTAACTTGATTCCCAAATTGATTACACCTCACTTTCATACAATAACCTGTCTATCACTGTATACATTAGGCCAGCATTACTGCATAATGCAGGGATGGGTGTAAGAGAGCCTTGTGATGTCACCACTAATATTAACCGGAGTCTCGCAGCACGTTCTATGAAGAATACTTCACCCACATCACTATGGAGCAGAAGGATGGCCTTTTACATATCGCATAACATTACATATTGTACATGGTGCATTTCCTCAGCACATAAAATATGTCTTTAACCATTTGTTCTGGGGTTAATGAGTATTATCCATTTCATAATTTATGTTTATTTTTCAGCCGCATTTTAAGAAGCTAATAACTAAAAGCTGGATTAAAAAAGATACTGCATTCAATGCAATTATGAAATCAACTGAAAACCTGTATGAGAGCCTGATATATTTAGCTCAACCTTCTCACGAGGTATGAGAACAAGCAGAGATATTAATAACATTATAGGGGAAATTTAAATAGTAGAAGGCAGCTTTCTTTTTTTGCAGTTTTCCAAACTGCCGCAGATTTTGCACACATGTTCTTGCACACCTTGGTGCTCTAGCTTCTCTGGGAGAAGTATATGACCCCCTAAATCTATGTTTTCAAGAATTTGAAACAAATACTTTATTTCTCGTCTTTCTTAGAGTTTTTCCCCCCGATAATTCCATCATAATTATATCAAATGAAACTTGCCCCAACATATTACCTCTAGTCATGCAACTATAAGGGCATAAAGTTACCACCTGTTTATAAATCTCACAAAAGTTGCACCCACATCATTATGGGCATCATATAAGTGGGTATTTATTTACATATCTCCTAACTGCTTGGGAGGGCCCTGGGTGTTAAGTAAAACCTGTGCCTACCACCTGGTCAATGCTAGGTACAAAGTACTGAGTCCCTGTTATAACAGATGATGTTAAATTAAAATGTAGTATAAAAATGCATTTATATTGTGATTACAAGACTCTTGGTCTAGCGTGGTCCAGTTAGAAGTGGGAAAGATCAGCAATTTCAGCAAATGCTTAAGCCCCTTCACAGATATAAAAATCACAAGAATGCAACTGTTGATACATTTTAGTGCAAATATATTTCAGCTAGAAGCAGATCGAGGGCACAGAAATAGAAAAAAATCAAGATTCTCAATAAGAAATGTCCTATCGCTGAAATACAGTAGGTCTGGGCAGGGATACTACAGATGCACATTTAGGAGGTAGCAAGGGAACATATTTTATGTATGTTAGAGTAAGTACACTTTAACTCAGTGAGGGAAAATGGATATAGTTATACCCGTCTATATATGGGTAAGACCCAATTCAACTTTACAAAAAAGACTGCAGTGCACTAACTAAATAATTACTTGTTTTAATGTGATTTACAGGCACAGATTTGTAGGCAGGCCACAAAGACCAGGGCTTCGGGTGATTTAGTTGGGGGGCCAGTGGGGGGCAGAGAAAGTGGCCTAAGCGGGCAGCAAGTTTATTTCTGACCCTGGTGATTTAACTTATCCTTTTTTTTTCTATAGGTGTTTTTAAATGGCATTCATAAGCACCTTGTTAAAGAATACCTAACACAGGTTATGAAGAGAAAGTTGAGACTAAATCATCTGAACCGTAAAAAAGCATCTGATAAAATGAGCCAAGAGAGTGAAGCATTTAAGAATATTGCAGAGAAGCTGGTAAGAGAAAGACAACCCTTACCCTAATCTCTGAAACCATTTGCAAGTTACATATTATCTACCCCTTTTGTGCATTTATTTTAAAGAATTCTTTTGCTACTTATACCTGCTCTACTCCAAGAGACTAACACATTCTATGCTGCTAGATGGGCTCTGAGGGCACCTCCCACAGTGCACTGTTTATTTGTTGTATAAACTTATTACAGCATAGTATATAATAATAGGTTGCTGCCATCTTGGATCTTTCCACTTCCAGACATCTATGGGAAAGTGGGGCTTGCTGTTACTTACTGGCCTTCCAATGTCTAATGCACGCAACAGCACATATCAGAATCACCAACCACATGGTCTTCATAGATGGTAATAAGTGTAGAAATCCAAGATGACAACTGTGAAGAGTACTGAGGAGCTCTGCTATCATATATCAGTATTTTATGTTTGTACAACAAATAAATATTATGATCCAGGAGGTGCTCCGCTCAATAGCCTAAATTCTTGAAAAGAGGAGCAAATAGTCATGAACTTATCAGAGTGCATTTGACAGTTAAAAATATGATCATTCATTTTACAGGGATCAGACCAAGACTGGTTATTTCCTGCAGTTCGATACATATCTGATATAATTGGTCTGAGAAAAAAAGAAGACATTTCAAAGAAGATTGAAATATTATTCAAAACATATCCAGATTGTGGGTAAGTCCATTGGTTTATGACCATTTTTCAGAGAATATGAATGATAACACAAATTTTCTTTCACTCATGGCTAGTGGTTGGCTGAAGCCATTTATTGTCAAATAAATGGCTTCAGAGGTGACCAAACCAGAGCAAACTGTTGGTTCATGAAGAAGCTCTTAGGCAGGGATGTAAGTAAGCAGAGTGATGGAGGAAAAGATGGAAAACCATAGGTGTGAGAACAGAAGCTCAGCTGTGTATAGAGGCAGGAAAACCACTGGAGAAAATTCCAGGAGATCAGCAATAGGGCAGGAAGGCAGCTGGAGGATGACTTGAAAGACAGGCAGGAAAATTGTCTCAGTGGAGGGCGTGAAAAGTCACTGCAGAAAAGGTGAGGAATAAGCAACTATTTACAAGGTCAGGAAAGCAGCTGCAGACCAGATTTGCAGAAGGGAAGGAAAATACATAATGGAAGTGTCGTTTCCCATGATGACTGTACATGAGAAAGCACTGAACTAATAACAGTATTCACCTCCCTACAATGAATGTAAAAACCTATCCCAATCCATATGTGTTGTGTTTAATGTGAACCTTTTTGGTGGCTCTCCATACTTGGTTCTTGGATAACTATTCAATTAGCGTTGCATAATATGTTGGTGCTTTAAAAATGCATGATAATAATAATAATAATAATAATTATGATGCTTGGACAGCATGAATCTGTTGTAATGCCTTTCCATTGAGACTTGTAAGGGCAACGGAAGCTTTATTTTAAGGATATTTGTTGTTAAAATTTTCCCTACTGATCACATATCACTTCATCTGAGCATAAATAAAAAATAAATAAAATAAATAACACATTTTTATCAATGGTTAAATGTTTTCTCCAAGAACTAATGGGATACAATATTAAGACAATACAGGAACTCAACCTATTGCATTTTTCTCATTTATAGAGAGGAACATGTTTCAGCCATTTTATATCTTCAAGGAATGAGAAGAAGCAAGAATCTATCTATTCGACACTTCTTTAGAGAACTACAGGAAAAAGAGAATCAGAAGCCACAGCACATACTCTTTGCAGAGATTGATTGTCCTAGACAAAGTTTCTGCATGCCATTTATGATCTAAATACCATTGGGATCACATGAGTTGCACACAGTCACAAGTCATCACTGTAACCTCATAGATTTTATATCATCTGGATTTCTGGCATCTTTATCAAGCCTAATACAAAGTTTAGCCAGAACATTGTATATTTAGAGTTTAACATTGCAATATAATACTTTCTTGCACTCATAATAATTAAAATCAAGCAGTTGTGCTCACCAGGCCTGAAAACTCTTCCACTTCGTCCACTACAGCACAAAAAAGATGAAGGCAATAGATCCCTGGACTTTAGTCTATACAGGTCCTGCATAGACCAACGACTATGATTTTTACCCACTTATACCCACTTGAACCAACCAGTGACTGCTTTATTTGCAACCCGACATGCTAAGCACTGGTTACATGGGATGGAAGTAATATCGTTTCAAACTTTGAGAGTGAGAGGAAGAAAAGGGAGCTGAAAAAAAGAAGTAAGATTTGCTTATATTGAGGCCCAGAACCCAACCCACATATTTACTGACCTATCCTGATAAATGCATCCACAAGTCCTACCCGCAAAATACCTGCTTTTTCTTGGACAAACCCAGGTACCCAAATCAGTGTATTATATTATCTATGTCGAGGAAAAATACACAGTCACCCTTGGAAGACCCTTTTGTTGGATTGTTGGAGATGTTGGAGTTTAACCACAACACAACGATAAAATCAATTACTATAGCTGTTGACGACCATAAAACACAACTTTGTCAGAGAGCAGAAAATACAGTAGTTTAAATGCCATTACCTCTGCACAAAAACCTAATAAGTGGTGGCTGGAAGATTTTATGGGTTTCATTATTTTTCTTTCTCACTCTCTCTTTAATAGAAATATAGAGTACTGCAACCAAAACCACTGGTTAACATAATTTAGACATTCAATTACATTTACATAATCTTTACTTCATATTATATATATATATAAAAAGTAACTCAAAGCAACTGGACTTGCTGAGATATTTTAATGAAGACGTTTCACTGCTCATCCAAGTCCAGTTGCTTTAAGTTACTTTTTATATATATATATACCATGACCTGGATGAATGAGAATCTTCATAGTTATACTTCATATTATGTTCCTTACATATATGTTTTTATAACAGCTTTGACCTCTGTAGTCAACAGTGGGTAACAGTGGGTAATGTAAATAGCAACCAAGCAGTTGCTTGCAAACATGAAGACAGTTGTTATGAGTTTTAGGGCCTGGAGAAATACTTCTTGGTCCTATGACATACTCTGTTGTGTGCCAGTGATGATCCAAGAGAATGAGAATGTAACATACTTGACATGAAATTAAATTCTCCTTCTTTATGGATATGGAGTAGTACTTGTTCATATAAAGTGGTACTAACACTAACTAAAGGTTCTGCGTTCACTTCTACCCTAAAATATAAGTTGTGTTTCAGTGCTGCACTGGCCAAAGCAGGGTAGATATGGTGGTTGGGTCCTGACAGAGGAGTTTGAAACCTTCATTGACAGTGACAGTTACCCCAGCCCCATTGGTCTTGGGAAATAAACTGATGCCAAGGGTCAGTATAATTTTAATGCTACTGTGAAACTCTAATGTTATGGGAGATTATTTCATATAAATGCTATTCTTCCTGTGTTATTTTTCCTTTGCGTTACTGCAGTGCAAAAACATGATGTGCCAGATAACTGTGTTGTATTTTTAGTATGTTGCCTCTGTACCATTTTATTGATAATATGTAAATATTAAAGCTCCCATGGAATGCACCTGGACATAATTTAACAGTGGCCCTGTGTACTGGATGTTCCTGTTTTATACAGTATGTGTATTTGTGGTGTTTGTACATGCCCACATAGATTTTAGCTGAAGCTCAGGTGCAATGTGTTCCAATATGCAGCAAATTCACAGTAATTCACATGTGCAGTCAGTGCATGGCCTGTGCTTAGCATGGGTAACAAATAGGGATGAATTAATTTTTTCCTCCCTGTTTTGCTCTTTGGAGCTTTCTGGATAACAGGTTTTTGGTATGCGAACAGATGCGGCTGTGATCTTTCGGACAGATATTGATCGGGGGAAGCCCGTCGGAGGGCTCCATACACAGGCCAATAAGCTGCCGACTTCGTCTGTCTGCAGCTTTTATCGACCCGTGTATGGCCACCTTAAGCTTAGCTTGAATAAAAGTGTACGTTCAGGGATATCACTGACTTCACTTTTTCTTTGCAAGAGAATACCTAAAGATCTTAAATGGACC
>CM044445.1:81654549-81681751 GCA_024363595.1 Xenopus borealis
AAAAAAATATTCTCTGGGGCCTTAATGCTTAAATGATTTTTAGTAAATTTTGGGGCAGATTTATTAAGGGTCTAGTTCTGTTTTCCATGAAAATTTAAGTTTTTAAGTAGTTTTTTGGTCAAAACACATTTTTCGGTTTAAAAAAAAAACTAGAATTTACCGAGATTTATTATACCCGAACCCTGGAAATAGCTTGAATCTGAAAATACACCATCTAAAACCTGTCAAAGTCATGTAGGAGTCAATGTCAGATGTCCCTTGGACCATTTGAAGATGTTAATAGCCTGCATGATGCTAGAGAGGGTATTGTCCGAAAACTTGAAACTCAATAATTAGAGTTTCACAACTCAAACTTGCAGAATCAAGTTTTCTCCATTTCCATTATATACACACACTGACACAGTTAGGGCTGTGTCACACCAGGCATTTTGTCCACCAGAGATACCAAAAAAGCCAAAATGCCAAAAAGATGCTAAAATGCCACATTACCACATCTGAATAAATGAAAAGCACCCAGAGTAATGGACAGGGAGCAGTGAAAGGTGGACCTCCGCCTGCCATGATTAGTGATGGGCGAATTTATTCGCCAGAGGCGAATTCCTGCGAATTCACCATTCGCGAAACACCAGTGAAAATTTGCCAAAAAAAATTTGCAGAAAAAAACTAGTTGCGCGTCGTTTTTGACGCGGTGCGACAAAAATGACGCGACGAATACGACGTGACGCGCGTCAAAAATTACACGATGAAAATGACGCAACACGTGTTAAAAACGCGACTCGTTTCGTTTCGCAAATTTTTTCGCCAATTTGCGAATTTCGCTGGAAATTCGCGAATTTTTCAGCGAAGCGAAACGGGGGAGATTCGCCCATCACTAGCCATGATGCTTTTCATTTGCTATTATTGCTGTGACAGTAGAGAGGCATACTGAGCACTGCTGGTTTTCCCTAACAAAAGTGGCTGTAGCTTTACAGTAAGCACACATAAGATGTTTTGTTCCCTGTTTAAAATCACACTTGCTGTGGGTCATACTACCTGTGCCGTATGAATCATGTTATTGTGCAAAATCACAGAAAAAAGTATTTTTCATAGTTTGGACAAGGCAATTTAGGGAAGCTTCCATGGAAAGGTAATAACTGATGTGTTTTATTATGTCTTTAAATAATTCACCATTGTCTGTTGCAATGAACTCAGTTATTCACTGTTATACATGTGTAGGACACCGTGTCAATTGTGTTTCATTCGGAGAATCCCTGTTTAATCTACCAAGAAATCTGAGACCCTGCAATTGTGTGGGCATTCTGTAAATGTTTGTGTTCCGCTGAGAAGTTCTGCATTTTGTCTGTACTTTACAGCAACAGAGAACCTAACCACAACTTACTTTTAAGGCCTCTATAAATGAGGTCAAAAGTCTCTTAAAGGGGTGGTTCACCTTCAAGTTGACTTTTAGTATATTGTAGAAGGGCCAATTCTAAGAAACTTTTCAATTGGTCTTCATTATTTATTTTTCATATTTTTTTAATGATTTGCAATTTTCTTCTGTTTCTTTTCAGCATTCAAATGGGGGTCACTGACACCATCTAAAAACAAATGCTCTGTAAGGCTACAAATGTATTGTTATTGCCACTTTTTATTACTTATTCTATTCAGTCCATCTCCTATTCATAATACAGTCTCTTATTCAAATCAATGCAGGATTGATAGGGTAATTTGTACCCTAGAAACCAAATTGCTGACACTGCAAACTAGAGAGCTGTTGAATAAAAAGCTAAATAACTATACAACCACAAACAATAAAAAATGAAAAACAATTGCAAATTGTCTCAGAATATCACTCTCTACATTATACTAAAAGTTAATTTAAAGGTGAACAACCCCTTTAAGCACATGCTAAAATAATGTCTCCTGTCTCTACTGGACCACTATATTAACACAAAAAAGTTTAGCCGGCGGAGGGCAGGGAGAAGGCAGTTCAGGGAGATTTATTGCCCTGAAGAAGAGGCGATTTGTCGCTGGGGCGACTAATTTCCCCGAATCTGCTTGTGTAGATTGACTCTTAGGGTTTGAGATAAAGTACAGCTCATTGTACTGAGGGTGAGAAGTGGACTGATTTGTTTTGATTGGGTTGTTATATGAGTTTAGTTTCAAATTCAGATATTTTCCTGTTTAGCTCAAGTAAAAACAAAAACCATGGATGTTTCATTGTTAAAACAATAGATAAAAAGTATCTTCAGGAAAAGCCCTATTCATTACAGTCATGTTGAACAAGAGGATGTTCTTTTCCTTTTAAGCAGATAATGGGAAAATTGGTATACTTACCATCTAAATTTTCCGTTCCATAAGTCTGTAAGGCAGCACATAGAGGGGTTAATCTACCATGTCCCTGATAGGACAGGTAGTAAAACAGTTAAAAAGAACACTAACATCTTTTTTTTTTTAATTTATTTATTTTTTAACGAACATAAATGAAAACACAGATAAATCTTTAAAATTGGTAAGTTTTTTTGGTAAGAAATTACATACCGATTCTCTGCATTTGCTCCTCTTCTGAGATGGCGATATGGCGACGAACCAACGTGCAGTGCCCAATTTCTCTTCCCTGCCTATCTCTTATAGAAGGCAGAGAGGAGAAATCAAGCGCTGCACGTTGGATCCTCGCCATAATGCCATCTCAGAAGGGGAGCACATGCAGAGAATTGGTAAGTAAAAAAAATGAATTAAAAAAAATGTTAGTGTTCCTTTAAACAGCCTTTAAAAACTCCCATAGAGCCCCTCCCATTCATGTTATTCTCCTAGCTCCCTGCTTACAATAAACACACAGTTGATGCTCATATAAGTTTATTCAGGAATGTTATATTTGTGCTGCCTTACGGACTAATGGAACAGAAAAGTTTAATGGTAAGTATATCAATTTCCCCATTCCATTACGAAGAGAATTTATTAGCTTCTCTGACTTGGGATCTTGCAAGGATAAGAGTTCAAGTTTGTAATGCTTTGCAAACATATGTAGATTAGACCATGTAGCTGCTTTATTTATAGATCTCCTGTGGTGAAGCATATGCTTTCTCTGCCCATGACGTTGCCACTCCTCTTGCTGAATGACCCTTTTCAGGTGGACTTTTTTCATCTAGCTCATAACATAACAAAATTGCTTGCTTAATCCATCTAGCAATTGTTGCTTTCAAAGCTTTATTTCCCCTGTTCTTTCCACTAAATAATATAAACAGGTGATCTGACTTCCTCAAGGGTCTTGTCCAAATAGACTAATAAACACCTTTTTAGGTCCAGCTTGTGTAAATTTTCTTCCATCTCATTTTCAGGCTCCGCATAAAATGTAGGAAGATTTATCTCAGCATTTGTACACCAAGATGTAGGTACTTTAGGTACAAAGTACGGTAAAGTCCTCAAACATACTTTATTTTGACAGAACTGTATATATGGTTCTGTTGCTCCCAAAGTTTCACTAACTTAATAAAAACAATATTCTTTTATATAATCATTGACTTTCATACATACAATAGATATTTATCCCCTCTCAGGACCTGGCTGCGTCACACAGGTGCCAAAGGCAAGCCGGCAGACGCGGCTACAGATTAGTGCGCACGCATGCGCCACTTTGTGCATGTGCACTCAGGCTAAACCAGAGAAGAAAGATGTGGTTACTACTTCTTTTTGCGCTGTTCACGCCCATGTGCGGGAGCGCAAGAAGACGAAAAAACCCCAGAGAGTCGGGCACCGGACTGGGAGTAGGCGATAGCTTTGCACCCTAGGCATGTGCCTACTCTGCCTACACCTTGGCCCGGCCCTGTCCCCTCCAGATACTTTGGTAACTCATTTTAAGTGACAAGTTAATTACTTGAGAAACAAAGGTAAATCTCTTAACTCCCCGAACCACAGGAGGAGACTTGAATTTCGACTGGCAGTGACTTGCAATAATGGAGCAGATAAGTGCAATGTGCTGGATGGGAAGCAATTGTTACAGTAAATATGCAGTTTCACAGGCTTGGATGGCTGCCATCAAACAAGTTGTTTCCTTATCCAGGTTTCCAGCTCCATTGAGAGACTTATGAAATAAATAAAGATAGCCAAGAAAGGATCTGTCATGGAAAACATCTTATTATGGCATTTATGTTTTTTTGGCATTAAACTGCGTGAGTGATTATAGACAGACAAATAATGGGAAATACTGGGAAACCCCTTTCAAGCAACTGTTACATCCCATCCTTCACACTTACAATAAATTCCCTATTTATCCAATATAAATAGCAGGCAACTAATTATTCCTGTGTTGCATTCCCAAGATCTGTCAGTGGAATACTTTAGCATTTGCTTTAAAAAGGTCCAAATCAATTACATTTGGGTGTTGGATAACTTTGTTGTTGTTGAATGCTTATGTCCAATATAGGGTAGGCTCTCACACACCCTCAATGAATTAATCAAATAATATCTGGTGCTTAGGGATAGAGGTCCGGCAACCTCAAACACAATTTGAACTGAAAAAATCCACCGGCACACAGACCTGTAGCAAGCAGTATTGCATTCTTGTTGAATGCTTACTCAAGTTTCCTTAGAGTAATATTATATATAATATTATATATCAGTGCTGTCCCAATGGTGGCCCGCGGCCCGCCTCACATCTGTCAGTGCCCAAATTGTTCACCTGGTCACACCTTATACAGACTATAGGATCAGCACTGGCATTGTGTCACTGTATATACAGTAGTACAGTACATACTAGTCATATTAGAGTGGTCTGGATCAGTTTCTTGCACGGTCTTGAAAGGTTTTCCTGTCTCCTGCCTACTCTGCCTGCATTTCCCTACACTGCCTGTCTGTGCTATACTCTGCCTGCCCTATAATCAGGGCCGGATTTACATAGCAGGCACCCCTAGGCCCACTGCCGTTCCTCGTCCTTTATTCACATATTTTCATCATAAGGACCAGAGCACTGGGGATTGGTCTATGGGAAATTTTAAAAACTATTTTATCTCCTGAATATCCCCGGTGTTTCTGGACAAATATGGGTGTAGCTGGGCAGCATGCCACCCCCTAAAATCCTGCCACCCTAGGCCCGGGCCTACATGGCCTTACCCACATACCTATACTGCCTGTCTGTGCCATACTCTGCCTGCCCTACATTTACTGCCTTACTGTAATGACCATGTTATCAGGAACCTTGTTCAGTGAAAGTACCTGTGGTGCACAGGAGAACCCTGTGGGTTCTGGTGTTCACCAATGCTCTTTTTGGGGCCCCAGGCTTTCTGCTGCGGAGGCCAACAAGGAAGTGCGTAACAAAGTCCGTAAGCGAGGTACCAGCAAGGCTTAAGAGCAGACGTAGTCAAAGTCAGGTGAGAAGATCAAGGCAGGTGGCAGGAATCATAGTCAAGTGTGGGGCAGAAGTCAAAAGCAGGAATTCACACAATAAACGCTTCAGCAGGAACAGTAGAGCTAGAACTAGCTTGGGTACTAGAAAAATGGTGGACTGGGATTTTAAAGAATAATTGGCGCCAAAGATACAAATTTGGTGCTCCTTAGTAACGTCATGATGCTCAGCGTCATGACTTGAGCGTCAAGACGCTCGGCGTCAAACAAAGCCCTATTCTGTCCTATTCTGCTTGTTTTACTCTGCCTGTGGGAGGTGAACTTGGTGGGCGTTTGAAATTCGTAAATACTTGTTAGGGGGTCCCCATGGATTTGAATTATGTGCTGGGGGTTGTTGTGTTATCCACAGGGGAATAGGAAGTGTATGGATTTATAGGTATGTCTTAATATTACATTTTCAGATATGAGTGATGGTTAGTGATAGTTGGTGAGAGCACCATACCCGCCATACTCCCAACATTTTGGAAATAACAAGAGGGACAAAAAAGTTGCAGTGGCGAAAATTTTTGTGACCATGCCCATTATGTGGCCACACCCCCTAATTACCATGTTCATTTTACAAAATATGGCAAGTTATGAAAGTTTGAACATAATTCTGTGGGTTTTTTTTTTTCAGTTATTACAGTTTTGCTAATGAAGGTAAATTTCCCTGTAAGCTGTGAGTCTAACTTTTCCCAAGGGACCTGTTATCTTATCTTTTTACTATTACTTATTTGCTTAGCTAGAAATTGTTACAAAAGTATCTTATCTGCTGCTGTGGCTATTCTGGGCTCTCTGCTAAAAGCCAATTAAGTTAGAAACTTTGTTTCTATTTCTGGCTGTTCAGTGCAGAGAAAAGTGTGACTTTCCCGTACAAATGAGGGACTGCAAGTTGAGCTGTCAAAAGAGTCCCTCTAAAAATGGGATAGTTGGGCGTTATGGATAACACCAACCATTTTTTTTTTTTGTTTTCTATCACCATTAATGTGAGTACGGCCTTAAAAATTTTTGTGATAACAGGTGTAGTTTGAAGTGGGTGTAGCTTAAAATGGGGAGGGGTCAACACTGGCTTCCATTATCCATTGGACAGCACTGTTACATATTATTTAAAGATCAGACAAAAATATACAAACAGAGGAAAACAAAAAGAGGGCATCTACCTTTTCACTAAAAATTGGCTCTTAAAGAGAAAGTAAATTCATTCTTGAGGGATGGGGCTTCATTATCACTTACATTATTATGGCCAGCAGTCACCCTGCAAACAACCTCACCAAGTTTAAGTGGAATGACCTTCATTTGCCTGTTCTTCTGGAGAGAAGCCTTTTGTGCTTTCAGAGACAATACATGTGGGCATTTAGCATGTCCTGTATGGTGGGTCTGGCTCCATCATCCCCCCTTTCTGAACAAGTTTCATTTGAAATGCCAGCCCAGTAGCAAGGGGTCCCTTGAGACTATTTTGAACTTTGACAACTTCAATTACTTGGAACAATGCAAGTGCAAATGGTGGAGTTGCTGTTGGCAGATTCTTCCTGAAAAGGGACAAGGAACAATGATGTTTTTGTGTAACTGCTCTTTTAGTTGGATATTTCATGCAGAACTACACCCTACAAATCATATTCCTTGCAAATGCTGAGACAAGAAAAAAACACATCATGGATGTGTTGCTAATTATAATTTTCAGATCTTGTTATATATCTATATGATCCATTAATGATCCTCTGTCACACCATATTATACTCTCTATTTCCCTTTAGTGAAATACCTTCAAGTCTGGACTTGTGGCATATTATAAAAGCATCTTTTGCTGACTTAATTTAGTTACTCGTAACAAAGGATCTTGTAACCATGCACCATTTCCAGTAAATTAAATTAATATGGATTTTCTGCATAAATGTCTCCTTGACAAGAAATAAAAATATTTCTAAGAACTTGCCTAAACACTATCTTCCTCAAAACATTGTGATTATATTTTGTAAATCACTGTGGGTAACTGCATGCAAATATTATGAAACAGGAGCATTACTGCAATTAAAATTGTTCCCACACAAATCGCATCACCAACAAAGGTGGGTAGATGGGGAAAGAACAATCTGGGGACAGGGGTGTGGGAAAATGCTCAAGTCAAATATTTACTAGGTATATATAAATTTAAGAAAATAAGATCATCACGTTGATGTCATGCACAAACATTAGCACAGTTCTTATAAGAGAACTTCTTGCCAAGGATGCCAATTTTGCAGTGTTGGTAGCAAAGAAATCACACCTAAGTAAGAAATTAGTTAGGCTGATTATGGATAATTGTTATGATTTTAGAATTGGGGCACCGGGGGGATATATTGGGTTTATCGAACTAAGGGCTTCTTCACAAACTGCAAGTATGGTTGCTGTCAGGCAATCTTAGGAGCAGTTGAATGAATCAGGCCCCTTCATTAAAGAAACTTGCACCTTAAACTGGTCCGTGAACTTCCACATAGTTATGCTTAGCACTGTTGGGTCCATCCTGCTCCTCTTGCAAATCAAGTGCAGTTAAGGTTGCCACCTTTTTCCTATTAATAACATTGGGATCAACCATCAAAAATACCGGCCAGATGGCAACCATACATGCAGTGCACTTATTGTCACAGACAATTTATGCAACTAACTTGTTACAGCTTGTTTTCAAAATGTAGATCTTCCATACCATTTAAAAGAATGAACACTTAACTCTTGAAGGTGGTTCACCTTCACCTTCAAGTTAACTTTTAGTATGTTACTAAATGGAAATTTCCAAGCAATTTTTCAGTTAGTCTTCCTTATATATTTTTTATAATATTTAAAGTGATACAGTAAAGTAAAAACATGTTTTTTTTCAAAATGCGTCAGTTAATATTGCCGCTTCAGCAGACTTCTGCACTGAAATCTGTGTTTCAAAAGAGCAAACTGATTTTTTTAAAAATATTTTTCATTTTTAAATCTGACATGGGGCTAGACATATTGTTTCCCAAGTGCCCTCGGTCATTTGACTTCAGCACTGATAAACTTCAGTCACTCTTTACTGCTACACTGCAAGTTGGAGTGATATTACCCCCCTCCTTCCCGCCCCCGCCCCCCCCCCCACAGCCCATCATCAGAACAATGGGATGGTAACCAGATAAAGGCTCATGTGACATGACGTTTCCTCGGAAACCAAACATTTCAAGGTGGGCTGCATTCATATCCATCCTGGGCTGCATTCGGCCCTTAGGCCGCAGTTTGGACACCCCTGGAGTAGGAGAAAAAAAAATGTCTGCCAGAAAGCAGTTCCATAGTGCAGCCAATCACCTGAGACCTGAAATGCACCCTACATTCCAATATTACAACTAAAATAAATACACTTGGATTAGAGCAATTTAGGAATAAAAACTACCACATAAAATCACAACAGAATAGCCAGTGGCGTAAATACACAGGAAGCAGACCCTGCAGCTACAGGGGGGCCCAGGAAGTATAGGGGCCCCATGAGGCCCTAATTCATATACAATATCAATAAATATTGGTAAAACAGGTCAATCGTTTTGGGGGCCTGAAAAATATTTTGCTGTGGGGCCCAGTCATTTTTAATTACGCCACTGACTCTTTGCAGAATTCAAATGGGGGTCACTGACCCCATCTAAAAATGAATGCTCTGTGAGGCAACAAATGCATTGTTATAGCTATTTTTTATTACTCATCTTTATATACAGGCTCTCTCCTATTCATATTCCAGTCTCTAAGGCTAAGTCCAGACGGGGAGATTCGGGGGCGATCCGTCGCCGGGCGACTTTTAGCCGCGACGGATCGCCCCCGAATCTCCCCGAATAGGTAGGCATTGGCGCTGCTTCAAAGCGCCGGCGCGTGTTCACACGCGGCGGCGCAATTTTTAAAAGCGCTCCAAATTGCCTCGCCAGGCATG
The DNA here is from genome assembly GCA_024363595.1 of Xenopus borealis. Taxonomy (NCBI): domain Eukaryota; kingdom Metazoa; phylum Chordata; class Amphibia; order Anura; family Pipidae; genus Xenopus; species Xenopus borealis. Next base: position 81,663,818 of record CM044445.1, read on the forward strand.
ACCTTTTGTCACAAAACAAGGAATTAAAAAATGTTTTCCCCTTCCCAACCCTAATTTGCATATGCAAATTAGGGTTCGGATTCGGTTCGGTATTCGGACGAATCTTTCTTGAAGGATTCACGGGTTCAGCCGAATCCAAAATAGTGGATTCGGTACATCCCTAATTCAAATCAGTGCATTGTTGCTAGGGTAATGTGGACCCTAGCCACCAGATGAAGATGCGAACTGGAGAGCTGCCGAGTAAAAAGTTAAATAACCCAAAAGCCACAAACAATAAAAAATGAAAACCAATTACTAATTATCTCAGAATATCACTTGCTACATCATACTAAAAGTTAACTAAAGTTTGAATAACCTCTTCAGCTACTACTATGTTCATGTAATACCCCTATTTCTACAACATTTGCAAGGTCCCGTCCCACTCAGAAGATCAGGGAACACCCAAAGCAGCAGACGAGGCATAAGGTCAAGGGCAGGCAGCAGAGTTTCATATTCAGAGTCAAGGAATGATTCAGTGCAGACATTATTTAATGGTATCAGACTTCAGCAAGGACTGAAAATACAGATGACAACCTGTAAATTGAGATACTGTAGATCTGGTGGAGCTATTTAAAAGCATCTTGCCAAAACAGTAATGTGTTGTACCAGGAGAGACCCAATCATTGGTGGTCACCACTGAGAGCTGTTGTGAACTAGGCTGGATACCCAGTGCTCCGTGCATCAGGAACACCTTCAAAGGGCTCACTGGGCTTGATTTGAGACATGTATACTAGTCTATTATAGTCCTCACACACTAAAGCAGCATATTGCATAAAAAGCATAGGAACTGTACACCTTATTCATTGTATAGCTTCAGACTACTTCTCAAAAGCATCTCTCAACTCAATCAGTAGTTATGAGGAGGTAGCCAGAGGCTATGAAACATGTAGGACATAGTTTGCATTTATATATTTTTCTTTCTGTCTGCATTCTGATCTTTTTTTTTGTGTACTATATGTTCTAAAGATGTTTATTCTGGAAAGGGCAATACTCTCATATGATTGTACATGGATAGGAGACTTGAACAGACAAGTGTTCCTTATTTACAAAAGTTTATGAGAGGGAAGATGGAATAGAAGTTGTTAAGCAAACGAGGAGCATCATAATGAACATCTATAACTTTAACCAATGACCGCTCACCAGCGCCTAACCCCTTACAGTAAACAACGTATTAAAGCTTGTCTTTAGATCTCAGAGAATTCAAAATATCCTTGTCAACAAGAACAGAAGTGGAAAAAGTATCTTACTGGTAGAAAGGCATTCATAAGAAAACGTTTTTGAGTAGAAAAGAGGCCTGGCACTGAAAACATACAAAGGTTAATTTGTTGCTTGGACTACTCAAACAAAAGTGATGATGAACTTCAGTCAAACGCAGTGGGTTGCTGCAAAATTAGTGCTGTTTATTGAACACTCCATGTTTCCAGCTTAGCTCTTTTTCAAGTGTAACCTGGTTAAAGAGCTAAGACTGTTCATCACCACTTTTGTTTGTTAATTCCTCCCTTCATTGGACAGAAGCATAGTGGTTGAACTGATTGATTGAATACACACATCTTTGTTACTGGTGTTTCTTGGAATGTTGTGTTCTCTAAAAAAACCCACAGCCTTCCCCTCTACATAATTTTTTTAGTCACACAATAATCTCCATAGGCCCCCTCTGCCTCACTAATAGCAAGTAGTTATCTGAGATAAGTATCCAAGTCATTAGATTTTCAGATATTTCTTTTTTTATAATTTGACTTGGAAATTTAAACTTTCCAAATTTTCTTATTTTCTTATCATAATTGAGAACCTTGCCCCTTGCTCTTATTTTTTCATTGGTACAAATGTGTTCCACAATAGCTTTGTCTTCCCTAACCTCCCAATAATCTGTCCTGGAACAAGTTCTTTGTGATACTAAAAGGCACAGCATACAGCCTTTTCAACCTGAGTTCAGTGTATAGGCCTTGTTCTGAAAATTTCTGTAATTAAAATTTTTGGTACATCCGGGACCTGGGGTTTTCTTGATAATGGATCTTTCCGTAAACATTAATAAACCCAATAGGTTGGTTTTGCTTCCAATAAGAATTTATTACTTGTCCACTGAGAAGCCCTCTGAACATGATATTGTCAAATGCTGCAGCTTAGGGAAGGGATGGGGTTGTTTGTTTAAAAGCAAATAAGGAAATCTGAAAAATGGCTCTGTTTATAGAATGGGGTAAAAGAAAAAGAAATTTGAATTGGTGCTTTAGAATTGGATATGGTTTTATTTAAAAAAAATAGGCAGCATGTATTTTCATCATAAGTCCTATTTATTGTGGTCATTTTCAGCAAAGGTGCTTCAAGGTGTATACTGTCCCTTTATATTAACCTGTATTGCCATTATAAATGGCTATGACTTCTGCTTCTTTACATATTATATAAAATGTTTTCCTCAAGTATAATACTATATATTACTGGGTGCATCATGAATTAATGTATTTACGCCATTGGCGGGATTATATCTAAAACTCCTTATATTTTTGTCCATCACTGTTTCCATCTTGTGCCTATAATTGTCACCTCCTTGAAAAGTTTTTATCTTTTCACTTGTTTGGCTGATCTGCCCATTCAAGTTCCTCAAAAGCTGCATTACACAATACCACATTGAACTGAACAGCAACCATTCCACCAAGAATAGGGAAGTTAAATTGTATAATGATTTTTCAAAGAAAAAGATTTTCCCTTTTGTAATAATAAATAAGGCCCTTGCACAGAAGGAAAGTTCTGCAATCCGCTATGTTGTAAAAAGTTAACATTATAGGTTCCTCCTTTCCAATGGATTATATCCAATCATTGTAACTATGGTAGCAAAGTAACTGATAGAAATGGTAACTATGGAAACAAAAGACTGCGATAAGTGGTTTTGGGTCGATTTGAATTACGAAAAATGAAGCACTCTTGCAACTTTCAATGGGCTGTTAAGTAGCGAAAAGATAGGTAACGGAAATATATATTGGTTAATGTGACAAGTGCTTAGGGCAACGAATTGTATAGCGGACACACAATGTCACATTTATCACACAAAAGGGGGGATATAATTGAAGTTGCAAAGAGAAAAACAATTCGCACCAATAAGAATAAAAATGCACTGCTCGGAATGTAATATTGTTATTGCATTGCAAATTTTAATTGTGCACTCTTAAGAAGTGCTGAAGGTGTCGTAATCATTTGGAGCAAACATAACTTTTTCAGTAAGAAGTTTTATTACATTGATTGCGCATTGGTGCAAGCTATAAAATTCGCAAACTTTCTTCCACTATCGGAAGTGGTCGCTAAACAGTTTCCTGGGTTCGCCAAAGCTATATTAAATTCAAGCAAAACAAAATTTGTTCGCGCAGAGACATAACTTTTCGCATTGTGAATAGTTTTTCCGTTACCGACTTTTATTACGTTCCCCCAAAAATGTATTATATTGCATTGTATTGAATCGAACCAAACCCTATGATAGCGATAGAAAGAGTAGTAACTATAGTAGCAATAGCAACTAAGGGAAAAGGTGTAACTAGAGTAGCAATGGTAACCATGCAAACATTGTAACAATGTAGCTGTCATGAACGGCACCCTAAATCCAGAACCCAAGCTAAACTCCCTGGTCTCAGCTTTCACTTCTGCTTATAACCGCCACCTTTCACCTCAGGAGGAGCCCTCGGCTAATTGGATGCCACCAGGTCTTAATTGAGAGAGGAGCAATGCTAAAATATTCTGGACAAGCAAAGGGGCACGATACTGGATTGAAGAACACCACCAGACACTACAGAGTGGAACAGGCGGGCCAGGCCAACACAAGCAAAGCAGAATCGTCAGACAGTCCAGGATCAGGATTGGAGAGAGCAGAGTAATCAAGCAAAACAAGGTCAATATCACCAGATCAGGCAGGAAATCACAAGGATTAAAAACCCAGGAACTTTCTAAATAGAACATAACAACGGGCCAGGCACAGAAGACTGAATTCCCCTTTTGCCGGAATAACGGAATAAACTCTCCCGCCAAAATACTTGAGCAATGACCTCTAAATTGTGCACCCAGCTTCTTATTGGTCCTTGATATGTCTGTTCTCCTTCAGTCTGCTCCTGATTGGTTCCTGCTCCCTTGAAATACCTTCCTCCTCTCCTTGCCCAAGCAAGTTTCTACTGTTCCGCTAAAGCCCTGGTTGTCCGTGTTCCTGATTTTGACCCTCTGCCTGTTTTCCTGACCTCTGAGCCTTGCTCTAGACCAACTCCTCCACCATACCTGCCATTGAACCTCTTCAGTTGTTTCTGGACGTGTTGGGCTATGAGTTGTTTCTCATAAGGTACAAACTTACTGCACTGCATGTAAATAATCCATGTAGAAACCTCTGCTTAACATCCAGGGTTGCTGGATCATTGTGCTATTTGAGGCCCAATCCCTGGCTGCAGAAAAGGGTTGTAGTTGTGGTTCTGCATTTCTGTATGTCTTTTGTCTACCCTGTGTTTTTGTTTTCCCCTTCATCTTTTGTCAAATAGTATTGTGGCATTATGTTATTCTTCTGTAGGTCTAACCCTCCAGTACATGATCATTAGTCAGTCTGACAGCCTACTGTCATTGTGACCCACAGTCTGCCTTAGAATGTTGTCAGTTCATTCTTTTGGGCTGCTGCCTCCTTTTCTGTGTGCCTACTCTGGAAAAACAAAATGACTTTTATTATATTTCCAGCCTTTACATTTAGTTATTCAGCTTTAAGACCATTTCTAGACCACTGACACTACTTCCTTTTGGCACAATAATACTGAGCAGCTATAAGTTACCAGTGTAGTGGAAGATGTGGGGGAATTATTCTTGCAAATAAAGGAATCTGGTTCCCTAAAGCAAAAACAAAACATGTAATGTTTAATCATGTGGAAATTCCAGAACAGAACCCCTTACACATACATATAGGCACATGAAGAACATATGACTTATCAGCACAATATAAAACATATACCTAAATACCATGTCCCAGTGCATCAATAAAAAGTCTACTAAACTGTTATTCCAAAAGAAAACAATGCATAGCAAGAGCTAAAAAATTGAGATTTCCATTTCTCAAAAATGTTGTTATGCTAAAGCTAAGCAAGCATCCTGCCTTTTTCCTGGTAGGCTGCAAGGGGAACTCTCATTAGATAAGTTAGGGCAATGGTAAACAGTAAGGGTCAGATTTACTAAATTCACATGAAGAATTCGAAGTTCGATTAAATTTCAAAAAAATTTGAATTCGAATGTTCAAATATGCAAATTAGGCAAATTCGACCATCGAATATTCAAATTCGATAATTAGAATATTCAAATTTAATTTTATTCGAATATTCGACTATTCCATGGTCAAAGTACTTCCCCTTTAAAATTTTATTCGACCATCTAGTTCGCCAGATCCAAGCTACCGAATTGGGTATCATTATTTTTGATCGAAAAAGATCGATTTGAACGATTAATCGATCGATCAAGTTTTTCCTATTTGATCAAATTGCGGTAAAATCCTTCGAATTCGATATTCGAAGGATTTTACTTCACCTACTATTCCCATGGTCGAATTTCAAATTTTTTTTTTTATTCGAAATTCGACCAATAGTAAATCTGCCCCTAAGAGTACAAGCAAATTACACACAATTTGTTTTGCTTAGAATTTGGTGACAAATGCACACAATTCTCATGGAATTAGGAAATACAGCAGTCAAATTATCACAAATCATCCAGTGTAATGCCCTTATAGGAATAATATATTAAATATTATAGCTTTAATAAAAAGTAAGAAATGTGTTCCAGATAAAGGAGAGGAAAAATAAATTGCTATAAAATATTTCTGTAAAACTAGAAATCTTAAGCTTGAATTGAGTAAACTGCACAAAATAAACAGTACAGAAATATAAAAGATAAATATATATATACAATCGCATCATGCTTGTTCTTAACATTTGTCACAGAGAATAACATGCTAAGCCAAAACCCCCAGGGTTTGGATGTCATCCATGAATTCCCTCATGCCCCTGACAAGAAAACGAAAGAGCCTTAGCAGAAATAATGTCCTCGTGCAAGAGCATGGGGAAATTTTCTCAAAACCTCCCACCAAGTATATATATGCAGGTTGCAATATCTAGTTGAGAAATGTATGTTTTAGTTGTGAAGAAATTTTAGTTCTAAATACAAAATGTGACAGATATATCTTAGTTTGGATCCAGTACTAGGTACAGTTGTATTATTACAGAGAAAAGGAAATCAAATAATTTTTTATAAATTTGGATTACTTGGATAAAATGGAGTCTATGGGAGATGGCCTTCCATAATTTGAACCTTTCTGGATAACAGGTTTCCAGATATCAGGTCCCATACCCATATTAGATTGTTCCCTTGCATAGCAACACATTTTTATTTAAGCATGTCCTTAATCACTGCAGATGGGGTATAACAATACATATTCATATCATAAAGAAACAAACACAGTGCAATCAATGTATTATCACATTAACAATTATATATATAAACTTTACTTTGATAAAAAGTTTACTTTGAACTTTCTAAAATACTGAATGTAGGATCTAACGTTAACTTGTAATATTGCTTCTTAATCAGAATAGAAAACAAAATTTATTCTAGCTGCATGCAAAGGGAGGGCATTTAAAATAATTCCCGATAGAGTACCTTAGCCTCTGTAATGAATTTATATATGAGAATGGTTTGACATGCAGAAGGCAGGTAAATATCATGCATTACCTAATTACAGATCTGTTTCATCAAGTACATTAGATGACATTATAGACTGAGGGCAGGGATCTTTTTCAGAGAAAAAAGATTAATGAACTAGAGGCAACACTTTTAGACTTGAGGACCTGAACTTTCAATTGAAGCAGCGTAGGTGGTTCTTCATGGTGAAGACAGTGAGGTTGTGGAATGCCCTGGCAGGTGATGTTGTGATGGAAAATTCTATTAATGCCTTTAAGAGTGACTTGGATTATTACTTGAGCAAGGATAATATTCAAGGCTATTAGGATCTTAATATCTACAGTTACTTTAGTATAGGTTTCGGTGTGAACTCGTGTTTAAACATTTACTGACCACATGTAATTGTCATGACTTTCAATAAATATATAATTATATGGTGTAACATCATTGTTTGAAGTTTATTCATAGCTCTTCATGTGACTGAACCATGAATATTGTTGCAATTGAAAATAAATACTTTTATGTACTTTTTTAAGGGAACAGTGCATCATTGGTTGTTAAATGTCTTCTCGCCTTGCTTCCAGGTCCATGACATGCAAAAAGAACATTAAAGCCATTTTAGAAAGGTACAAATCAACTGTAGATGTAGAACTCACAAGTAATTATTTTGTCAATGTTCACAAACTTTTCTATGTAGCAGTATTAGTTATGGTCAAACACATCAAGATTTTTATAAAGGGTTTTATAAAAGTAACTTTTGGGATAGGAAATATGAATGTGGATACTTATGATAGGATTCTTTGTATATGTTTTCAGCAAAAGGAGTTTCAAACAATGAAGACTTATTCTTGGTAACATGGTAGATAGTCCAGGTATTAGCAAGAAGATAATGTAAAGGAGAGACAACAGAAAAAGTAAATCTTGAAAACATGATATGAGAAGCTACCCAAAACAAGATAGAAGATTTTCTGATAGAAGAATAAAAAGTGTTGTTATAATAATAGGAATATGAAACCGTTCAGTTGCAAGGAGATTTCAAAAGCCTGGAAATAAATTGAGAGACAACGTCCAGAAAACTCATGCAGATGAAAATTTTGTGGGATTAACCATTATTCAAGAGAAGAAGGACTACCCAAATATATTGTTTCTTTTAGAAAGTAGAAAGTCAACAATAAAGTCATTGGTCAAATGGGTCTTGAAACAAAGGAAGTGGGAAATGGTTTCAAAGATCACATAGAAGAATACTTCTAAGAAAGAGGTGCAAGTAGTAGTATAGAACAAAATCTTTGAAAACCTTGCAAAAAGAAACTAGAGAGGAGATCCTGAGTTTTTTGTACACTATGGGGCAAATTCACCAAATCGCAAAAATGCGCTAGCGTTGGCTTCGCCGATGTTCGCCGCACTTCGCCAGGTGAATTTTCACCAGCCCGCTGCGAATTCACTAAAATGCAAAGTTGCGCTCAGGGTGGCGAATGTGAGTGAAGTTGTGCTACCGTTACTTCGCCAGACAAAGTGCATTTAGCAAGCAATGCCTAATTTGCATACAGAGTGAAGTTAAATGTATAATAGACGTATATGTTACAGCCACTACATTACACTACACAAGCCCAGGAATCCTTTAATAAATAAAATATAGTTGTCCTATTGCCTAAACATGTGCCCACTGTATAGTTGAGTTGCCACATGTTAGGAAATGTAGGGGGGGGAATTAGGGTAACCCCCAAACAATTTTTGCTTTTTTTCAGACTATCACCCTACAAAAGGTAAAAGACGCCAGCGTTTTTTTGGGACTTAGAAAAAAAATTTACATTTTTTTTTTCAATCTCCTATCTATTGTATTGAACTTCGCTAGTTCTGACCTGGCGAAGTAAAGTCTAGCGCAAGAGGTGTGGTTCATTAAAATGTTCATCTTAGTGAATTAGTGTAGTTATGTCCCTTCGTCTGTGCGCAACTTCGCCTGGAGTAAGTCTAACTTCACAAAGTTGCGAATTGATGTCACACTGGCAAATTAGTGCTAGCGTTCGATGCTTCACGCTTTAGTAAATTTGCCCCTATAAATGCCTGATTGCATGTCCAATGCTAGCAGTATGGCTAAGTTTTGAAGACTAAACAGTCTTAGACATAAGTCCAGTGACGATAGACAAAACAATAACAGGGCTAATGGCATCTTAGTCACTCTCTGAAGTAAGACAATGTATCTAAAAGGCCTTGACTTTCTTTTATATTGGTACAAGTTTTAATGTTGAATATAATGAAATGAAGCAATTTAAAAGAAATTCCTTCCTTAGTTTCCCTTGATTTTTATTTCTCATTTTTTTTCAGGAATAAGTGCAGTGTACTGAGAGAAATAATGATACTTTAACTGTAACCATAAATTAATTGAGCTGTCAGTGGCCTATTCTAAACCCAAGTTATTGGGAGTTAGGTGTTATTCCCCTTGCCAATGGGATTTTTCATTGCTAGTAGAACTGGAAATATTTCTTTCACTGTGGTTTTATTTGTGATATGCCTAATTTAGGTGGGGAGGTGTAGGATTTACTTGGCTTGCTAGTAATTCATTTTAGGGCCAGATGGGCACTAGAGTAGTTTAGTGCTGATATAGCATCCTATATTAACTCATAGTCAGGAAGGGACAGATGCAGATAGAGGAACAAACCCTGTGGTTATAGAGGGGCAGGGAAAAGGGGGATCTGGACCATGCGGTCTGTTTCTTTTGTAAAGAGCTTTGGATTCAAGGAGACAGGAGGGGCAGGGTTGGGCCTGGTTAGGGTTGGCAATGTACTATCCAGGACCATATAAAAAATCTTCACTGATCTATCTTAATCTTACTTTGTAGACGTGTTGTGTTTCATACTTACTCCTCATAATAATTAAAATATTTACACAATCTTCTGTGTCACACAGCACATGGAAACCTGTTACTTTGCTTTTACATAGTTTTTACTTTTCTTATGGTTACAGTGAAAGCTGTGCTTTAGTATTACACAAATGCCCATGTAGCAATGGGCATAATTCTTTACTTTGCTTATTTTTTGTTCCATACCCTGCAAACCACTGGGAATTAAATCTCTACTTACTTTGTCAGTGGAGGGTGCAATTAGATTTATTTCATTATTGATTGCACCCTGAGGTCCATGTGCACCCACTGTGATTAAATAACATATCACTATGTGTTCATTATTAGTGTTCATGACTGCCAGATTAAGTGGGTCATAGGTCAGCTGGGGGCTTGAATATGACAATAACAGCACTTGTATGACTAAGGTATTTAGATACTTCCCACTTTTCTTCATCACTGTGCAATATTGCTCAGTGAAGGAATACATGTAAAGAAGCTTTCATTTTACAATACCAAAATTAATTAAATCACATTTGCTAAGTCAATGAATTTTGCAATTTATTCTGTATTTATGCAAGTCATTTATTGTTTAGCAGTCCGTTCAGCTAATAAATATATACTTTCTCCTGTAAACATGTTGTTGACTTTTAGAAAGAGGTGTAATTAGATCTCCTTGTAAACTGTCTCTTCCTAAAATAGCCCAGTCTGACATGTCGTTTTGTGAACTGAAGAGGACTTACATGAGTTCATACCATAAAAGTTGTATTTTCCTTAGCAGTTGGAGCTACAGAAACCCAAGAACAGCATAAAGTATAAATTGGATCAGTACAATAAAATTCAAATGCAGTACTTGTAAAAGAAATACTTGGACCATGGAATCACTTGGGGAAAAGTGAAAAGCCATTACAGGTAAATGTTTCATGCTTTTTATACAATTCTTTATATTTCCAGTCCTTCATTTGGTGCACTGGTGATATTGCAGACACTGTTCCCCCTGGCATGTGTTGGTGTATCAACCATTTAACATTATGTTAACAAAATAATAATCAATAATACAGTTTATATTTGAGTATGAAAACATACATACGCAACAAGTTGGCGCTATAGAAATACATGTTAATAATAATGTTAAATGTTAATTTAAGTTGGAAAAAATATTCACTTACATTCTTGGAAATGTTCATCACTTGCATCTGTGGTTAGGGTAGTCTATGGGGCTTATTTATTAAAGTTCAAATTTGGAGAATTTTCACTAAAGATGAAATTCCCAACCACATTGCCAATTCATTAAAAGGAGAGAACGACGTTTGGAGAATTAACTTTTCATTAATGAACATGCACATCTTTTCTCCAGGCGAGCTTTCTCCAGTGTTTGTCAACAGCACAAGAATTCGATTCGAATGGTCGAAAAAGTAAAATCCTTCGACTTCGAAATTCAAAGTACTGTTTCCTTAAAAAAATTTAGATTTTTTTTACTTCGCCAAATAAAAGCTGCCAAATTGCTATGTTAGCCTATGGTAACCTTCTAGACCATTTTTCTAAGTTTTATTTGATCGAAGAACAATCCTTCGATCGTACGCTAAAATGCTTCAATTTGTTCGAACAAATGCCAAATTCGGTGAAAATTTTTAATTTGATGGTTGAATTTCGAAGTATTTTCTTCTTCGAAATTTGACCCTTGATAAATCTGCCCCAAGGTGTGGGAGTGGGCAAGATTAGAGTTAAGTGGGTGAGATATGTGGTATTATATGTGGTATTGCATTTGGTAGTTAAAAGTGCGTTTTAAGAGATTTCTTGAAAGCAGAAAGGTTGGGAGAAAGTTGGACAGACCATGGGAGAGAATTCCAGAGGAGCGGTGCAGCCCTTGCAAAGTCTTGAATGCGAGCATGTGAGGAGGTAATGAGAACAGTTGAGTAGCAGGTCAGTAGAGGAGCGTAGTAAGCGGTTGGGTTGCAGCTGAGAGATCAAGCAGTATTAGTAGTGAGAAATTTTTGTTGGCTTTAGCTGTTAAAAGGTAATTAGTTAGCCGGGTCAGGACAGTGGAGAGTGTTGTGGTTTAAAACCAGATTGTAGGGGGTCCAGCAGGAATGAGGTTAGTCGGTTGTAGACTAGTTGTTTAGAGATTTAGAGGGTTTTTTCAGAATGGGGGTGACAAGAGCATGTTTTAGTTGAGAAGGAAACATTCCAGTTAAGGCTTTGATTAGACAAGGACTGGTATTGTGGAGAAGATTTGAAGGAGTAGGATCAAGTGGGCAGGTGGTAAGGTGAGAAGAGGCCAGAAGTTTTGAAACTTCCTCATTAGTGACAGGGGTGAAGGAGCACATGAGAGACTGGGGAGTGTGGAGGGAAGGTGGCGGAAGCCTAGGGGGGTAGTGGGAGTAGTGTAATGTCCCTTCGGATCAATTCTGTAAATTTTGCTTCTGAAGTGCTCAGCAATAGCTTGAGAAGAGACAGATGTGCATGGAGGGGGTGGAGAAGGGGAAAGGAGAGTGTTAAAGGTGGAGAAAAGTTGTGCCAGTTTTTTAGAAAGGGAGTTAACAAGTGAAGTAAAGTGCACGTGAGTCTTTGGAGCACTTTTGTTTGAGCAGTGTGCCGAGGTTGAAGTGGTTTGGGTCTAGCACATTTAGTTTATACAGGAGAAAGCTCATTAAGGGCAGTGGTGAGTGTTCTATAGTAGACAGAGGTAGCCACATTAGGACAATAGATAGTGGAGATATTAGTGAATAAGAGTGAAGAGAGTCAAAGAAAGAAGAGAGATGCAACAAATCCAGAGCTTGCAAGTCAGGGTAGGTATGTGTTTATGGATTAGCAGGGGGTGAGGAAGGAGTTAGTGAGAGTTGAAATGGTGAGTTAGTAAAATTGGTGGCTGAACAGAGTCTGATAAATATGAGATGCAGAGCATTACCATTGGTGTAAGACGGGGGAGTCTGAGCATAAATATAGGCATAGAAAGGATGTTAGCGAAATAAGTTTAGAGCCGGAAGGGCTGTAAACGTTGTTAACAGGTTTAAAGTCACCTAATATGACGGGTGGGGTGTTAGATGAAAGAAAGTAAGGAAGCCGGGCAGCAAAGTTGTCCAAAAATTGTGCAGTTGGTCCGGGTGGTCGATATATGACAGCAATGCAGAGTGAAACTGGAGAAAAGAGCCTAATGCAGTTAACCTCAAATGAGGAGAATTATACGGAAGGGACAGGCATAAGAACTTTAAAAGCACATCGGGGAGAGAGAAGCAAACATACCCCACCCCCAGGTTTGTTTCCAGGCCTGGGAGTATGAGTAAGGTGAAGGCCCCCATAGGACAGGGCAGCAGGTGAAGCAGTGTCAGTGGGAGAAAGGTTTCAGTAAGTACGAGTAAGTTAAAGGAATTGGCCGTGTATAGCGGTAAGTTTGTTGCAAACAGATCTGCATTAAGTTGATACATTACTTAGCAGCATCTCTGGACTATTAGCAACTATTGTATAAATTCAGCTGCCTGTAATGAAACTCAGGGAATCTGCTCAGCAGGGCCAAAGATAAAACATATATCAATTTAGAACAGATACAGGGCCGGCGACCCCCCCCCCCACACACACACACAGAACTGTTTCAGAAAGACATAGGTGAAAGGTCAATATTAAAAATCAGTCACAAATAGAGAATAGAATGTAATTGGATAACTTCTTTATTTCTGGAAAACAACTATGTGTTTGAAGCCCCTTTATATTGGCCAAGAACTGGCTGGTGAACTACCATTATAAAGATAGATCAGACTTTTTGGCATCTCATTATCTATGTTAGCTCTTTCATGTTAATGTTCACAGAAAATTCAACACCATTTTTTTAATGTGTTGTGAAAATACACATGAACTTTGGAAATGCTAGATGAGGAGCAGATACAGACTAAATATGCTGCTATGTCTTGTTGTATAATTGTGTCTTATGGAAACAGAGCAGAGACCAGTGGCAATTCAGGACCAGAGGAAGGCAGTGGTCATATCAGGTGTTTAGTGCATGACTCCCTTGCTCTGCCCAACTGTTACAAGGGTGCAAAGTGCAGCAGTTCAGCATCAAAACTAGCTGCAAATGCTATTGGAGCACTGATGTGTGCAAATTTGCACCCTAGGAGTAATAGTATATGGTACAGTTTTAAGCACTTGGGGGGCAGATTCACTAACGGGTGAATTCTTGCCAGCATCAGCTTAGCACCCTCACCCCACTTCGCCACTCACAAATTCTCTACGAATACTCTAATTCACTAAAATGCAAAGTTTCTTCCTGGGCATCGAACGCGGCGTTACTTCGGCTGTGCGAGCATTTCATAGCGAAGATGCATTAGCATTCATTTGCGCTTAGGTCAATTTGCATAAGAAGGGAAACTATGGGGAAGATTTATCAATTACACATGAAGGATTAAAATTTCGAATATGCAAAACGTCAATATTCGACCGATTCGAATAATTCAAATATTCGAATTTAATTGTATTCAAATATTCGATGGTCGAAGTACTTCCCCTTTCAAAAAAATTCGATAGGCCAGTTCGCCAGATTGAACCTACCGAATTGCTTTAAAACCCGATGGGAACTCCCATAGGTGTTTTAAAGTTGTTTGTGATCGAATAGGAAAGATTCGATCAAAGGGTTAAAATCGTTTCAAATCATTCAATTCAAATATTTTAATCGATTGATCGAATTTTTAATTGAACAATCGAATTTTTCCTATTCGATTGTTCGAATATTCGAAAAGCGGTAAAATCCTTCTAATTCGATATTCGAATTGGAAGGATTTTACTTCCCTCACTATTCACATGGTCGAATTACGGATTTTTTTCAATCTGAAATTCGACCAATAGTAAATCTGCCCCTTAAAGTTGTATGGTGGTCTTTATTATAAATGTTGGTGCAAATGGTTTAAGCTTTTTATTAAACATGTCCATTGAACTTTAATAAAGACCTACACATGAGCCTACTGTAAAATTAATGTTCCATATGTTATAAAATGTGTGGAGAAAACCAGTTACCCAAGAAAAAGTCTTACTTAGGACTTTTGCAGGCTATTCCACTTCAAAAAAGGAAAAGTTGCCAGTGTATTTTTAAACTTTAATGCATTTAGTGCATTTATCTCTTAACTTCTGGAGAAGGTAAGTCTGCCATAATTTTCCCAAACATCTTGCTTTGCTGTACAATATACAGTATTAGGGGGATAGTTGCCAGTAAGTTCTGTTTCCTGATATTCTTTGCTGGCTGATTTGCTTATAGGAACAGCTCTTCTTGTCCAACAAAAGAACAAAGCTGAGCAACATGCTAATTAACAATTATAATTACTTGAGCCTTTTCCTTGGAATTTCTACATCAAGTCTGTTTTACGGTGACGTTTACATGGAAATATTATACAGAAATATTGTTGTTTTTTTAATAAAGAGGCACTATCCATAGCATTTTACAATCATGGTACACTATAGCGCTGGTACAATAGCGCTAGTGCAATTGCTATTATATTTTACCTGCAATAATGGCTCCACAGGGGAGCGCAGGAGTAGACGCACTGAATTATTGTGAATGGGGCTGTACTCACACAGACACATGTAAGTGCTGAACGCAGGTAAAGTGCAACTTGCTGTGTCCCGACCTGCGTTCAGAGCTTACATGTGTCTGAGTGAGTAAAGCCCCATTGACAATAATTCAGTGAGTCTACTCCTGTGCTCCCATGCGGTTGAAAGGCAGAAAGCGCAACGCAGGGGAGCACAGCCAAAAACACCTGCGTGTACGGGTCCTAAACGTGAATTGCCAATAGATGTAGAACTTATCATGCAAAATATACCTTTTGCGATAATATAAAAAAAGCTGCAAAGTTTGCACCACGATCATGTCTGCAAACCCTTTGGAACCAATCAGCAGACGGCATTTGTTGGTAACCTGTTTAAAAGTAAACATCTGACTGCTTGTTATGGATTAACAAACCTGATGCAAAGTTTGCACTGTTATGAATGAAGATAATAAAATATGTTAATAGAATCCCATTGGCCAGTGGAACAAAGATTGTGAAATTTATAGTGTACATCTATGTATGCAATAAAAAGTCTTACTTACAAAGTCACTATTTTTTGTGTCAGACCTTAAAAATCAATCCCTAGCAACCAACACTAAATGAGTTTGATCTGATGACAGCTAAATGTGTTTTGACTGCTATTGGTTACGGAATGAACCAAATTGGTAAAGTATTAGTAAACGTTTCACTGGTGAATGCATGGCCAGGGTTGTATTTTGCCTCCTTTTATACAGATTGTGCAATGTTACAGCACCATTACAGCACTCAGAAACACAAAAGGCTCATGAGAAGCTGCAGGCTAATTAATGATCGCTTCATGGCCTCTGACTTGGAATTTCCAGAATTGTGTATAGATGAGATATTTATTTGGAAGCCCAAAGAAATTTGCTTGGAGAATTTTTCAACCGTGGGACACTCACTTTATTAGTTCCAACTTGCTAGATGGAGCAGTAATGTTAAATATTTTACCTTTGTCTGTATTTGTTAATCAAGCATGATTATTTATTTTACAGTGCCAGTACACTACTCAGAACATCTACAAATAAACCTTATTTTGGAAACAAGTTTCCTATTTTATTTAAGAAAGATTTTATATCTGTAGTCCTGTAAAGAGCCATTAATGGTATTTGAAACCTGTTTATCCAAAGCCATTATATTCTGTGCAATTTATCAATTATCTGCTGTGTCAGTATGAACCTTTGCCCCCATATTAGCACAGCAGCGTATTTATATAAACTATAGGGCCATATTTTAAAGTAACAGTACGATCCATGACATTCAGTAAGAAAACTCCTTCCCATGCACAACTATTATTGTATTATTGCGCAAATGAAGGAGGCATTTTCACACAATTTCCTGGGATGGCGGTTTTACTGGGGGTAGTGCATCTAGTGTCTGAAATATTTATCTTGTTCTTTTATTGCATTTTAGTGATTTTATCAGGGCCACTCCTGCCACGAGGCAATACAAATCAGAGCAGGAGCCAATCAGGAATGAGAAGGTATTTTTGTCAGCCCATTGGCTACAAATATTGTGAGGTTTACATTTAGGTGCACTTTGAGGGCCCTTACACACGGGCGTTATAACCTGAGCTCCCCTGCGTTCCATTTTGCTGCGTTCAGCCGCAGGGGAGCTCAGGTATAGACGCACTCGATTATTTTCAATCGGACTGTACTCACGCGAACGCATGTAGGCGCCGAACGCAGGAAAAATACAGCATGTTGCGTCTGAACTTGCGTTTGGCGCCTACATGCGTTCGTGTGAGTACAGCCCCATTGAAAATAATTGAGTGCGTCTATACCTGCGCTCCCCTGCGGCTGAATGCAGCAAAACGGCACGCAGGGGAGCGCAGGTAAAAATACTCGTGTGTAAGAGCCCTTAGTATATTATAGAATGGCCCATTTTAAGCAACTTTTATACGGTCTTCATTATTTATTTTTTATAGCTTTCTAATTATTTGACTTTTTCTTCTGACTCTTTCCAGCTTTCAAATAAGGGTCACTGACCCATCTAAAAACAAATGCTCTGTAAGGCTACATATTTATTGTTAGTTTTTATTCCTCCTCTTTCTATTCAGACCTCTCCTATTTATATCCTAGCCTCGTATTCAAATCAGTTCATGGTTGCTAGGGTAATTTGGACCATAGCAACCAGATTATCAAAACTAGAGCTCTGCTGAAAATAAAGTGAAATAACTGAAAAACTACAAATAATATAAAAGGAAAATGTAAGTGTAAATTGTCTCAGAATATCACTCTCTCCATCATAATGTAGAGAGTAATAAATAAATAAAAAGGTGAACACCCCCTTTAAAAATATGGCACACCCTGTTCTATTATTGTTAAGGCGATACATTTTAACAACTGGAATATAGTAAAAGTGTAACAACCACCAGGAAGTTTAGGAATACAGCAATGAGAGGTTAGCTTAATTAGTCATTTCAGGATTTTCCAGGTAATTCATTGATTCAGAGATTAAGTGGCTAATGATGCATTAGTCAATTCAGCAACCCTTAAATCTGAGATAAGTTCTTCTTGGAGCTTTGTATTCACAGCTGACCCTTGTGTGGTAAATCTACAGGTCTAGCCACACATAGCTTGGTCAGACTGAAGCTTCAAAAGCCAAAAATATTATTTCATTTTATTGTTTTAGTTCATTTTATTGCTCTCATTGAGAAGTGAATAAGTCAATGTCAATGTATGATCATAATGCAAAGAAGCAATTCCGGGAATTTGTATCAAGTTTAAATATACTATCACAAGTTATGGTCCAGTATTAAAGGGAAAGTCAACCCCAAAATAAAATTAGCAGAATAAAAGAAAACATAGTTCTAAGCAACTTACAATACACATGTATTAA
>CM044445.1:81683401-81707042 GCA_024363595.1 Xenopus borealis
GCTCTGGGAGTGTAATTCTTAAGATCAAGGTTATCTATCCATTCGGCAAAACTCATTGTTTTAAGTATACAGGTTTAGCACCTGTTATCCAGAATGCTCAGGGCTTGAGGTTTTTACAGATAACAGATCTTTTTGTAATTTGGATCTTCATACATCTTAAGTCTCTACTAGAAAATCATGAAAACACTAAATAAACCTAACAGGCTGGCTTTACTTCCAATAAGGATTAATTATATCTTAGTTTGGATCAAGTACAAGCTACTTTTTTTATTTTTCCAGAGAAAAATGTAATCATTTTTTTAAAATTTGGATTATTCGGGAGACAGCCTTTCTGCAATTCTGAGATTTCTGTATAACAGGTTTCCGGATAACAGATACCATACCTGTACTTATTTACACTTGGGCTTACATTTATTACACTTTGGCTGTTTGAATCCAATATGTGGAATAGCATCTATGACCATACATGTTTTGTAACACATTCTAGATGCTGTGGCTGTCATTTACACAGTCCAATGTACAGGTAGTTGCCGTTAATTTGTAATACACTTAAGAAAAGCCTTTGGCCTTCAGTGGAAACTTACGTTTTCTTCACCTCGTGGGCATCGCGCAGTGTGGCCCCACCCCTTTTGCGGCACAATGAATTGGTTCTGCCCCTTTTTGCGTCATGACCCACCCTTTAGTTACCGCCCCCCACCACTGGCGGTAACATATTTTTGAAAAGGTGGCAACCCTACCAGTAGGATGATGACATCTTACAATATTGTGTATGGGAAAACAACAGATTTTGAATTTGGTGTTGATGTGACTAGAGAAAGAAAGGGAAGAGTCAGATTTCACAAAGCACTGTACTAAATCAACATGAAGAGGTATATAAGTATATCTCAATATCATACACATGGTCTCTTCAAGGGGTGGTTCACCTTCAAGTTAACTTTAAGTATGTTATAGAAAGGCCAATTCTAAACATTGGTCTTCATTAATAATTTTTTATAGCTTTTTTATTATTTACACCCTTAAACTTATTTCTAACTGATTTCACTTCAACAGTGGTGCAAAGTGCAAAATGCAATACAATGCATCTGAAATTTGCACTGCTGCTCATTAATACCTGAATGGAGCAAAAAAGGGTTTTGTCCATCTGAATACTGAGCATGTACAAGAGGGGCAGCACATGGGCAAGACTTGGCCATTATGTGGCCTTATATGTATGTATTCTTTATTTATGAAGCACTGTATGGACAAGTAACCTAGATAGATAGATGATGATAGATAGATAGATAGATAGATAGATAGATGGCCACAGCTTCTAATGGGGCTCCAGAATTTACTAACACTAATCCTGAGTTTTTTTATTTATATTTGAAGAATTCCAGCTATGTAGGAAAGTGAACCTAAGATTCTCTGTGAGCCAGTTGTATGTGTTGATGATGTCATGCATTTTAAAACATCATTCCTAGAAGCTCTGCAGGGTTCTGGAATTTCCATGCTTACATTTCCCTTAGTCTGGAAGAAGGGATTGCTTGTGAACTTTCAAAACAATTAATCACACCATTATCCATGAAAAGGCATGGAATGTAAATATTATGGTGCCACAGAATAAAAAAAAACTGATAAGATAATGATAAGATGGGCTATGGGCAAACAGAACATGCAGCAAAATAATGCGGAGATGGGGCATGGAGCTGATCTGTTTCTCTCAGCTTGAGAGCAGTGGAACCAACTGTCTGTCCATAACCTGAGGCCTCGGACATGCCTCGGAACTCAGACATCTGTGACATGGACTTTGGAACCAGTGTAGGATCCAAGAGAAGTAGGCACAGAGGGAATGTAGGCAACCCCTCACCCATCGCCTACCTGCTTCATCTTTGTGTGTCACAAATACAGATTATTTTAAAGGGAAACTGTCGTGGGGAAAACATGTTTTTTTTTTTAAAAACACATCAGTTAATAGTGCTGCTCCAGAAGACTTCTGCACTGAAAACCATTTCTCAAAAGAGCAAACAGTTTTTTTTATATTCATATTTGAAATCTGACATAGGGCTAGATATTTTTTCAATTTCCCAGCTGCCCCTGTCATGTGACTTGTGCCAGCACTTTAGGAGGGAACTGCTTTCTGGCAGGCTGTTTTTTTTCTTCTCAATGTAACTGAAGGAGTCTCAGTGGGACATGGGTTTTTACTATTCAGTGTCGTTCTCTTTTGAGAAATGGATTTCAGTGCAGAATTCTGCTGGAGAAGCACTATTAACTGATGCATTTTGGAAAAAAAAACTTTTTTCCCATGACAGTACACCTTTAAGTTTTTTATCTGTGCACCCTGTCCTGCAGATAGTAAATAAGCCCCAAACTTGTTTGTTGTTCTTTATATCATATATATATATATAATTACTGTGTGTGTATACACATAAATCATTATCGTCATTTATTTATATTGTGCCAGCAAGTTACTCTGTGCTTTACATTTATTTTTAACAAGCAGGGGTTTTGTAGTCATTTAACAAAATAATAAAAATTGAATCAGAGGGAACTGCTCACAAGAGCTTACAATACATGATAACTATTTATCCCATTGTTAAAAATACGATAATGCATGCCCGACTGTACATTAAAAAGTTTAGCAGTTACAACGATATCCATGACCGCTGTCTGAGTGTCTTCATACAGAACATAGAACTCTGAGGTCAATGGGCTTGTCCTGAGAACACTTCAGAGCCGCTGCTTTATCTACATACCAGACTGGCCACAGTGGCTGCTGGAATTCTTCTCAGGTGCCTGTGGAAATAGAGCACAAACAATGACCATGCATTTATTTTACAGTCACATTTTTAATAAGGATCTATGAGCATGATACCATTCCCTGTATAGTGAAGAATAAGCAAATGTAGCATTCTGGGATGTCATTATTCCTCAACATACTATGCAACTATATAACAATAACATTTGTGTTATGAATCACAATCTATTAAACTGGAGTACTAATTACAAGTTGGACTTGTCATGGCACAATAAATCTTAACAAACAAAAAGTTATTGCATGAAACGTGAATGTTTTGGAGAAATCTCTCTTTTTTTATCCAGGTGAAGCATAATTTTATATCAGTTCCTTTCTGCAAATTACAGAATGCATGCTTTTTGTTTCTTCATTTTTGACCAAACTGTTCTAATCTGCTTATATACTTCCTATATAGGCAACACTCTCACTCTCCTCCAGATCATTTACATAACAAGGGATTGCACAAATAAACACATGGGCATAAAACATGGGCAGATTGGATTGCCACAACCTCATGAGAAAGCCTAAGGATATATAAAGGATTATTTTAAATTATTTGCATTTGGTGTTATTTTTTAAATATCTATTTATTTTTATTTGTTCAGAAGCTCTCCAGTTTGAAATTTCAGCAGCTATTGCGTTCTTAAATTGATACTGGCACTAAAAACCTACTTTTTTGAATATGATGTACATTAAAAGTTAACTCTACGTCATGTTTTTTGCCGAGTGGTTTGTTTTTGTAGGTAATTGTTAGCTGAAGTGCCTAAACCTGATTGTTTTGCCAACCTGACTGTCCCATCTAAGCCTTTCAATTAAAGTTGCTAATGCTAACGGACTCCTGCTGCACAAATATGGCAGCCCACTCATAGACAAACACAGAGAGTCAGTTACGTTAAAAGCATTGGGCAAATACTTTATGGCAAAATTATTCATAGCATGCAAAGTAATTTTTATGGTAGATGCAATTAAAAGGTTCAATTTCTCGTATCAGTATCTCTTTAAGGTCCCTTTTACTCCAGTAACAAGGCAATGGTTTGAGAGACTAGAATATGAATATGAGACTAGAATATGAATAGAAGAGGGCCTGAATAAAGAGATAAGTATTCTAAGTAACATGCAATGCACAACGCATTGGTGCTTGGGTCAATGACACACAGAAAAAGAAGGCAAATACAGGTACAGAACAGAACCTGCTATGCATAATGCTCCGGATCTGGGGTTTTCCAGAAAAATTCCATAATTTGGATTCCCATAAGTCTACTAAAAAAATCATTCAAATGTTAAATAAACCCAAAAGGGTTTGTTTAGTCTCCAATACAGATTAATTAATCTTAGTTGTGATCAAGTACAAGGTATTGCTTTATTATCACATAAAAGAAAATATGCTTGTTATATATTGAATTATTTGCTTAAAATAGAGTCTATAGGAAATGCCCTTCCCATAATTCAGAGCTTTCTGGATAATGGGTTTCCGGATAACAGATCCTATACTTGTACTTAAAAAAACTCTAAATATTTAGGCAAAAAAAGGTGATAGGAATAGGCCATTCTATAGCATAAATAAATAATAAATATTAATTTAAATCTGCTGAATCTATCCTGAAATCATTTTTTATTTAATTAATTAGAGCTTTAAAAATAAGCAAACAGTTGTCAAACAATAGGTTATGTTCATGAAAAATAAAAAATTCCCCCCAAACGCCCTTTATGCCTCACTGTTAAATCGGCCCTGTCTGTAAATGTTACAACACTCACTTTAATACAAGAGCATCACATGAATTTGCTGAAAGCCCACAGTGTGACTCATTGAAGGGGAATGTCTTCCAGGAGTCACCCTCCCCTTTATCTGAACGCTTGCAATGTAAGAATGAAATTTCCATATAAGTGTATTGCACTTGTGTCAGTGCTTTGTAACACTGTATAGCTATTTGCTATATTCCACATTCCTATATATTCACATAGAAATGAAGCTATCCAGATATTTTAAATAAAAACCCTAAATGAGTCCACTGCATAACGTAACTCCTGATAATGCTGAATTAAAAATCACATTTCCCAATGTAACTGTTTTGTTTGCTACATTGCAAACTGATCATTCCGAGCACAGAATATTGTCTGAAGGTTGCAGATTTTTTAGATGCAAAAAATAACAGCTTTGAAAATAAAACACTTTATTATATGAACCCAGTACTGGTGCAAGCTACAAAACACAGTCTTTTTCACCTGATAAGAGCTCTCCTCAGTATGGGCCAGATTCAATCCCATGAGAATTTTTATTTTATGATGTCTCATGTTAAAACTTTTTAGTGAGATTCAATATGAGAGGAAACTTTTCTCCTAATTCAGTTCCAGTTTTTCTCTGTGTATAAATCTGGAACTAAATTAGGAGTTAAAATTTGAATCTTGCCCTATATTAAATATATGCAAAAAATTGTTTGAATTGCACATGTTGCTCTTTTTTAATTGTTTGTATATTACAGGGAGTATTTAGTTTTAGTAAAACTTTTTCTCACTCTAAAAATCTGACCAAGCTCCCAAACTCGAATCCCATTCTTCTAAAAAAAGTCAGTGCGAAAAAACGTTGAGACAAAACAGGGCATCAAATCAACTGACACTCCAAAAATTCAACTTTATCTAATTGTCAATGCGACAACTCCAGTTTATACAATTATCGAACGAAAGCCAGAGCAGATCACAAAAAATCTTCAGGGACATTTGCCATTGACTTCTACATGTTTTAGCTGGAGTATATTCAGCCTTTTTAGCAGCTTTGGGGTATGATAAATCTCTAAAAATCTTAGGGGTTTTTTTCATCTAAAAATTTTAACCAGAAAAAATTGAGGTTTAATAAATAGGCCCCTTCAAGTAAGGGATCTGTTGTCCAGAATGCTTGGGATCTGGGGATTTTCAGATAACTGATCTTTCTGTAATTTGGATCTTTATACCTTAAGTCTACTAGAAAATCATGTAAACATTAAATAAACCCAATAGGCTGTTTTTGTTTCCCATAAGGAATAATTTTAGTTTGGATCAAGTACAAGGTACTGTTTTATTATTTGAAAGAAAAAGGAAATCGTTTTTAAAAATTTTGATTATTTGGATAAAATCGAGCCTATGGGAGACAGCCTTCTTTATTATTATTATTATTATTATTATTATTATTAATAATAATAATATGTATTTCTATAGTGCCAACTTATTTTGTAGTGCTGTAAAGTGAATGTGATTATACAACTAAATCACATGAAATATACATAGAACATATGGAGTTACATACATCACAATAAATACCGGTACAGAAGGTGAGGAAGGCTCTGTGCAGAAAGAGCTTACAATCTAAAGGGAAGGGAATGATACACAAGGTGTGGGAGTGGGCAAGATCAGAGTTAAGTGGGTGAGAGATGTGGTACTGTAAGTGGTATTGCATTGGGTAGTTAAGAGTGAGTGTAGGCTTCTCTAAATAAGTTCGTTTTAAGAGATTTCTTGAAAGCTGAAAGGTTGGGAGAAAGTTGGACAGACTGTGGGAGAGAATTCCAGAGGAGGGGTGCAGCCCTTGCAAAGTCTTGAATGAGAGCATGTGAGGAGGTAATGAGAGAAGAGTTGAGTAGCAGATCAGTAGAGGAGCCTAGTAAGCGGTTGGGTGAGTATTTAGGGAATGTCAGGGTCATTAATTTGAATGTAATTCTGAAGGGCAGTGGAAACCAGTGCAGGCATTGGCAGAATGGCATGGCAGAGGAGGAGCAGTTGCTGATGTGTATAAGCCTAGCAGCAGTGTTCATTATGGACTGGAGAGGTGACAATCTCTGGCGGGGAAGGCCAATTAAAAGAGAGTTACAATAGTCTAGACGTGATATGACGAGAGAGTGAATAAGAATTTTGGCAGCATCTTGGGTGATAGAACAATTTCTGTTTTGGAGAGGTTTAATTTAAGGTAGCATTGTGACATCCAAGTAGAGATAGCAGACAGGCAGGAGGAGACACAAGTAAGGAGTTCTGGGTTGAGATCAGGAGATGAGAGATAGATCTGAGTATTGTCAGCGTAGAGGTGGTAGTGGAAACCATACAAGCTGATTAATTGGCTGAGGGAGGAAGTATATAGGGAAAATAATAAGGGTCTCAGGACAGAGCCTTGAAGAACCCCAACAGAGAGCAGTAGGGGGGAAGATGCTACTTCATTGTAGGAGACACTGAAGGAACGATTGGTGAGGTAAGACGAAAACCAGGACAGGGTTGTGTCACGCAGGCCAAGCGAATGGAGGGACTGGAGGAGGAGAGGGTGATCCACAGTGTCAAATGCAGCTGAGAGATCAAGCAGTATTAATAGTGAGAAATTTTTGTTGGCTTTAGCTGTTAAAAGATCATTAGTTAGATGGGTCAGGACAGTTTCCATGGAGTGTTGTGGTTTAAAACCAGATTGTAGGGGCTCCAGCAGGTTATTGTCAGAGAGGAATGCAGTTAGTCGGTTGTAGACTAAGTGCTCAAGTAGTTTAGATATGAAAGGTAGCAGAGAGATAGGTCGGAGGTTGTCAAGATTGGAGGGATCAAGAGGGGGGGTTTTCAGAATGGGGGCGACAAGAGCATGTTTTAGTTGAGACGGAAATAGTCCAGTTGAGAGCGAGAGATTAAATAGATAAGGTTAAGGCTTTGATTATACAAGGATTGGTATTGCAGAGAAGTTTTTAAGGAATAGGATCAAGCGGGCAGGTAGTAAGGTGAGAAGAGGCCAAAAGTTTTGAGACTTCCTCATCAGTAACAGGGATGAAGAAGCACAGGAGAGACTGGGGAGTGTGGAGGGAGGGTGGTGGAAGCCTAAGTGGGTTGAGTAGTATAATGTCCCTTCTGATCAATTGTGTCAAGTTTTTGAAGTGCTCAGCAATGTCTTGAGCCAGATGTGCATGGAGGGGGTGTAGAATGGGAAAGGAGAGTGTTAAAGTGGACCCGTCACCCAGACACAAAAATCTGTATAATAAAAGTCCTTTTCAAATTAAACATGAAATCCAAATTTTTATTAAAGCATTCATAGCTGTTTTAAGCTCATTTAAAAATCTCAGTTGTCAATCAAATATTGTCTGCCACTCCTCTATGCCTTAGGCATAGAGGTGTGGCAGATAATTACTTTCACTTTCCATTCAGCACTTCCTAGATGCCACTGCTCCCCACACATTCCCCCAGTTCTCTTAACCATTTAATTGTATAGCCAGGGCATGGGGATAGACATCGGGTCCCCCATTCTGGTGCACAAACAAGATTCTGAGATGTTGCAAGGCTTGTCTTAATAACAGTGTCCACAAAATGGCTCCTGCCTGCTTGTTATAATTTTGAATTCCCAGACTGAAGAAAACAAGATTAAAATAATTTATATAGTGTAATTAATGTTCATTTTGCTTGACTAATGTGATAAAATAGGATTTTGAATATTTTTTGGGGGTGACAGGTCCACTTTAAAGGTGGAGAAAAGTTGTGCCTTTTTTTGGAAAGGGAGTTAATGAGTGAAGTAAAGTATGTTTGTTTGGCTTGGGAAAGGCTGGTGTTATAGGAACGCAAGGCAGATTTGTAGCTCCAAAAGTTTGATTCTGAGCAGGATTTGCACAAGCGACGCTGAAGTGCACGTGAGTGTCTTTGGAGCACTTTAGTATGAGCAGTGTGCCAAGGTTGAAGTGGTTCAGCCTTTCTGTAATTCTGACCATTCTGGATAATGGTTTTCCAGATAAATGGATCTCATAACTGTATTATTATGCTACTGGATATTGGAGGTAGGAACCCCAAACCATGTGTAGCACTTTATAAATTAAATTATACATACATTATACATACAAGGTTGTTTAAAGCCTGTGATGTCTGCATTTTGGTGGTAGTGAGCACAACTATATTCTCCATTTCTGTTTTTGGGTGTTTGTAGACCATGCTATTGTTTAAGTGCCATTTATCTAGACCTGTGGTTTTAATTCTGTAAACAATGATTTTACAAAACCTTCCATCTTTTGACATACAACTTTGTCTTTTACTGAAGACATTGTAGCAACTCACATATCAAAATGTTCTAAGTAACTGTATGGAAGGTCTATAACACCCAACTGTATGAAACTGCCATAAGAGGGCATGCGTTTTTGCCCCTGTTGCTCTCTAAATTCCATAAGCCTGCAATTCTTGATAAGAGAAATTCCTTCCTATCTAGAAAATAGATGCACAATTACACACGCTAAATATACTTTCCAGCTGACTGCAAATCATGTTGCCTGTATGTCCTATCTCAAGGAACATGCTGTTTAGGAAATATCCTTTCAAGAGAAAGAGATTTTAAATGCATATTCTGTTTAACATAACTTGCTCTGTAAGTACACCCAAACACCTAGGGGCCGATTTACTAAATTCACCTGAATAGATCGAACTTCGATCGAATAACGATCGTAGGATTTATTTGTTTGGTCGAATATGCAAATTAGGCTTATTCGCTCATCGAATAGCGAAAGATCGAATGATCGAATAGATTCGAATGATCGAATATTCGATTTCAAAATTATTCGACTGCCTACTTCGCCAGAATGAACCTACCAAATTGTAATAGAAGCCTATGGGAACCATCCCATAGGCTTCTGAGGCTAAGTCCTGATCGAATAGGATTGGTACGATCGAAGTCTTCAATCGTTCGAATAGTATGGATTATTTGAATGATCGAATAATTCATTCGAATGATCAAACGATCGTTATTCAATCGCCAAATGATCGAATATCGAAGAAAAGGGTAGCCTAAAACTATTCGATTAGCATTCGAAAATCGAATGCTAATCGAATATCGAGGAAAAACGAATATTTTTTGAGTGAATTTAGTAAATCTGCCCCCTAGAGTGAACAATTCCTATTGTTTTGTATAGTTTCCTGTTTGGAACTACAGCTATGGTGTGACAGGTGCTACTTACATTACACCCACTATGTACCACCTTATATTACTTCTGGTTAGTCTATTGAGCTCTAGTGTAGACACACACTGAACATAATAGTATTCATCTGCACAAATCAATTAACTCATTAAGTATTTTCGGGCAACATTGGAGTTTGTATGTCATGTTTTGGAATCGCTGTTCTAATACGTTTTAGTTGTGCTTTAAAGCAAAAGAAACTGTTGTTTTCTTTAATGGTGTTAATATCGCCATAATTCACAAACATTAGTTCATTAGCTACTGCTTAGTTTTTGAGTTTTGATGGCTGCTTCAGTAAAATGTTTTGTGCCCCATTCATTTTTTACATGAAAGTTTCCAAAAAAGACAGAGACACTACTTAGAACTTAAGCATTCAGGTAGAATGGACTTCCGGCTACTGGATCCTATACTTTTACAGTTTCAGATTGGCAGGATAAAGACAGTGTGATTTCTGTTATAGAATTAGGTTTCATAAGAATGCTTCTTCTTCTAAGTATGAGAATGTAAACCACTTCTGCTTTTCATTTAATTTACCAAAAAAATCCCCAAGTTTGTGACACAAAATTTAAAAAAACTCTTGCTCTGCCCAAATAACACCTGTTTTATGGAGCATAAAAAGAGAAATTATTTTATCACTTTATAAAATCAAACTTTATATATCACACTATATGTATAATTGGTATGTTGTGTTTTTGAAGATTTTAATCTGTTTTGAAGCAAATTATGCTCATAGTTTCACTATTATCTGCACAGCGAAACACACAAGCCTCAATTTAATTTCTGTAAAATTTTGACTTATTTGCATGCTGCTTTGTATATACAGGTAAAAAACCACATTTGACAATAAACTCTTAAACAAGTAGTAAGCTTGAAAGCAGCAAGTTGTATATTGGACGCAGCTGAAAATCTTACTGACACCTTGTCAACTTATACTTACTGTTTCTGCCCTTTCCATGAAAATATATAACATTTTCTATATAACAGTTTCTTTAATTTGCAACTGTATGTGGGGTCAAACACATCGTTGGAGTATTAAATGAACAGTAACAATAAATACTGAAATTTTGCTGGTAAGTGTATTCCCAAATTAAAGGACTGTGCTGGTCATCTTTAACATAAGCTAGCCAGACCATCCTGATTCACAAGCAATCCAAACATATTGGGGCAAATTAACTATTATTCCCCAAAAAATATTCGTTTTTACTCGATATTCGATTAGCATTCGATTTTCGAATGCTAATCGAATAGTTTTAGGCTACCCTTTTATTCCATCTTCGATCATTCGACAATCGAATAACGATCGTTCAATCATTCAAATGAATTATTCAATCTTTCGAATGATTCGTACAATTCGAACGATCGAAGACTTCGATCGCACGAATCCTATTTGATCAGGACTTAGCCTCAGAAGCCTATGGGAGGGTTCCCATAGGCTTCTATTACAATTCGGTAGGTCCAATCTAGTAGGCAATCGAATAATTTTAAAATTTTAAATCCTTCTCTGATCGAGTGAATGAATGATCGAATATTCGATCATTCGAATCTATTCGATCATTCGCTATTCAATGATCGAATATGCCTAATTTGCATATTCGACCAATCGAATTAATCCTACGAACTTCAATTTATTCACATGAATTTAGTAAATCGGCCCCTTTGTGTTCATTTTGGCCACATTTCAAGCGCCTGACCTAGCTAGAGAGTGAAAACAAGCAGCCCCTGATCTTTCCTGATGCCTGCTGATCTTATACATATTGCCAACTTTTAGACAAGAAGTCATTCGTTTACAGCGGTGAACCAACTACTTTATGCACACAGTAATGATTTACCACCTTAGTCACCTTTCTCAGTGCTTGCTCAGCTAATTCAGGCTCAGTATATCCTATTAGTCACGTTCAAAAAACCCAAGTGACTTTGATGGGAATTGAATGGATCTTTTCACACAATAAAAGTCACAATGTGATCTCATTTTTAACAAAGGGGTCATTTTCCATATGATTATTACATCCTCACTTTGTGTTTCTATAGCAGAATGAGTAGTGTGTGTGTGGTGTCTGCAATATGAAACTTTGTGCAATTTCTATACAATATTTTTATCATTGGTTGAGGTTTCTGCACCTGTTGTGTTTTGTCACATTAGTGTTGAGGATTAAATGCAATAGCTGCAGATGGTTATTATGGCTACATGTTGACACTGCTTGGGAAAGTTTAAAAAAAAAACAGCCTATGATAAGGGACACATAAAAAGCCATAGGAAACAGACCTGTGTCAGACTGCATGCATTAAGGGGGTCATTAACTAAAACTTGATTTTTTTTTTCTGGTTGAGGTTTTTTGGGCAAAAACTTGAATTTTTCATGATTTATAATACCCCAAAGCTGCTAAAAGTCAGAATCTAAAAAATCCACCATCTCAAACCTGCCGAGGTCATGTAGAAGTCAATGGCAGATGTCCCAATATGAAGATATTGTGATCTGCACTGGGATTCATGTGATCAGGGTCAGACTGGAGGGCCCGGGGCCCACCGGGGCTGCTGCATCAGGGCCCCCCTCCACATGATTTAATAAACTGATTAAATAAACCACCTAGGTATTTTAAAGGGCAAAAAAACCCTTTGTTCAACATGAGTTCAATGAATAGGGCTTGTGCTGAACATACCTTTTGCCTTGTGTTTTACTCATGAAAAAAACTATATTTTCTTGAACTAAACAGGACAAACAAGGAAACTGAAGCTATTCCATGTTTGGTTCTTGTGAGGTAGATAATTATTTTACCAGTGTGCATATAAACCCCCTGTATAATGGCCTCCTGCTAACCAACCAGCCACAATCTATCTACTTAGTAAGGGCCAAACATAAAGTAGCTTCAGTTTTTGTTTTTAGTTCAAGAAATAGCAATAGGTAAGAATGTATGTTCAGTACAAGCCCTATTTGTTGAACTCTGGTTGAACAAGGGGATATACTACTTTAAGGAGTTGTAACATGCTAAATATTTGGGCTGATTTCATCTGCTCACACTAAGAATCCCATCTTTTTCTCTATGAACTAATCAAATGTCACCATTGTTTGTTTAGTCATTTACTCATATAGAAGGTTGGTTTGGGTCTTCCTGTTATGTAGAAGCTGATCTTTTGCTGTAACTGACACTCAGCTTGTAGCGGGAAGGACTAAATCCTATCTACTTCTAAAAAAACATTCCTTTCATACCTGACTCTGTTCAGTAAAGCTGGCCATATACCTGCAGATACATCCTTATGTCCGACCAATGCTCATATGTTACACGCTTTCAACCTACCACTAAACATTTAGATTAAATAAAGTAGTACAAAAAAACAAATCAGAGGATGTTCTGGCCATTAATACAAAGACTGCAATCGTATGAAAGTTAAGGTTATGCCATTTCTTCAAGTTGAATAATCCTTCACATGGGATAGGGGGGAAGCAGCTGTAACAACCACAGATCTAGAATAGCAAAACTAGCAAGAATCCTCAGAAAAAAAAATCTGATGGTAAAAGTAAAAAGTAGTTATTTCTGTTTACTGAGATGTACTACATTCCATAACTTTCCCTTAAATAGTAATTGTCCAGAGAAAGACAAACAATAACATTTTGATCAGAGGAGATGAGGACTGCTATATAGATGATAAATAAAAAAAGAAAAACAAATCTGAAGTAATCTCTATGGAATTGGACTTTCCCAGCTAATTAGATACAGATGCTGATTTTGCAAGTAAAATGCTGGACTGGTGCGAACCCCCCTCCCCCAAGGCTATTTCAATTTCAGTTTCGATTTCCCTTCAAAAACGCTAGACTGGTCCCCTGGACATAAAAATTACATTTACTTTAGTCAGATGATATAAATATTTCATATCTATATTTCCAACTCATAATCATTATGATTGCTTCTCTTGTTCCTGTTTTAGAATTCTGCACATAATAGTTTAAAGGAGAACTAAAGCTTAGCAGGGAAGATCTGTGTCTACAAAGATGCCCCAGTAGCTCCCCATCTTCTTTTCTGCTGATTCACTGATTCACATGCTCTGTGCTGCTGTCACTTACTGATCTTAGGGACCCACTCACAATATACAGTACACATAGAATAGAAATGTCACAGTAGTAGGCTGATTAGTAATTAATACAGATAATTACTACATGGCAGCACAGAAACCAGTGCAATTATCATCAGAATTTAATAATCAGTCAGTTTAAATTACAGACAAAACTCATTTTCTGCTGGATAATTTGCTAGAACCCCTAAGATTAGCTTCTCAACAGCTGCTCAGAGCCCACTGAGCATGTGAGTGTCACAGTCACTTTCCAAGATGGCGACCCCCTGTGACAAGTTTGAAGTCCTGGACAATTGCTGCTATTGACAAGCTGAAACTTTAGACTGGTGCAATAAGGGCAATAAGTAAACTTATAAACTCATTTTTATGGTTAGTTCTCCTTTAATTAAATAAACAAATATGGATCAGTGCATTGCTGTGAATGTCTAATTACAAGCAGTGCCATAAAACCATTCATTTGAATTCATGTGATGCTGCATATAAGGATGAATAGTCAACAACTCTTGTTCTGCTCTGCATAATAGAAATGTTTTACCTGGAACAAAATTAAAAGTCAGAAGCCTGAGGTAATGGCTCAAGAACTCATGGTGCTCAGTGAGCGTTCTATATACAGTACATTATTTAAGTGTGTTTGCTATAAGTTCAGGTGTCTACAGACAATGTTTATTAGTTGTCTAAACATGTATGATATCTTGGGTGAGATAGGTATCTTTAAGTGCTTTCAATAAATGTTGCAGAGATGATTATATATTATATATAATATATATTATATATGTATATTAATCTCCAAAGAATATATTATAGCTGTGTTTATGTTTATCTGTCTACTAGTGATGAAAGCAAGACGAGCTGCTAGTTTTATGGATGATTGAATTAGATATCTGCATTGCAGCACAGTTAGGGTGTGGACCCCAGCAGGCTGTTTCACTTTCACTTTCAGCTTCCACTGACTATAGAATACCAGCTTGGTGCCCCCTGGAACACCAGTATTAGAATAATATTTACCTTTGATGTAATGCTAGCTACTCATCATATGGTACAGTATCTTGGATTTAAAACTGTATTGTATTCATCCCTTACAAAATAATAGTTATAGAACATGCCTCTGCATTTAGGTTTACTCTGAGATTGGATTGTGTTTTAGAGCCTTTCAGGATTGTATGGTCATTACAATTCCCCTTTCCAAAATGACTCAATCAAATATCTCTAAGCTGGGTTTTCCCAGCCACATTAAGCTGTTCCTGCAGTGCTCTGTTGCAGTGATGAAACAGTGGGAGGAGAGACAGAACGTCTCTGCTATATATAAGGGTCTGCTGAGAGGTACGCAGTATCAAATCAGTTGTTCACACTCCAGCTCCTAGATCTTGACAGGTAAGCAATAAAAACATGCACTTCCTTTACTAAATGAATTTAACAATGAGCCGTAAATGTGCTTTCATAATGCCTTTGCCATTCCTATATCTCTTCTAGTTCTGCAAAGAAATGTTCAGCACAGTAGTCATCTAAAATGATTGGTAAAATAAGCTTTAAAAATAGGCAAATATGGATCAGATAATTTTTGCATAGAATTTGCAATTACAAATAGGAATAGATGCAAAAGTCATTTAAATGCATGTGATATTGCAAGCAGTGAGGAATAGTCATCTATAAAATGTATTTCTGTTCTGCATAATAAAATGATTTTGCTTGGATATTAATAAAAAGATAGACACCTGAAGCAATGATTTTATATGCATGTATAAATTTATGTATCATATAACTGTGTTTGCTATAAACTCAAGTGTATCTGTCATCTAAACAAAACTACCAAACCAGTTTTTAGTGTGTTTAATTAACCATATGAATATATTGGGTGAGAAAGGTCGTTTTATATGCTTTCTTTAAATAAAGCAGTTGGGATTAGTTCCACAGTAATAGGATATCAGGTTATAATGATGAAGAAAAACAAGAAGGGATATAGTTTTGTTTTTTTTAATTAGCATTTGATGTTTGCAAGACATATGAGCAAAAGGTTGTAAGAGATGTTATCACAATATTTTTTACTACCAAAATCGTACATGGAGTAGCACAGACTGAATAAGAATGACAATTTCCATGACTTTAAGGGTAGGGACAGACAGGGAGATTCGGGGAGATTGTCGCCTGCTAAAAACGCAGCATGCTTGGTAGAGAATAGGATGATGGTGAAACTGCTATAATAAGTTTAGAAATGATATTATATAAAGATCATTTGTTATGTTTTCATGTAACACTTACAGTGTATAAAATGTTGGTCGTATATTATTAATGAATATATAATTAATATAGGCTTGTCAATACTAGACAGTTTGTCTTCTACGTCTCAGTAATATTTGCAGAGAATATCTGTGTTGCCTTAAAGAATAAAGCTGTAAAATGTTTTGTCTTTTGACTCTTGAAATAGTTATCATGTGTTATTTGGAGGGATGTGCTTTAGGATAATCGTATATGCAAATGCCCTGTTTCCAGTGCCATGTTTTTTTCTTTAGAATAATGTGGAATTGATGCAAATTATCTCCTGCTATAGAGCATGAAAATCCCTTAATGTACTACTACCTATGATAGGAAATTACCCTAGTCATTTCCAAGAATTGTGTTAACTGTCTCTTATCCAGAGACAATATGGGGCATATTTCAGAGGATGAATAGCTTTTCCTAATGGAATCTAAGTTCCCCATGTTCCCACCACCTTTCAGAACCTTTGTTGAGACACTGGCTGGGTAGTCCTGCCCTCTCTGTGGCACCCAGTTGTTTCTGAAAATGTCAAACTCCCTACATGCAGAGCTGACCTATTGATATCATGGCTAATAGGGTGACATGACTGACCCAGTGATACATTGACAGGAAAGTGCTGTAAACATTCACAGGATATCAGTGCTGGGCTTGAGTGCTATAACAGCCCATACCACAGTAACTCAAACAACTGTTTCCATGCTGATCTTGTAAATGCAAGGCAGATGGAAGAGCAGCATATTAATCACCTCTATGGGAGGAAAAACAAAGTTACAATAAATTTGTAGTGTCCTCCTTGTACATGTTCAATTGTATGGCAACCAGGCCATTGGGCCATATATGACTGCTGTAAACTATGTGGTGAAATCTCCTCCTATTCAGAAGTTGCAGATATATCTTAGTGAACTGTGAAGCCATGTAATGTAGTTCCAGAGGTTGAATGCCTGGTAAAAACTGGCAAAAATTCTACATTCCCCACAAGTGATGTGCTATAGAGATGGCTAATCTGGTATGTACCTTGCTCCTGATTAATCATTTTTTCCTGTTTTCTTCTCTTTACAGGGGCAAGAGTATTAATGTCCTCAAACGTATTGAAAATATTAAGAATGTGTGCGGGCAAGCAGCCTCCGAAAGAAAATGATATTCAGCATGGTACAAGCGGGGACCAGACTGGCAAGAAAAAACACAGATTACTCCATATAAAGGCTATTAAAAAATACTTTTACTATAAAAGAACCCCAGAGGATCCAAACAACCAACAGATAAGCCATGAAAATATAACAGGTAGGAATTATTATGGGGGATAAGTCAGCAGAATCTCAGTCTTTTATATTCCTAATGCAACAAATTCTATTGCTACTTAAATGAACACTGTGTACAAATGTATCCATATATTCTAAAGCAGATGCACTCAACGATATTAGGGCAGCTATGATCTGACATTCTTGTTCTCACATGATCATTGCCATTTCTCTGAAAATGGGTCTGCATTAACCAAACTTCCCAATAGAAAGAGTGATACGGCTTTCTGGAGTAAGCTACATATACAAGTAAAAAAAAACATTTACGTCTTCCGGGTGCATACTTCCAAATCAGTCATGTACATATCCAAGTAAAATATTACCTGAAGGGCAACATTTAATAAACAGTGATTTCATTCAGCAGATATAATAGAGCAACAGTTAATGCTGTATTTGCATAAGATGTGTATAATCTTATCAGAGTAGATGGTAAAAAAGGCAAATCAAGTGGTTACAAAGAACAGATTATGATTAACAAGGAAACAGTGTGTTTGTTGAAGGTTACATGCCATAATAATGATGTGCATTTGTTTATGAACATGGAAGCATGATATTTCAGGTTTTTTGGGCAAAAAAAAATATAGAAAGATAGTATGATTTTTTTGTGTTTTTTTTTGAGCTTTTAAATAATAAATAAGGTCAAATCAGGTATGGGCTTTTGGTTGTGGTGTTTAATTAAAATAAGGAGATTAAAATAAGGAGATAAATTCAGATTTAAATAAATAACCCTAAAAATATTGTTTTTCATTTTACAGCTGAAAGTATTCAGCAGGACATTAATCAAACATTATTCTCTAAGGCCAGTCATGATCTGATCATATTGGAACAAGAGTGCTACAGTAATGCTGATGATGAACTACACCATGAAAACAGAAAAATGGTTGAGTCTCTTTATAAGGTATTGGAGGATATGGTATTTACAGTAATAAAAGATTCCATCACAACGGAATGCAAGGAATTGTTAGAGCAAGCAGTTCAGGCAATACTGGAACAAGAAAAGGAAGACAGCAGGTATATTACAGACTCCAAAGATAACAACCCAGAGCGGCCAAGAAAATGGAAGCAAAAGTGGATCAGCACTGTCAAGGAGTCTGTCAATGATAGACTCAAAGAATTACCTGAGGATGAAACAAACAATTCCAGTTCATCTCTTTCACAATCTTTTACAAGTCTGGGAAAAACATTCAAGAAAGACTTGACTCACATAGTAAACTATCTGAAGCAGCATTATCCCGATGATTTCGATGTTTGCAATAGCTACGCACAACATTATCACCAGGCTTTCTTGGCTCATACCAATACCATTTCAGAATTCGAACTTAGTGACAAGGATATCTTTTTTCTGCTGTGTTGGGTTCACAATATTTATCCAAAGTACGTGTTATTTTACTTTTAGATTCATTTCTCTGTTAGAGTAAAGGTCATAGTTTTAAAAGGATTTTGGTAAATAGCAGACAGGGAACCTCATTGAGGCAATAATGTGCTATGGAAGTACGAACCTGCTAAGACAGGTGCTAGAAAGCAGATGATTCAGATCTGGAGTGGGGTACTCTTTAGTTCAGACTTGTTTGAACTACATACTGTATACTTTTAGTTTCATGGCACACAGTGGTTTTACAACTACCTGTACTACTTGTGTTGATTCACTTGAATGGGAATCATTGTGGGTTGGCAGCACCTGCTACAAGTGTTAATAATGAGTGACAGGTGGCCCACCACTCTTCCCATTGAAAGTGAGAAGTATCTGGAACAAGTCATTTTGATTTGCCATGGTCCTTAGGTTCAATGTCACAGACCTTGCTTACACTAGAGGTTGTATTTAATTTGCAATAACAACAGTATCAGGCCATTAAACCTTCTCTTTTGTTAAGCAAACATGTTTCAATCATTCTGTAAATACAAATCTTGTATTCATTCATGTATTGTGTAACTAACCCATGCTCTTCTCCATTGCAGTGTTATCCTAAAAGAATCATCTTTAGCTGGGCACATAGATGAGGCAAGGTTAAAAAGTCTTTTACCAGCTCAGAAAATCAGGGACTATGAAAGCAGTTATGTTTCCTCTGAAGTGGTAAGAATATTAATTTCTAATTCAGTTGCATGTGTAATTTATTTTAGAGAAGCTTGACATAATTGTAAATGCATATATTGAGATGGCCAAGAACTGCCTTAATAAAGTAGAACTTTACAGATGCATTGTAGAGGTAAAAAGCCATGAATTTCTTTATTAAATAGCAAAAAGATACCAAACCATGATCTATACCACTCTCCAAATACAATACAAACATCTAATTGCTAAATTTCATTCAGTAACATTACTGAAATATATATATATATATATATATATATATATATATGGATAAATTACACAATCTTATTAAACCATTAATAATATATTGCCCTTTTAAATGCACCCATTTATACATTCATATTGCATTAGCCCATAAATTATATTAAAACATAATGTGTTTGTTAGGCACTTTCATGTGCATTATAAATGCATTTAATTTCTACTGCTTCCTGTTAATACTCATTTTAGATACCATCAAATCAATTCAGTCTGTCCCATTGCTAGTCTCCATGGCTCCATGCCTCCGTGGGCTTTGACGTAAACTAACCCACATCCGATGGCAAAACTGTTTTCCCATAAACAGGTCTAATATTTACTTTCCAGAGACACAGTGCCCATGTTAGTGCATGATAATAGCTATTATATTAACAGCTAGGCACTGTTACATTGTGTTGGTTTCGAACAAAGCTTTCAAACGCAGAGACTCAAAACTAGAACATCTGTAAACGGGAAAAAGAACATTTTTAACAGTTTTATATTTTAAATAGAAAACAATGCAAATAATTAGAACGATAACAAACAAGGGAAAGTTGTGCTCATCTTTAAAACCATTAGGTGGGGGAGCAATGAGGTTGTGACCACAACATACATATAGACAAATACAAGAGGACCTCTGCACTCAACCCATTATCAATATATTTAAGACATTGGGGCATTTTGTGCATACAGCTACTAAAAAATGTCTTACCCTTTAAATAAAACAGGGATTGCTTGTCCATATATTGCAATATATTTAAGCTGGCCAACTACATCAAAGTCATCCCATATCTGGCCAGTCCTACTCTCAAATTGCATCTGATTCATTAAGAATTCTATTACTTCATTA
The DNA here is from genome assembly GCA_024363595.1 of Xenopus borealis. Taxonomy (NCBI): domain Eukaryota; kingdom Metazoa; phylum Chordata; class Amphibia; order Anura; family Pipidae; genus Xenopus; species Xenopus borealis. Next base: position 81,703,884 of record CM044445.1, read on the forward strand.
TACATTTTACAAAGGGACTAAGTTTTACCTGCAACTTACTTGCTGCTTTCAAAAACTTGGTTGCCCTTTTATTAAAAACCAATGGGATCACCTGACCATAACTGGAAGGGGTGGGAGCTACAACAAGGAGCTGGTCACTGCTCCTATATGAACTATAACAAACAAGGGAAAGTTGTGCCCATAACTAATTTTTAGATTCATTAGGCGGGGGTGCAATGAGATTGTGACCACAAAAAACACATAGACATATACAGGAGGTCCTCTGCACTCAACCCATTATCAATATATTTAAGACATTGAGACATTTTGTGCATACAGCTACTAAAAAATTGCCTTACCCTTTAAACAAAACAAGGATTGTTTGTCCATATATTGCAAATAATTAGAACGTTTTAATAAACACTTTAGGTAGAGTTCAGTCCTCATTTTAACAGTTCACTTTTACTGGGATATTTAAAAGTTAGAAGTCAATAGTAAAAAGTGTTATATATGTATCTCCATTTCTCTACAGTTAACTGTAAAGACGTGGATTAATAAAAGTTTAGACCTGGAAGCGAAACTCTGGAATGTTGGAAAAGAACCTGAGAAGCTAGATGAAACATACCATACTGAATTACACATAGATGTCCTACAGGTAAATAATATTCTTTTAGCATGTTTCTATGATTTTTTTTATTCATTAGGTGACAAATCTTATTTTTGCCCAACAGAATTTTAATGGTGGAGTAAGGAGAGCCATGGAAATATCAGAGAGATTGGCAAATAGACTCAAGCCACTTCTGGCAGCAGAATTAGTGGAATTTGCCAAAAGGTACATATTTCTTGAACAATTAACATTATTTTCCCAATTAACAAATTACCCAAATTTACCCATACGCTAATCAGCCTACTAATCTACAGGGTGAACTGACAGTTACTGTATGAGGGGCTATCTTTCTATTATTATGCTAATACAGGCTGCTAGTCCAAAGATAGGAGAAGTAAAGCGGAGTTGTGGCTACTCTTCACTTTCTACTCTGCCAAGGATTAGTACGATGATACTGGTACATGTAGGGGCACATTTACTAAGGGTCAAAGTGAATTTTCAAATAAAATTCAAATTTCGAAGTAATTTTGGGCTACTATAAAATTTCAATTTGTTTTGATTTGATTTTTATTTGAAAAAATTCGAATATCGAAGTACAGTCTCTTTAAAAAAAATTCAAATTTGACCATTCACCACCTTACAACTGCAGAATTGCCATTTTAGCCTATGGGGGACCTCCCCAGCCTTAACAGAGATTTTTTCTAAGTTTTTGAAAATATAAAAAAAAATTTGAAAATGGTTCAATTTGAACAATGCGATCGAAAACAGACCATTTTCAATAAGAAACCACTAAAAGAAAATCGATTGGTCCAATTTTTTTCTATTCGAAATTTGACCAATAGTAAATCTGCCCCGTAGTGCCAGCTTAATAAAATAAGTAAAGTGAACTTATTGGCAAATTTATCATTATTCACGAATTTGAAGGCTTTTAGCCCTCGAATTCGGCAGAAATTCAACTGTCGAATGGAAATCGAATAGTTATAGGGTATTTTTTTGAGCGCTATTCGATTTCTCAAAAAATTCGTATGATTCGAACTATCGAGGCGTTCGATCGTACGAATGCTATTTGAGCAGGTAATAGAAAAAAAATTCTATGGGGGGATTCCCATAGGTTTCTATTTTTATTCGGTAGGTTCAATCTGACGAAGTAGGCAGTTGAATAAAATTTTAAAGTTGAAGTACTTCGATCATCGAATGATCAAATATTTGATCTTTCGATCTATTCGATGCGATCGAATTTTGCATATTCTATGATCGAAGTGGCCAAATTTGCATATTCGAATATTCGATAGAATCATACAATCGGAATTCAATCGAATTCGATCGAACTTTGAATTATTCACATGAATTTTGGAAATCTGCCTCTGAAAGTAGCTATTGTTCAAAACAATGTCATTTTGTCAAATTTGTAATTTTGACCTTTGGAGAAAAACAGCAGTCAAAACAGCATTAATGGTATATCACAGCTTTCTAGAGCACAGCAGATTTTCTCTCAGTGGCAGACACTGGCGCCCCACAATCCTTATATAGCTGCCTCTGTCTTTATCTTGCTACATCATACAGTATATTAAATGGAATATGCACATTGTCACGATGAGCTGATCCAGGCACTGAAACCACTCTAACAGAACAGAACAGTATGCCTGGAAAGCTGCATTATTGGTCTCATATTTCTTTTTATGTGTTTAGGTACAAGAGCCTATTTGAAGAATTCCTAGAGAAAAATAAGAACCAACAAAATTTAAGGCCTATAATCATTGTTAATATGAATTGCTGCTGGAATTTCAGGTAAATGTATATGCATTTCATATTCCTAGTGAAATTCATTATCTGTATAACGCACAGGGGAAAAAGTGGAAAAATAATTTCTACTGTACTGAAAGTAGCATATCTAACAATAAAAATCATAAGGCATTATAAAGCCTGCAATGACCCATTTCATATAGATCTGTGCCTATTAAGGGGTACACTTTCCATTGGGCCCAATTTATTATTTATTCAGTATTCAATGCTTGGCTCTTCACGTTTCTTGGGAATGGCCCCCAAATGTATTTGACATTTATAGACATATGCATTGTTGTCCCTTTATGCAATATTTAAAAACCATGAGAAGTTTTAACTTTAGCACTTCTTTAATATGTTAACAGTAAGATTATTATTGTATTGTGTGATAAAACAATGTAATTACAGATACATATGCCATCTGCAGTCACAAACATACACACCACTGCAGGAAATGTTCTTGATCTCCTTCGGGCATCTTTCCTACAATCTGGAGAATGCATATGTGAAGCAAAATGAAGATTTCTCATTCTCATTTTTTTTTTTAGGGACTTTGTAACACACAACTTTAATGATGCCCCGTTACAAAGACACAAAGAAAATATGAATTCCATCTTGCTTGAGTTTGAAGATCTTGGTTACAGTGTCCTCCTGCAGAGTCTGTTTCAAGAATTAAAGGTAACTACAAACTTGCTTTTTAATTATTATTATTATTATTATACATAGAAAATAATAATGTAATTTTAAGGACAGAGCCAGTAAAAATGTGCAATATAAATTAGATGTAGTAG
>CM044445.1:81707136-81765562 GCA_024363595.1 Xenopus borealis
AGAAGCCTTGGGACCTGGGGTGTTCCAGATTATGGGTCTAAACATGAAATAACCACAATAGGCTGGTTTTTACTTCCAATAAGAATTAATTATATCTTAGTTTGGATCAAGTACAAGGTACTGTTTTATTTTTACAGAGAAAAAGGAAATCATTTTTAAAAATTTGGATTATTTGATTTGAGTCTTGAGAAAACGGCCTTTCCGTAATTCAGAAATTTCTGGATAATGGGTTTCCAGATAATGGATCCCATACATGTATATAGCAGAGGATTGAAAACCTGTTTATGACCATATATATGTAGGCCAATGTTCAGAGGCATGATTACATACATACAGTATATGAATGGCTAAATTTTGCAGATATTCTTTATTTGACCTAATTATAATTTAAATACAAAAATAATGGAAGAGCTACTGACTTGGCCAAGTCAGTAGCACTTCCATTATACTTATATATTTTAACTTAGCCCTCGGAGTGCACCCACAACCCCCCTAATTATAATTTACTCAACAATCTTTAAACCATTTCATCTAAATGTATAATAATCAGCATTTGTTTATCTTCAGTCTCATTTCAAAAAAATATCCCAAGGTAATGGCCTATGCAGCTACAAGATCATGTCAGAAATCATCGAAAAAGTTGAAAAATACATTGAACCTCTTACCACTCTAATGAAACCTTGCCATCAGGTAAGCAATGAGGCTCCATTTTTTTTATAAAAATACAATGAACTGTTGCATCAGGATACATAAGATCCATGGGTATAGTCAGAGCACTGCCACTCTCAATTGCATTGTTTTCCCCAGCCTCTGGGTTTTTGTTTATTTTAAAAGAAAAAAATAAATAAAAGCTTGCCAGGTTTTAGGTGGAAATTCAAGAACAAAACAAAACTGCACAATGGAAAAAAAACACATATTTTCAGTCATCAATTCACCCACCAAAGGCTCTTGTGCAAAATGTGGTGCTGGATTCCCTTCTAACCACTCCTGCATACTTATGTCCCTACAAACTTTATCCCACCCTCCACTATCATCCAAAAACCCTTATCTCCTCTTTGTGAGATTGTGAAACGGTCAGTTGATACAACATATTGGCCTCCTTAAGGCCCCAGGGTCTGGGTGCTATTGCAACAACTCCAGTACCTGTAGATACTAATAAGCTTTCATTAAAAAGGAAATCAGTAGAAGGCATATTTTATAATATGACAATGTTTTTTAAATTGCATTGCACCTGAGCTAATAGCTTTTTTAACAGCAATTTTTCTATTTGTTTCATAATAATGAATTCATTTAATTAATTTATCCACAATCTACCTCACATTTCTAATTATACACTATTAACTTAGCCACTATTATTTTATAGAAATAATTATAATTGAGATGTATTTTGATTCATGAATTTGGTTCATATTTAAATATTTGGGCATTTAATTACTAGTAGTGGCCTTGGAATCAAACTCAGTAAAATTATTTTTAATAATTTATTTTACACGGTTCCGGTGAGTCAAGCACTTGGCACTTTATCACCTCATATTATATTAATCATGAAGTGTGTTGGATATTTTAATAATTGAATTTATTTATTCATATTGATTGAATTGGCTAATGAATTTTCTTTAGTTTTTAGCCAATTAGGGTAATAAGTAGTAATTTATTCATTAATTTCTGTATCAGAGTATGAGATTGGGGGTTTTTTCATTACTTCTTTATATTTAATTAACTTAATGTTTTTTAAATGTACTGTATGTGCTTCTCTTCCATTACTAAAAAAGTTTCCAGTTGTTCTCACAAATTTCCCCCAGTTTCCCCAGTTACACAGAAATTCTTTTTTTTTTCTCCATAGGAAATGATTGGAAGGATTCATTTTTACCTGGTTACAGAATATGTCACAAGACTCATGAAGAAAAAGGTCTGCCTCAAAAATATGGACCAATTGAAAACTCTTGCCAACCAAATCAACGAGAATGCAAAAATGATTGATGACTTCTTTTTATCACAGGTAAATCAGGTGTAATTTTCTTCACCTAATGGGCCATATTCAATTTAGTGAGAAAAAGTTATTTTGTGGTATATCATGTGAAATACATTACAGATTGTAGACTCTCCGAGTGGGACACACAATAGGATAACAATAATTACTCAGTAAAACAATTCTTATTCAGTAATTTGTATCAGCAGACGTACTTTAAGCTAAAGAGTTTGGCAGGGGACCCTGGCAAATGCATACCTCCCAATCCTTCAAAAAAAAAAAAAACAGAAAGAAAAAGCAGATGCATGTTGTAGCAAAATTGTTTGGCCACGCCACCTCTTTGGCCCCAGCACTGTGCCCATTTTACAAAAGTGCACACAGTGACCCCCAACATTTCAGAAACATATCAACTACCAGGGGCAAAATATAATGAATACTCCAAGGGAAAAATTTGTCGAATTTTGAGTTTATGGGAGTTATTTTAAACTAGAGATTTGAAAAAAAAAAGACCAATTGAAATGTATTAGAAAAATAGAATTTTTAAAATTCGGTTGAACAAGATGGACTCGCTAACTAGAATTTGAATTCAATTCAATTGGAGTTTTTTCAACAAAATAGACCACCAAATTACTCCAAATTGGTTGTAGGAGGCCCCACCATAGGCTAAAACACTATTAGTTTTTATCAGGTCCTTAGCATTTTGAATTGTACTAATATCATTTTGAATTATATATAATATATAAAGGCTAAGGTCATTCATTTTTTTTGTTGTGTGTTTCTAGGATTCGCCCAGAGTATGGCTGATGCCTCTGATTTACAAAATTTCTGAAATCGTAAGACTGCAGGATATAGGAGCTATTCAGATTGAAGTGGCAGCCCTTGTAGAAGAGTACTCAGATATTGGGTAAGAGTCTTGAGTCAGCATGTTCTGATTAAATGGCTGAAATAGCAATGTAAAATGAAATGCAGAGAAAAAGCTAACAAGGCTCCCTTCAAGTTCATCAAATATTTGAGATGAAGGCTACATTGTGTGTCCAATATATAGTGTATTGAATTATATAACTTATTGTCATCCATGTAGAAGATCAGCAAAAGCCAAAAGTGTCAGACTCTATAGGGAGCTCTGACTTTGGTGGAGTATGTCCCCGGATTTGTCTATCGCTCAGTTATATAAAGCTTGCAAGAGGCAAGAGACTGACCTAAAGAGTCAGAACTGACAACCAACCAGGCAACATGAGCTTATGGAACTAATGGAGAGAAAGAAAGAATTGTAAATGGAAAAGTATAAATATATGACATTGTGAAATGTAATTTTCAGTCCATAAAAATTAATTTTAGATGGTTTTTAGATGCCATGATTTGATTATATTCAAAAGCACTATTATGCAATGTATGTGTCACCGTTAAATTAGTCATTTAGGATTTGGAAATTCCAAAATGTGCTAAACATCTGTGGTGTTTTATGAAATAATTACACATGCTCTTTTGTCTCTTCTTTGCAGGAAAAAACACATTGAAGGCATTTTATACATAAAAGGCAACCTAAGCAAACAAGAAGTGAAATCTGTACTGAATATTCTCAAATGCAACGGAACAAAGGCCAATAAAAACCCACCACTGTTCTCATTAATTAAACTATCATAATCATAGGCACTTCATGTGACTCTGCCTTCCTATTGCTTCTGGAGAACCGAACCTTTTTATGTGCAATACTGTACCAAGATATGGCTGTCAGGAGAAGCTATATCAGTTTTGTTTACAGATATGAGGCTGTAGGAAAAGTGTGACTGCACAGCATGCTGGCAGCGTGGAAACAGTGTATTGCTATTATATAGTATTAATGTTTATTCTGAAAATACATATGTTTATTGTATTCTATCTTCCATTTTAAACCACTTGTGACAATATTAATAGTGATTTATATGCATGCCTGAATACAGATGCATGAATTAGTGCCTTAGGCTTACCCAAAACATGATATTGTACTTAGTGTAACAAATCAACACACTGGTAAGGCTTGCCACAACCACTAGCCTTACCACAACCCACCTCTCATTATCAACTAAGGAGTAAACAGGTCTGTTAAATCAGGCGTACAAGGGGACATTTTCAGCAGAGTAAAATATTTCACTATTTGTTGTGCTGATTGCACATTTCAAATTCCATCTGAACAAAGGTCTTGTCAACAACCTCCATTTTTGTTGCTAGCAGCTGCATAGCTTACTTTGAATTGGTTTCCTTTTGTTATGATAATGGGATTGTGTGCTATGTATTTTTCCACGTCACAAGGAAAGAAAATATAAAGGATAATCAGAGAAACCCATAAACCTTGCAAAGGAAACATTTGGACCAATGAGTTTGATATTTGTTTGTTAACTGCTTTGGTTCATGCAAAGCTCTAAAGCATTTATTATGGATGTGTTATGATAAGCTTATAAGTATTTTTTTCAGTTATTTATTTCATTGCATTATGTACGTTGTTTGGATACTAGGGTGTTATAAATTGTTTTACATATTTATATTCCCTAAAACATTTTTGCCATAAATGTTATTTTTTTTTACCTGCACATTAAAGACAATGTTTCTTAAGAGTTGCTCTGTGTGTTTTTTGTGTACATGAATAACAACGGGCCAGATTCAATTCAGCGAGAAAAAAGGTTCATCACATGAAAGCTTATGGACAAGATTCAATCTGAGATGCAATTCAATTTAGAAAAACTTATCTCACTGTTAATAACTTGAAAACTGTTTTGAATATTGGAAAAAACTGGAAGTGAATTAGAAGAAAATTCTGCTGTTTTTTCACATTTTAATGTGGGATTATGTTTACAAATTGTAACTGTTAAATATGTTATTTACATTTTTTTAACCATTTGAAGATCATGCCGCATTTGTGGCAGTTTGATAAATATGCATATTCGCTGCAAAATAACATCTGACAAAGTTGAGCAAAGTATGGCGAAGCCTTCCGAGTTGGAAATTCTCCCTTTAGTATTTTCCCCATAGTGTAACAGCTGATCCCCATTGGCTCCCTGTGCCACTTTAAACTGTACTAGATATTGGTTTTCAGGACCACAGCAATGAATTTACCCTAAATTTGAACTATACTGATACCCATGAAACCTTTATTTCCTTCTTCAGGTTTTGCTCTCAACTTTTGGTGCAGGAAGCGCCTGCTGTAACTGAAATTCACACAGAAAATCTCTATCTAGTAATTGCTGGACTGAGCATTGTCCAAACTAACCAGATTGTCAGTTACCAATGTCACAGTTACCTGCAGTCTCCAGGACAGGACCAAACAGCCAGTAGGGTGTTGGTTATTGATGTTACAAGTGGACGCATGCATCAGTACAGGGTCAGTCAGTCAAACAAGACGTTGCTCATTAGAGATTATATTCTGTTGAAGGTTGTTTTGGGGAACAGGTCAAAACAAACTTTGCAGGCCCCCATTATTTATATGAAGTAGAAGGTCTGTGGCAATAACGTGCTGGGAGTTGTATTTAACAAACAAAAGTGAAGTGCAGCAGGTTGGACAATGCAGATATAAAATGTTAATGTTGCCAGGCCTGAACTTATGGAAATGCCACACAGGCCTGAGTCTAGGCCACCACAGACAAAGGACCTGTGCCCAGGGCAATAGCTTTAGGAGGGCTGCACTTGCGTACCTATATAAGGGGGTATCTGACCAGTGCATACACAATATACTAATATACCTTTGGTGCATGGATCACTGAGGAGGAGGACTGAGGGAAACACCAGGCTGCAATAACATCAAAAGTTAAACTTTAGAAGGGCTAAATTATAGAAGGTATTCACATGCTTAATGCGATGGCCCACATATCTTGCGGGTGAATCTTATCAAAGGTGTCAGCATCTACAGCACACATTAGCAGTCAGAAACATAATTAGGGACAGAAGTAAAAGTCCAAAAAAACACATGGTACAGTTAATTAATGAATCTTGCTTCCTGCATTACTTGATCATCAACACTAGCTGCATCCTGAGGGGAAGTTACCCAATGGAAAACTGCTTTTTCCTTCTAGCTGGTTACAGTACATATACTAAAGAACATCATTTTCTTTTTGTATAATAAAAAATATCCATATGAATACTATATATTTCTCTTTTATGTCTATATAATAGTGGAAATCATGATGTAGGGTATAAAGAAAAGAAATCTCCCTTAACCCTGTGTTTATTCCCATATTTATAAATGTTTTTCACAAACAAACATTTGGGGAGGGGCTGTGTGCATTCAGGGTTTTATGGACAAATAATGTTCTCTGTCTGGGGAACTGGTTGGACAAATAATGTTCACTCTCTGGGGAACTGGAACCCGGTGGGCCTGGACCCCCCAGTCTGACACTGATAGGGGCATGCGACTTGTTCCCAGTGAATCAGATGCAAAATCTGCTTTGGGCTCCACAAGTATCTCAGCTCAAATGTATATGTCCTCCCAAAGGCCCACAAATAGTGATATCATTATAGCACAATCCTGTCTGTTACTAGAACACATGCCAATCGCCTGCAAACGCTTGTAGCTACCAACAATCTTTATATAAGCTGTTTGTAAATAATTTCTCTCATGGGAGGAAGAAATAACACTTCATCTACTATTTTGTTATGTTATTAAAGACAATCCCTTCTTAAGGATCAGGAGTAATTAAACCGTTTCCTAGAGAAACTTTGGGAAACTCCAAGCGATGCCATTTACAGCTAGACTGCATAATTTCCCAACACAAGCATTTCCCTAAACGAAATATTATTATGATAAGACTCAATTGTTTCCAGACCCCACTACAAAGGAAATGAGCTTTTCCAGCAAAGCAGGGGGAAAATGAGTGACTCATTTAAACATTTTAAGCCTCAGTTTGATTAGCCATAGGGCAGGCAATAAGTACGGGGCCATATTGTGGCCTGCACCCATCTGGACTCCCTATCTCCCAAAGTCTAAATGATGCACAATTTATCAATTTATGGAATGTTAGAGGACAGTGCAGTACTCATAATGTGTTTGTAGGTTCTCCATTCTGGAGCATAGAGACCTACAGTGATTATTCTACAAGCAGGAAAGGGCACAAATTGCAAAGCAATGTTTGCACTTTGTACCCTGTCCTGCACATAGCAAATTACCACTATGGTTTCATGTTTTTTACTGGAATGTGAAATTGATGTCTGTTGTATTATTAAATACAATGACTCATTTTGTTGATATCTTCCACAAACCTGCCTCTCATCACTTTTCTTTTTCAGAAGCCAAAATGGGGCCCCAGCAAAAACAGGGCAGCTCAGCATGTCAAAAAAACTGATGCGCTCAATTGTCTTCAAAGGGGGTTCACCCCATTTATTATGCAGTGATTATAGACTAGAGGTAATGCAATGTTTTGCACTTGGGAGTTGCCTACCTTTTGTCAGGCATTATGAGGAAAGACTAAAGCCAATTTAGAGAATTTGCTATTCTTAGATTTTATATTCAAGGAAACACATTGCGCTAACTTCTCTTTTCTTACTTATTTGCACAGAAACACTATTAGATGTCTATCAGGCAGGTTTGATTTTCACAGATTACCCAACAGCTTGTAATGTGCTGGTTAACCCAAAACTTGTGGTGACCTACAGGTTGACCACCAGTTGGGTGGTCAGACTGGGGAAGTACACTCCTACACTGATCCTAAGGATTTCCAGTCCAGGAACCAGTGGCACACACAGAAGTAGAGTAAAGAACAAGATGCCATGGGTATAGGTAACACAACGGCAACATTTTGCAGGTTAGGGTCTGGGGCAGGTTGAGTTTTTCCTGACCCATAAATCACTACTGAGAGCCCCTAGGGTCAGACTGGGCTGGCAGGACCCCGGGGAAAAACCCAGGTCGGCCCCGGCTCCTGTGGGCCCCGATGGCTCAGACCCTTTGGCTGCCGAAATCTTCCTCACACTCCCTTCTTCAGGCTGGTTGCGACAAAAACACAGTGCACGTGCGGGGGGGGGAGTACATGAGTTGAAGTTAAAGTTTAATTTAAAAAAAAAAACAAATCTTCCATGTGTTTACCCTGGACTATATAAATATATATATATATATATATATAAATCAACAACAAAAGATCCGCACTAACAGGTCTTTTAAATGAAAATAAAGTTGTTTAACAGTGAAAATGACTGACGTTTCAGCCTCCTCCAAGGCTTTTCTCAAAGTAACTAGTAGTTAAAAAAAACTGCCTTAAGTACAAGCTTTGGCCGGAACTTTAACAAACAAAAGCTGACATCATACCCACGTCATCAAAACATATTATCCACATCATTAAAAACATAATAACTAATTACATGATGTGATTGCTATCACCCAGAACTCACACACAATAGCATACATCAGAAATCATGCAAAAAGTTCTATTTAAAGTGGACCCGTCACCCCTAAAAAATATTCAAAATCCTATTTTATCACATTAGTCAAGCAAAATGAACATTAATTACACTATATAAATTATTTTAATCTTGTTTCCTTCAGTCTGGGAATTCATAATTATAGCAAGCAGACAGGAGCCATTTTGTGGACACTGTTATTAAGACAAGCCTTGTATCATCTCAGAATCTTGTTTGTGCACCAGAATGGGGGACCCGATGTCTATCCCCATGTCCTGGCTACACAATTAAATGGTTAAGAGAACTGGGGGAATGTGTGGCATCTAGGAAGTGCTGAATGGAAAGTGAAAGTAATTATCTGCCCCGCCTCTATGCCTAAGGCATGTAGGATACTGTGGAAATCCTTGATTCAATGATGGCAGTAACTCCAGGGTTCACCTACATTAATAGACATGACTGTGTTCATTTAAAGTGGACCCGTCACCCCAAACAAAATATTGAAAAATCCTATTTTATCACATTAGTCAAGCAAAATGAACATTAATTACACTATATTAATTCTTTTAATCTTGTTTTCTTCAGTCTGGGAATTCATAATTATAGCAAGCAGGCAGCAGCCATTTTGTGGACACTATTATTAAGGCAAGCCTTGAATCATCTTTGAATCTTGTTTGTGCACCACAATGGGGGACCTGATGTCTATCCCCATGTCCTGGCTACACAATTAAATGGTTAAGAGAACTGGGGGAATGTGTGGGAAGCAGTGACATCTAGGAAGTGCTGAATGGAAAGGGAAAGTAATGATCTGCCTAAGGCAGATAATTAAAATATACCATTGTATGTCAACCGTGAACCTATGAAACACCATCAAAATAAGCTATCCTTACTATACTGAAGTGGAAGGTCTAATAACCCTGCTAATTTAACAAGAAAAATTAAAATTAAAAAATGTAAAAAAAAAAATATATATATATATATATATACATATATATATACACACAAGGCCAGCCAGATCCGCACACCGTCAGTGGTTGCTCAATTCAATTACCCAGGTGCTGCTCCAAGGAAAATGTATAGAATTGTACAACTTGACAGCGCACTCCTTGGATTTTTAAATATATCATGTTTTATTCCATGTTTATTTCAGAATCAACATTTCGGCCTCTGTCAAGATTAAAAAATCATCAAAATATGTCACTTAAAAACCTTCCCTGGGTGTAACCCACAAACATGTCACCAACCCCACCTTCACAGACACACCTCTCCAACCCAAGAAATATTAACCACCTACACAATTGCACCATACATATAACAATACTAGTACAATAAATGTATATGATAAATATGCATATAAATATATTTAGCACAGTCTATCTAGAGTCACGAAAACAGTTAAAGAAGTATTGTTCATTAAGACATATATCCAATATGTTTGTGATCTATCTCCCCCTCTCCTTGGCTCAGGGACATGATCAATTCCAATAAACATAAATGTGGGTAATCTCTGACCCATCTCAAGATAATGTTTAGACATAGGCTTCACTGTCTTATTGTCTCTAAATGCTGTGCTGATAGCTGATCTATGACCATCTATTCATAAATCCTACTATCCTTAAAGTTAAGTCTTGTTTCCCTATATAAGCCAAACTGCAAGGGCAAGTAATCATATATATACAACATGCTTGGTAGTACATGTGATGCAATGTTTTTTTTTATATTTTGCCCTGTATAGGGATGATGAAAGGTCTCACCTGGGGACATATATCTGCAAGAGATGCAACTGGTACATCTAAAACAACTCGGTTTACCTGACATCAACCAAGTTGAATGTTGTTTCTGGTAACACCTCACCGGTTCAGTTAATACCAACAAATCTCACAGATTTTGTCCCCTAGTGCATGCCGTCATGGGCAGGTTGGGGCAAAGTTTAGCCAAATCTTTGTCAGACCTAATGATAGACCAATTATCCTTCACCATTTGGCTTACTCTGTCAGATTAAGTGTTATACATAGTTACAAAAGTCAATTGATTACGACTGAAATTGTCCCGGGGCGTCTGTACGCATGGTTAAAGCTTTGGTAAAGGTTGTAGCATCATATCCCCTACTCCTAAATCCCTCCCACATTTCCTTTAACTGCTCCTCACCTCGCTCAATGTTTGAATAATTGCAAAAAATGCAACAGAATTGTGAAATTGTGAGATTTTTTGAGTGTAAATGGGTGACAACTCGACATATGGAGTAAAGTATTTCTGTCCACAGATTTACAGTACAAGGAATACTGTAGTGTATCACTGTCACGCCACACCTCCACATCCAAAAATTGTACATTTGTGTCATCACAGGCAACGGTAAATTTATTCGGTGTTGGTAAAGTATTTAAATAATCAATCATCTCTAAACATGATGTACGATCACCATCCCATACTAAAAAGACATCATCGATGAATCTCTTGTAACATATTAAACGTTTACCAAACCTAAATGTGATATTGACTGACTCATACTGATGCATGTATAAATTGGCATATGCTGGGGTCATCGAGGCTCCCATCGCTGTCCCGGTCTTTTGTAGGTAAAATTGCTTCTCTAATTGAAAATAATTAAACTTCAAACATTAACTGACTCTAGATGCTACCTGCATATTTATTGTATATTTATCATATATATTTATTGTACTAGTATTGTTATATGACTGGTTCATTTGTGTAAGTGGTTAATATTTCTTTGGTTGGTTTAAGGGGAGGTGTGTCTATGAAGGTGGGGTTGGTGACGTGTTTGTGGGCTACACCCAGGGAAGGTTTTTAAGCGTGACATGTTTTGATGATTTTTTAATCTTGACAAAGGCTCTAGGCACCAGCCGAAACGTTGATTCTGAAATAAACATGGAATAAAACATGATTGAAAAATCCCAGGAGTACACTGCCCAGTTCTACAATTCTCTCTCAGGTAGCCAGCACTCACGAATAAAGGTTTAAACTGCAGTATCAAAAATTTCAAGTAGTAACAATATATATATATATATATATAAATATCTAAAAAAATACATTGTTAAATGCGAAATGTAAGTTTAACAATACATTTTTTTAGATATATATATATATATATAAGACCTGAGAGTGCGGATTTTTTTTGCTGGTTATATATATATATATATATATATATATATATATAATTATTTATATATAAATTATGTATAGTGATTGGAGAATTTGTCCCGTTTCTCTTCGCTGAAAAATTCGTGAAACAGCGAAAAATTTGAGATACGGTGCCGGCGTCTCGTTCCATTTTTGGATGCTGGCACCGTATCTCAAATTTTTCGCTGTTTCACAAATTTTTCAGCAAATTTTTCAGGTGATTTGAGAATTTATTCGCCGGCAGCAAAACATGGGAATTCACGCCTGGCAAATACATTCGCCCATCACTAATTATGTATGCACACACAAACTCAATGATTAACCTGTATTAGTAAAATAAAGTTCTGCAACTGACGATTGCAGATCCATCACAAAGGGAAGCTCCTTCATTGAAGATTTTACAGAAGTTCATTTTACAAAGAAGATGTCACCTAGAAGTATAAGAAAGAATGGGCTTCACATTGCAGGAAGCTCACAAATAGAGTGCCCTTTAAATAGACACCTCTATTTTCTCTAAAGTGGGGAACTAGTAAACAGTAAGTGATGTTACATGCAAAAGCATAGCCTTACTTGGGGGGCCAAGAAAAACTGACTCCATGTTCTGTGAGCACAGTCAGATTATCTGTCTGTTTTGCAAGATGTGAATATCAGGTCTCTAGCAAAAATCTCTGCTAGCCAATCTTCTGGCCAGTTGCATGCTGGCTATATGTTTTTTGGTTATTTCACTTTGTTCATATTCCCTGTGGAATACAAATCTTGTTGCTTGTCACATCTGTAGGTCAGGGAGGTTCAATGTTGTGTACACACTCATTTCCCAGCGCTCCGTCTGTATGGGTGTGTCTCTGTCTTTGGCTGCAGATGGCACATTGCGTGATTTTATTCCCTTACAGCATCTGTCATTAGGAAACTCTGTGGGGCAGATCAAGGACAAGCGTTACATGCAGTCAACCGGAACATGATTTTATTACTTTTTTGTTACACAAAGAAAGTAGAATGATGCTGACTTGTATTTTATCATAGAAGGTCAGTTAAAAGGAAGACTGGAGAGCAAAAATAGAAAAACCAAGAAGTCTAAACACAGTCATGGGTCTGCATACAACAGGCACAGTCCAAATATTTTTTACACTTTGCACCTTGCCTCCCTCTTTAGCTGATACCTGCAGCCAACCCAATGGGGGGGAGGCATATCATTAAGAGACACAGCATAGGGAGTGGCAGCGGATGCAAGTCAGACCAGGGCTCTGTATGTATGTACTGGGCTAAATGGTAAGTACAGGGTTAACCTGCAGTTGCTGACACTGTGCTCTGTACTTTGCACTAGATTTTTCATCCAGTGCTAGATCCAGAGTGCAGCCACATCTAAGACAGACATGCTATTGTGCTTCTTCCCTTCCTATTGTAAGCTCTAATAAGCAAGGACCTATTTACCTCTTGTATTGAGTTATTACTGTATTGTTTTATGTATACACCTTTTTAATGCACAGTACTATTCAATATGTGGGGGCTTAATAAGGGGTGGTAAAGGCAAACACTACTTTGGGTCTCCACCTAGAAGCTTATTTGCAATATGCTTCAATTATAAAATCTGTAAATTTTAACAAAATAAACAATCTTCTGCAACTCAATTCTCTTTCGTCTCCCTTACTCCCAAACTGCCTGCAGAAATCCACTGAGACCATGACGGGACTGAAGTGCTTCAGATTTGATGAGTAGGCAGGGCTTGGAGGAGCAGATACAAAAGGCAGGCTTCACAGGGTACCCCATGCACACAATTTGGTAGATGTATCTACAAGTACATAGTCAATACATTTTTAATACCAACCTTGGTTTGGTCTTCGTTAAAGGATTTCTGCAGGCAAAGCTCTAAAGTATATTGTGAATAGGTTTCTCTTGATGTGGATACCCAGAACATATTATTATTATTATAATTATTATTAATAATAAAGTTTACAACTCTGTATGTAAGGCCTACAGTCAGGTTAGACAACAGGCTTACAAAAGACATTACCCTTGCCTGATAAATATATGAATAATTTTTTTGGAACTCTGTGAAAGAGGGAAAACATGCTTGAAATGAAATGACCCCCAAGAGGCAAGTACTCAGTGGCAGAATAATGAGATGTGCGCCCCCAAGGCTACATCCACAGGCCCCACTTCAAGGCTACTGCTGGGTTTGGATGAATGCAGATTCAGGCTGGCGTTCCTGGGCTCTCTATGAGTCATTGGATATGCACACATTCAGGAGTGCATCTGCCTGCTGTCTTCACTCAGCAAGTGCACCTGACCTGACCCAACAGCACAATTAGATATTAAAAGAAAAGATAATGCAAGTAATGAATTAAAAAAGCAAGATGGGCCACTGATTACACTGGGTCTATAGCCTAGGGTAGCTTGTGCATTAATCCGCACCTGCAAGTACTATCAAGTAGCAATAAATATCTGAATCTTTGATTGGTACCCTTGGTAATAATATTTTTCTCCACTATCAAGAATATCAAGCAATTCTGTATATTCTGCCTATTATGATAAAACTGCCACTTTGGGAATATATATTAAAAAAATGTATAGTCTAGTTTTCCAAATCCTTGCAATAGCTTAATTTCTGTTTAAAGGGCTCGCTCTAGTGGTCATTAGAGAACTACACATTTTAAACATATAACGAATACCTTTTACTTAATAATTTGAAAGAGATATCCACTTCCAAATTATTAAGTAAAAGGTATTCTGAAGCACTATATGTATAACTTTCCCCTCTGGCCAAGGTTTGGAAGGTTTGGATTTGGGGGCATGACCAGATGAGGTGTAGGTACGGTGCCTCTGGGGCCCTGCACTGGACATTGTGGTGAGTCAAGTTTGTTCATACGGAACAACTTATTTGTGGTTAACTGGAGTCTATGTAGGGTTTTGAATTGTATCAGTTTATCTCTGGTTGAGACTAGGTAGTCATAGGCCCTATCGGCTTCTTCCCAGTTATCATCTTCCAACTCTGGGATGTCTCTGCTCCTGGCTATACCCCCTGCATTAAATGGAGGTTTAATAGTAGCTAGGAGAAGAGAGTATAGCCTGGTAACAAGTTTTCTGGTGGTGGTGGCCCTAAGGACTGTTTCTATCTTAGAAGTTGTAAGGTTCATAATGTTCCCTCGAAATTGGGCATTAGTGGACTGTCTCAGCTGAAAGTAGGAGAACCAGGGGAGAACCTCATGGGTTTGAACATGTTTTACATATTTAGTCCTGGGGTGTACCACTCCATCATTAACCAAGTCCCCTAGTGTACGTAGGTCCCAATGTGGCCATATTTTGTATTCTGCTATATGCAGATGTGGGAGGGGGAGTTTCCCCAAAAGGGTAGATGTGGAGAGGTAGTGTAAGGTTGCAAACTTTAAGTGCTGCCATCCATGCTTTGTATGGGGTGGTTATAGCTGGGTGGGTTGTGTGTAGGGTTGCCACCTTTTCTAGAAAAAAATACCGGCCTTCCTATATATTTAAGTTTTTTCCCTATTAATAACATTGGGATCAACCATCAAAAATACCGGTCAGGCCGGTAAAATACCGGCCAGGTAGCAACCCTAGTTGTGTGTAGGTCAGGAGGTTTCCGAAATGGAATATATGAAAGTGATTCTGTTGAGCTTGCTAGAGTGGCCTGTAGTGCGAAGTTTGGATTATATGGGTCTGGGTTAAGCCACCAATGTATATAGTAGATCTGGGCTGCCAGTGTAAAAGTACTAGTGTGGGGCCCAATCTCCCTTCGCTAACTGGAGCCCACAGTTTGGCTCTAGCAAACCTGGGGGGCTTGTTTGCCCAGAGGAAAGCTGTAAGTACAAGAACAGCAGCACGAATGGGAGGGAGGAAAAGAGAGAACAAGAGTATAAGTCAATTTTAGAGTCCCAAGGAATCAGTGTTATTCGACCAAGTTCAGCAACAGCCTTAGGCTCTCCTCTGCCCAATGGAAAACAAGAAATCTTCAAAATGACAATTGCTGTATTCCTCCGAAAACAACGTTTTTTCGAGGAGGGGACAAAAACAGATAAATAATATAGTGTAGTATATCAGAGCTGAGTAGTTTCTATTGCACCTTCCGTGAATTAAATTTATTTTAAACACCTTCTGAACTGCACTCCATACACAGTGATTAACACTTATAAGAAATCTCACATTCCCAATAGTTTCACCAGTAATTTGGAAAGCTTAGAGAACAAAATCTAATTCCTATTTCACATGGCTATGTGGAGAAAGTAAATTGCTAATGCGTGACTTTATATGCAATGAATAAGTGGCAAGAGACAGTAGATTATTGCTGGAGTCCTATTGTCCCTATTGTCCCCGGCGGTATGACATACTCACAAGAGTGAGTTGAAATGTGCGCAGAACAGTATGGATGTTTCTGGGTATTTTCAAAGTTTCCAGATCCTTCTCCTAATTCTTGGATCAAGAGACAAACAGCATGTGTGGAAACGTTTAAGAACATAGTTCAGTAACACATTTCACCTCTACATACCCTACTGTGGAATCTTTTAAATCTACCTACCGTGGAACTAGCACTAAGGACTTTCCAACTACCTGGGAATCAGGAAACATGATACTCCCATATGCCATGGATCATCACTATCCTCATAGGATCGTATATGTTCTGCATTCTAGAACTAGCTGATTAGAGTGCTGGTACATCTAGGTGATTGCACTTTAATTCTACAGGAGAAGCAATGGGGTACATTTATTTTGCCACACAACGATAACTGTAGCCTGTAATCTGCCCCGACATCAAGAAGTGTTCTCTATTCAATAAGTAAAGAGCCAGGTAAAACCTGCTCTAAGAAATAATGTTTATGGATGCCCTGTTTGAGGTTTCACATCAAGGTCTAACACAGCTACCCGGCCTGTGGCTGGCTAAAACTTTTAGTTTGGTAACAACTAAATGTTGTAGATCCAGAATTTTGACCTTGCAATCCGAATATTAGTAGTTGTTAAATACAAAGTACTATGCTATCCTAAACAAATATTTTAACATTCTTATCACATCATGAAGCGTCAAAGGTCTGATCCAAGTTATTTCATAATTGGAAGGTCAATTAAAAAGGCCTAGACTGGGGATTTCCAGGTTAGGTTTAAAGAATGTTTATACTTTTAAATCAATACCCTTTGGCTCTAAACCATCAAACTTTGTTGTTACTTTTTTTTTTCAAATGAAGTTAATATAACAGTGAACTACACCTTCAAAGCTTGTGATATTTATCTAAGTAACATGTAGTGGTGGTTTCTGGTAATTAAACTTAATATTTTGTTAGGGGGAATTATCAAGTTGGTGTATTGTCGGTCTAACTGAGTATAGGTTTGGCAGATGCATACTATCTGGTTGAATGTGCAATGCAGAAAAGAAAAATGTTGTCTGTGTACCATTGTTGGTATTAGTGTTATGGGTAAATATGCAAAATACATTAAACTGATCCTAAACTACCTAATCTGTTGATCCATGGACTGGTCCAATTGTGATCTTGAAGTCAGGAAGACAATTTATTGCCTTCCTCTGGATCAACTTGGATCAAGCAGTTAAATATGTTTTATATAGAGGTTGCACTTGATGGATGCGTGTCTTTTTTCAACCTAACTTACTATGTTACTAATTATTTATATATATATATAGTTCCGTAATAGAAAGCACTCACAACATAACGCTAACTTCAGTGTCGAAGTAAAAAAGTTTTTATTCGTCCATTTAAAACATATCTACGCGTTTTGATCTTTTGCAGATCGAAACGCGTATATATGTTTTAAATGGACGCATAAAAACTTTTTTACTACAACGCTGAAGTTAGCGATATGCTATGAGTGCTTTCTATTATGGAGCACAAGGCCTTTGATTGAAATTGTGGTATATGCTGATAATATATATATATATATATATATATATATATATATATATATATATAAATCCATTCCATACCAGCACTCACAGTATCAGTCTATAGTGTGCCTGGGTGCAGGATCATCAAATACGTTCTTCATCCCCATAAAAAGATCAGCACTTTCAGGTCTTACAGTTTAATAAATTACTTTATTGTAACAGTGGACTAACGTTTCAGCCCATGTACTCAGGCCGAACCATTAGTCCATTGTTACTAGCCCTCCCTGGGGCAGCTGTCCTGCTCAGCAGTAGCTGCATGTATATGAATTTGTGATAGCTTTGAGCATGTAATTGTTTTGGGGAAATGGCACTCAGGGAGATTTCAGGCATTTTGTTGCTCAGGTGTTTTCCAGTTGAACAGATAAACAGATTGCCATCACCCCAATTAATTTGTATACAAATTATTTGCACCCCTGGGCACACTTGCAGGTGTTGTGGTTATTGTTCAGCACCACTGTGCATTATGCATGAGGGAATATCTTAATATAAACTTTGTGATCAATTGGGACTTTATATTAAATAATTTTATGAATCAGTGATTTTAGGGTTTTGGTGAACTCATATAGACTATGATCAAATACTGGGTATACTGGGTAGTTGGAGTAGAAAATCCTGTGAAGTTGTAAATATGGTGCAACAATTTAGTCCTCAGTGGATCCCTCCCATGTATAGGAACACTAGCCTGGGTCCCTTTCCACTTTGATTCCTACCTTGAGGGCTGTCATCTGGGGATTTTAGCCTCAACGCTGTTCCTCCTCCATGGAGCACAGAACCATTCAAGCTAACTAATTCCTAGGTGTCTACTACTGCTAGTGTATGCTACATCAGGATCTAGTCTATCTAAAGTTTGAGTGCAAGGCCCCTGCTCCCCACATAAGTAAGGCGATGACTTTCTTTAACGTTGTAAACAATACTTTTCACCAGTACAGAGGCCTCCTCTTGTCTCAGACCTTATAGCACATTAACCTCCTTGCAGCAGTGGATTCCAAGGAGAGAGTACTATATGATCCCCCTTGTTTTATGGGATATGGAATAACATTTATACACCTGGACTAATGGGAATGCCCCCTTGACATGGGGCATAGGTTTTCTCTGTGGAACACAGTACAAAAGGTTAACGCTTTCACAGCCCCATACACCCTTCTATTATTTGAAGATGCTGAGAGTTTAGGGTTCTGCATGTTGAATATACCTGTCTGAAAGCATCATAAATAGAGCCATAACAAAAATATATATTTTATTTAATATTTTACATTCATGAATTCTTAAATATCCCAAACTGTAAAGCTGAAATACAATCAATAGCTTTTCTATCAAAGGATCCAACTACAGTTAATTTGATAATGTAATATTATAACTGAATTTATGCATTTTTCTTAAAAAAAGCTGCTAATCTCCATGTGACTTATTTCTCTATATGAAAAAAAATAGTTAACACCAGAGTTCCAGAAGGGAATGCTGCATCCTTTGGCTTGCCAGGCTATCCTCTGATATTGCTTTTAATTTGCTTGCGCAGTTCCTATATTCCTTTACAATTCCTATATGCATTGCACAGGTCTGCAACACATTTCCTCAGCAGGCATATACACCATATGTCAAA
This sequence comes from Xenopus borealis, assembly GCA_024363595.1. Lineage (NCBI taxonomy): Eukaryota > Metazoa > Chordata > Amphibia > Anura > Pipidae > Xenopus > Xenopus borealis. Next base: position 81,726,097 of record CM044445.1, read on the forward strand.
AAAACATGCAGAAACATATTTACACCTGTGGATTTAATAACACCTACTGCCAAGCTACAAATTGTCTTGTTGGAGGGGTAAGCACACAAATTATTTTGGGGGGTATAGGTTTTTCTAATAGCAAGCAAATGTAACCTAATCAAATACAATACCAAGAGTCATCTGGAGTGGGGTAACGCTGTCACTATTGGTCCTTGAAACAGTGAAAATGTATTTTCTAGAGTTTTCTGGCAGTTTGAAGAGCATGTCTGGGCAGGTGGCAGTAGAGTACTACATGCCTAAATGTTTATTATCGACTGTACAGTTTTGAAGAACAATGGTCTGGGGGTCATTTTCATGGTTTGGGCTAGGGTCCCAGGTTACAATGAACACAAACCATAACAAGATAGCACTCAAGGTTTTACTTGAATATTAAATATTTGTTGTCAGCTATATGGTACTATGTAATACTAAACAAACTTTTTAATCAAATCACTGAGCATTGCAAAATCTGGCCCATAATTATCTGTTCCATATATTGCAGTGTTCTAATCTTATTATCTCCAAAATGCTGACTTCTATCAGTGATCACTGACACATCATAAGGTAAATCAAAACACTGGTGTTTTTTCATTGAATTTCAGCATGAGTGTCTAGTGGAGATGTTTCATTTAAGGATCTTCAACTAACCTTTTAATATTATAAAGCTTCTGTTTGTTCAGCATCCTTTTTTTTTTATATCTCTGACAAGTGCTGGAAGTGCAAATTTAACAATGTTCTAGTCTTTCCTTATCCTTGTTCCCTTTTTATGGAAAAATTTGACTACAAGGAAAGTGAAGAAATCTTTATCCACTACAGCACAGATATCTAAGGGTGCCCCCAAACATTTTCACTTTGATATCCTTAAAGAAGCACATCTTTTCTTCATTCATATCTGCCTTTCTGCTTTTGATACAATTTAGAAGGTGAGTTTTGTCTGTAGAGCTGAGATTTCCATTCCGGTCCAGAAGCAATTTCAAATGTCCGTTCCTTCAAATACACAGTCAAAGTTATTAGTGAAGCTAAGGACCCATCATTTCAGACACAATATAATTTTGTCAGTCCACACAATCAATTTTGTTTTCTAATCCTAGAATCCTATTTTTTATTAATCTATCAGATTATGAGACTTGGACACAAGTCAACTAGATTGCCCAACATGACCAGTCTGTTGTACCTAACCTTACCTTAGTGCTGGGTGCTAACACTGTGGGCAGGCAGTGGAAAGTTAAATCCCAACAATGTCATTGCTTATGTTGTTAGAAGGCAAGGGAATTACCACACAATGTGCAGTAACACAAAGTGGGCCTTTATTGACATTCTGTCACCTGATGCATTAATGGGGAAATACAATTGTCTGTTGCACCCATAGCCTCCTTCCAATGGATAAATGCTAAAACCTGTTCATATATGTGGTCCTACCATTGGGTCTCTCTATATTCTCCCCCAGAATAATTAATCCTTTTTTGCAGGCTGCAGCATAGTTGGATCTTAATTAGCATTAATATCTCAATGACATTAAGTACAATCACTTAGGGGGCAGATTTACTATTGGTCGAATTTTAAGGGTGACTATGCCCTCGAATTCGACCAATCGAATTGTGGTCGAATTGAAATCCTTCGAATTTTGAATATCGAATATATCAATATATGTTCTGTTAGGGCAGCGGTTCCCAAACTGTTTGGCTGGTCCCACTGTGAGTGGCAGAGAGGCTGAGGCTAAAAATAACTCATTTGTAATGTATTACTTTAGTTGTAGTTTATTATCAGCACACTGAAATTTTTATTCTGTGTATCTGTAATCCGGATGACCAAATGTTGGACTTTCAAGTGGGGCTCCAAAAGAAAATATCAGGCAATGTTATCAGGTAATGTTACACTAGGCAGTTTAGGTTGCCCAAAAATATGGTGCCAAAGTTCACAACATCATTCTGATTGACTCCCAAGGCAATTCCTTTGTATGTCAGTTGGGGTCATTATGGGACCATATTTTTGGTCAAATTGTCATCCATTACCCCATCTACCATTATCCTTACTATATATATATATATATATATATATATATATATATATAATAGAGGTAGTTGACATTGAACAATATGTAACCACACAATCTATTTCCCAGAGAGCTTTTACTGCATATGTCACTTTAGGACACAGGCTCAGAACAATGCACTGCAGTATCTTGGACAAAAAAAATCCTATCAAAACCTTATCTTAGATATATTGTTATGATAACTAGACATGTCAGGAAGTTATTAATTTATATATTTAATTATATTTAAGTATACTTCAGTTTTGTAGTTTATTTAAGGACACCTTTAACATAAGAATTGTTTACCCCACTCTATCCCCTGCTCAGAAAGGAGCTGCCTGTTTGGGCACTTTGAGCAGCACTGTTGGAGTACACATGTGCATAAAAAAAGTGAGTGCCCCAGCTCACTTAATATGTGCATGCATGTGACATAGGAATAGTCAATATATCCCCTGACTCTGCATCACATGCATGCATATTATGAAAATTCTGGGGTACTAACTCATTATGTGCACAAGGGAATATCCCCTTCACATTAATATGTGCCTATATGCATTAACACCACAGGGGTATGCTGAAACATTAGAATCTTCCAAAGATGGTTGTTGTTGTGTGAAATCCTATTTTTTAATCTGTTATTGTTGCCCTCAGGGTGGGGTAAACAATGTTGATGTGATAGGTGCCCTATACGCATTAATGTCCTGCAGCGTTCAGCAGTAGTTACAGTTGTGCTGCTGCCAGATGAGTTTCACCATTGGCCAACAGTGTACATTAATCATATGGTTGGTTGTCTGTACTGTACTGTGTTTCTTGCCATGGCAGTCAGATGATAGTATTTCAATTAATATGTTTTGGTATACTACTGTATTATACTACTACTATATCCTCTACACATGTTATAGGGGCAGTATTGCCCTTGCTCCACATGAGTGCAACGAATATGGATTGTGCCAAACATACCTCTTTCCTATTGTTTTATTATAGGCAATACAATAGGCAAGGGTTATGTTCAGCATAGGCCCTATTTGTAGGTATTTCAAGTACAGCTATCATGCAACAAATACAATATTAGTGATAGTATTTTAATATTCAGGTGGTGCTGATCGTTTTAAACGTTTAGGACAGAGGTGTGATCATCAGGCTAAACAATCTCTGATGAAGAGATAAATGATTACACAGGAAACAATGGTGCAAAGGGGTAGACTGCCATATGCCACTTTTCCATCAAATTAGACAATTGTCAGACAGTTGCCAAAATTAGCCATTAGGTACTAAAACACCAGGGGTTATAAAAACATTTCTGTAAGTGTTTCATTTCCTACTTTGGGAAATTCCTAATACAGAACAAAGGTGTCTATAATCAAGAAACTGGATGTGAATCTGTGCTACCTTTTTCAGTAACTACCTTATCCAAATCTGGCTTAACACTTTAAGGTCAGCAAAACACACAAAGGAGACATGATTCACCTTATATCTGGATGGATGTGACTGAAATACATGATGGTTGTTTTTGTAGCTTTAAAATCTTTCCCACTCAGTATATCCGACATATATTCCAATGGGTTATCAAGCTGAATCTTGTCTGAAACCTTCATGTGAGAAAATATGCCATTATACAAAATACCACAATAATAAGTGCATTGCTGAATGTAAGGCATGTGTTCCCCCCATTCATAGTAAGAACCCCCTTAAGTGTCTCCCTATGTATGCCCATAATGTTTGGGTTTTTTTAGTCTGGCATTCTAATGCAAAATAAATTAACCCAAGAATTGTTTAGCCATTTGCAGCCATTTGTTGCTATTTTTTTTTTTTTTGCATAATTTTGTCAGTTGGGCTCATTTTTAGTAGACATGCCAAGATTTTCAGAAATATGTAAACTTGCACATGTCAATTATATAATAAATACATGCTTCTGTGTATTTGCTTACTACTGTCACATAATATCCAGCACTGAAAGCTGAAAAAATTCTGTTCTATATACTCGCTATAGCAGCAAGATTTGTACCCATGTTCTAGTATCTCATCATACTCGTACATTTTTGGTACAAAATCTGCTCCATGTGTTTGCGCCCAGTGACTGTCTTCTTCCTGCTTCCATTCTTCCTTATGGCCCAGGGCTATTGAAGAAGTGGAAGAAGACTCAACATTTTTCAGTTCCCTTAGCAGCTACCACTTCATACTCAGTCTGGAAGAGGCTGTTTAATTAGCCCTTCAGAGCCAAAAAAACCTGGACCAGTTAAATGAAGGATAAGACATAGATTACCTAAATAAAAGAAGTACTTAGTACTGCATTAACATACATGTCTTGAACACTTACCAGAGACTGAAAGGTTTCCTGTAGTTTTTTACTCCCCACTAAAAAGATTTCCACAGTTTTTGGATAAACAAAAAAGTATTGAATGTATAAAGTCACAGCTGTATAATGGATGGCCTTGAGGTGCATCTGTCATGAGTAATAGAAATTGTTTATAACACATACCTTTATACAATATGCTATCATAACATACTTTTATCACTGCAACCACAAATGCGGTCTCAATAAAATGGCATTGACACAATTTATTAAAGGCACTTGTGAGCCTACACATGTGTGACTTTGCACTTTCATATAGTTGTGCTGGTATGTCCGTCCCACTTTCTGTTCTAAATCATAAGTGCCTGTGCTTTTGAAGAGGAATCTTTTTGCCTTCTTCAAAGTGGTGGTAATTCCACAAATGCCTGCATCAATACACACAGTAGACTTGCATCTAAAGAGTCAGAAATATAGCAGAATTTATGGCATCTTGACAATTGATAGAGAAACTGGATTATGCTGCTGCTAAATGTACTGTTTAACAGCAGCCCTTTTAGGAAATGTTATTGCTATGCAGCACTGCTGACATTAGAGGACACTCTCTATAGCAGGTCATATTGTATCCTAGAGTCTACTGTTAAGATGGCCATATGGAGCAGAGCTGATAGTTTTGCATTTTATTAAATTAACTCTAAAACCAATCCTTCTGAGTGTGTGTGGGTTAAGACTACATGAATGATTCAGCAATTTCTGTAGTGTCACATAGAATGGTGTCACTCAATAAATAAAGGGTGGAATTAGCAGAGAATGCATATATTGATTAAATACTTCTCAGATAGAGAACCATTGCATGTGACTTCCACAGCTGGCTGCCAGGGTGGGAAAGTGTGGGAGCAATGAGCCAAATCAGGATAATCTGATCATTTGGTCCCCCATGGTAACGAATGGAGCCTAACTGGGGTCTATGGAGACTAGGGATGCACTGAATCCAGGATTCAGATGAATCCTCATGCCTGGAGGAACTGAATCTTATTTTGGATATGCAAATTAGGGGTACAGAGGGAAATAACACAGAAGTAAAAGCCTTCCCCAATTTGCATATTCAAATTAGGATTTCATTCAGTGTTCAGCCAAATCTTTCCTGAAGGATTTAGAGCATCCCTTATAGAGACCCATCAGCAAAGAACTGCATCAAAACATCAATGTGGAATTTTAAACTTTGCTCAATTATTGGGCCCTCCAAGTCAATCTGCAGGGGTTTATTTGGTAGCTTTTAACAATCTATATATGGCCAACTTTATATTCTCTTTTCTCCCACTGGAAGGATATCTTAAACATCTAAAAAAAACAGCAATAAATGTCTATGTTGTAGAAAGTCAAACAATTAAAAAAAGCAAAGGTTACTTACCTCGTTATTAGGAATGTCTGCCTCCTTTAAGCTGCTCTGCAGATGCTTAAGGACATTCTCAAATTCGCTGCAGTTTTTTGTGAAGTGATTCTGAAATGCCTCCTAAAATAAAATAATGATACAGTAAGTGAGAGGAAGTACACAATTAATTAACATGTGGAAAGGAGAGCAAAAGTTCAATATTCTTGTAAAGTACAATTTGTCAGTATGCTTTTTTTAATGTTAACACTATGGCCCCTTGTTTAGCAATCAGTACCTTCAGTTTTGATTTCAAAGTTGCACATGAAAGTTGAAGACCTTTAGCTTCACAGCGGCTTATACAATTCTCCATTTCAGTGTTAAGATTATTTTTATTTTCAGGTGCAATTTCTATATTTTCAGTGGTGTTCCTGTAGTAAAGCCAACAAATAATCAGGTTAGCACAGAATGATAAATAAATAATAAAAAACGCAGGTTGAGAGTATGGCACCTTTAAATAATGGTAACAGTATGGCTGTAACAGATACAGAAAATTCAAATGTGCTAAATCAGTTCTTTTCTTCAGTGTATACAATAGAGGAGTCTGAGTTCCCAGACTCACCTCATAGCTACACTGTTGGCTCAGCTCAATCTAGTCAGTGGCTGACTCAGGATATGGTTCAAAGAGCTTTACTAAAAATGAATGTGAACAAGGCACCAGGGCTAGATGGAGTGCACCCTTGGGTTCTAAATCCCAAATCAGTCATACTGGCTGATACAAAATAAAGTTTTAAGAAGGGGTTGGATGGTTTTTTAGCAAGTGAGGGAATACAGGGTTATGAAAGATAACTTATAGTACAAGTTGATCCAAGGACTAGTTGGATTGCCATTTTGGAGTCAGGAAGGACATTTGTCCCCCTCTGAGGCAAATTGGAGAGACTTCAAATGATGTCAACTAGCAGCTAGGCAGGTTATATATAGACTTAAAAAGTTGAACTTGATGGACATGTGCCATTTTTCCAACTTAACTTACTATGTTACCAACACAAAGTGACTAGGTATGCCTTTAAATACTTTTAAGAAAAGGAAAAGATTAACATGAAAACAAACTGTTTAATCCATGCATGGCCAATCTTACCCTGCCATACCCTTTTCTTTTTCCCCCTTTTGAAATAGAGTAGTGATTAAGGCAGTACAGTATCTGCTCCCATACAGACCAGAAATAAGTACAATTTGCCACTTTTTTTTTTTTTTAAACAGACCAAACCTGCATTTGTTTTATGTATACCAACCCATGCAACATAAATTCCTTTAGCTGTCGTTCAGACAAGATATTAAGACCCATTTTCAAATGCATCACTGCAGTTGTGTTTGTGCAACATTTGTTGCAGTCATTGTGTGAAACAGAGCCAGTCATTAAAGGTACTTGCATTTAAAGCCACTCCTTGCACTTGTGCTTGCACATTTTCTGCCCTACCAATTTGTTCAGATGAATCATGTGCAATGCCCTTACTGATGCAGGGGAACCCTGGAGCTACTACCACCATGGTTGGAGTTACATCCAAATTAGCTCTTTGAAATTGCACTTTAGTATGTGAGTAGGGCTAATAGTTTATTACCTTAGAATCTGGCAGTTCTTTACAATCCTCAGTGCAATGTAAACTTGATTTCCCAAGCTTCTTTCATTAACCTTTTTTTGAATAAAAGCATCATATCTGTTTGGAGGAAAACAATATTCATTTAAATACTAAGTAATTCCAATGTTTGCTCCTGTGTTTTTTAAAGGCAGCAAAATCTCTGCTCATGATGATAAAGTTGTTCTGTTTCATATGCTTCTTGTGGAGTTAATACATATGAGTCATTTATGAAGTATGGTTGCACTAAAATGGAAACAAGTGTTGCATCTAAACACACTCCTTGCACTTCTTTGTTGAAAGACTATTGTGTTGGGTCAATCTGCTCTGATGAATTGAGCACAAGTGTGCCTCTTGATTCTTGAGAACAATTGAGCTGCCTCTACCCTAAGGGTTTTAGTTAATAAAACTAATTTTTTCTCATAATTTACCAGAAGCAAACTCGCCCCAACTCCCATCCATGAATTTGCCTAATTTAATAATAATTAAACTTGAAAAATCCACTGTAAAATATGAGTTTATAGGCTTAAATACATAAGTTTTCGAGTATTTCCAGCATCAAACACCCCAAAACACCCGAAAATCGTGAAGGCAAAATACATCAGTCAAAGGGACCTCTGCCAATGACTTCTACATTAATTCAACTGGTTTAAGATGGAGTATTTTCATATTTGGATTTTTTGCTGCTTTTGGGCATTATAAATCTCTACACATTCAAGTTTTTTTTCTCTTTATACTGTAATATTCAAAGTTTTTTGTGAACATTTTTAGAGAAAACAAAACTTGACCTATAATAAATGGACCCCTAAACATTCTGGTAATTCCAGGGTTCCCATCAAAAGGTACAGCAGACTTGCACCAGACACTGGAAAATATGCAATCACTGCTGAGCAGAACCTGAGCCCTGATGACAAGATATGCAATTGTGCATGTACTCAGCAGAACTGCAGTATTTGCAACCAAGAGGGTCAATGGCAGAGGTCCCTTGCACCACCTGAAGATGTTTTTTGCCTTCATTATTTTAGGGTATTTTGGGGTGTTTGATGCTGGTTTCTCTCAATTAGAGTTAAAGTTAAATTAGAGTTTTTTAATCCTATAAATTTAGGTATTCATAAAAACTAGAATTGCTTTGTTTTTGTTTTTTTTAATTAGTAAATTATCCAAATTCGTGAATGGGAGTTAGGGAGCTAGTTTTTTTTGGTAAAATATGAGAACCCCCCCCGAGTGGGGGGAAATGTTGCATTACGGGTAAAAAAACAAGGTGATTTTCAGGGATGTCCTCCATATGCAGTTCTTCTTAGGGGCTTTTGAGTTGGAAATAAAAGCACGCTCTTAAGGGTTTTCTTAAAGGGAAAATATATCTCATAAACTAGACCTCATGTAATACACTGTTTCATCTAAATAAACCATAAATAATATAACTTTACAATTAAAGGGGTAGTTCACCATAATATTAATGCTTTTTGCAATTGATGTTTTGTTTTTTGGGGGTTTTTTGTGAAGCTGTGGAATTTCTACAGTAGTATCCAAAACAGGGGTTGTTTTCTCTGGAAAAAAGGCGCTTGCGAGGGGACATGATTACACTTTACAAATATATTCGAGGACATTATAGACAAATATCAGGGGACCTTTTTACCCATAAAGAGGATCACCGCACCAGAGGCCACCCCTTCAGACTAGAAGAAAAGGACTTTCATTTGAAGCAGCGTAGGTGGTTCTTCACAGAGAGGACAGTGAGGTTGTGGAATGCACTGCCGGGTGATGTTGTGATGGCTCATTCTGTTGATGCTTTTAAGAGGGGTTTGGATGATTTTTTGGACAGACATAATATCAAAGGCTATTTTGATACTAAACTCTACAGTTAGTATAGCTATGGGCATACAGGTATATGGTTTGTGTTTGAAAGAGTGGAGATGTGTGTGTGTGTGTGTATGCTGGGTTTTTAATTTGGAGGGGTTGAACTTGATGGACTCTTTTTTCAACCCAATTTAACTATGTAACTATGTAACTATGTCTGGCTGCTAGTGTCCCAGTTTAAAAATACAGTAGACAGAACAAAGTTGAAGAGAAGAATCATCTATTGAAAAACAAGCCATAATAATAAATCATTGTTTTTCGTTTTGCAATATAGAAAAGGCAGAAGAGAATAGCAAATCACTGAAACAAAATAAAAACAAAAAATGAAGATGAGTTAAGATGTTGCTAAGAATACGCCAGTCTATAATATACTAAAAGTTAATTTTAAGGTGCACTTCTTTTTATTCAAATTCCTGGAAACTGGTATAAGAGTTCTAGGTTTACACCTGGCTAGGGAATACTGCTTCATCCCTCAGCACAGTGACAGGACAGTGAGGGATCGAGGACACTCTTTTCACAGGGCATCTAAATGGAGAGTCCTGCTGCATAGGGAATTAACATAAGACCACCTTCAGGCCTACAAGCAAAATGGTACAGTAGAAGTAGAATGATAACAAGGCTTAAAATGCGAAGCTAGTATTCCTTTAAATTAAATCCATATCATATCAAAAAACCATATATACATTATTAAACATGTCACCCACCTTACCTGGTCACAAAATAATGAACCTCCTCCCAACAGAGTGTTTCAAGTTTAGATACCAGTGTAGGGCTGACAGACTCAACAGCCTTGGTTACTAAAGTTAGTGCCTGAAATAATAAATGAGGAATAGATTAGTGCTGAAGCCTATTTTAAGCAAAGATTATATAGTGAATTAGTTCATAGCAATAATTTTTTACTTGTCTAGCACAGTTAGAACCAACCATTATTAGGATTAGATATTATAGGTTACAGAACAGGCAAACTTTACTATGTTGCTTAAACATTTGTATTGAGATTATTATTTATACTTTTGCTTGAAAGCCATAAATTGTACAAAGCTTTATAAATTAATATATCATAGTATTCCAGCTGTAAAGGCCACAGTGTTCCAGCAGTACAGACACAGGATGTAAAGGAATTGTTCAATATAAAAATAAAATCTGGGTAATTAGCCAAAAATGTAATGTATAAAGTCTGTAGTGACATAATGTCTAAAAGAACAGATCACTACTTCCTGCAGGCATTAACCAATCAGAGACTTGAGGGGGGGGGCATGTGGGTCTTAACTGTTGCTTTTGAATCTGAGCTGCATACTGAGGATCCATTGCAAACTCACTGAACAGTTATGTCCCGTGTGGCCCCCCTTAAAGTTGCTGAAAAGCAGGATGTTGTGTTCTGGCTATTTTGTTAGACATCCAGTCACTCCAGCTTTAATACATTACATTTTTGGTCAACTGGCTATATTAGAAACATTTTTTATTTAAAATGTATCTAAAATTAAATTGAATAACCGGCACTGTATCCTCTTGGTTTTCTTAAAAGGGCTGTTTTCCTTTAAATTAACTTTTAGTGTGCTGTGTAAAGAATGAGACAATTTGCTATTGTTTTTCATTTTTTATTATTTTTGGCATTTGAGTTATTAAGCTTTTTTTCAGCAGCTGTTCGGCTTGCTATTTCACTAGGATTGAAATAAACCTAGCAACCATGCATTGATTTAAATGAGAGATGGGAATATGAATAGGAGGGGCCTGAATAGAAAGATGAGTAATACAGAGTAACTGTAACAATATATATGTAGCCTTTCAGAGCATTTGTTGTTTAAATGGGGTTTAAATGGGTCAGTGACCCCCCCCCCCATTTGAAAACAGGAGAGAGTCAGAAGAAGAAGGCAAAAAATACAAAAGCTATAAAAAATAAATAATGAAGACCAATTGAAAAGTTGCTTAGAATTGGCCATTCTATAACTTACTAAAAGTTAACTTCAAGGTTCAAGGAACCACCCTTTTAACAGATTCTTATTTCCATTGCCCTCCTTAAAGGGAATGTAAAGGCAAAAAATAAAATCTATCTCCAATAAAATGTATCTCCAATATACTTCAATTAAAAAATGTGTACCGTTTTTATAAAAAACCTAACTGTATGTAGTGAAATTCCCCTTCATTTAATTGTTCTGACTGCTGCAGATAGGAAACCTCAGATGGTCCCTAACTGCTCTGTAGGGAAACAGTTATACTTTGAAACAGCAGGGGGAACCCCCCACCTTACTTCCCAGAACTCAAGCAGCTTTGTTTATTTCCCTTTAAAACAGCCAGTGACTGTGTAGAGATTTGTATCCATAGACCATGGCTGCATGAGCCTGCTAATAAAGCACTGTTATACTCGGCTATCAAAACACAACTGTTTTGGTTTCTATGCCAGATATTATTTGACTTGTGCTGTTTTGATCATTAATGACAATCCCTATGCTTAACCTCCCAGCTGAAGCCCAGACCACACAGAGCATGTGCAAAGTCTTAATATTGCTGAGATCTAAAAAAAGTTACAAGATGACAGCCCCCTGCGCCTGCTTTGAAAGCATAACTCATTTGTCTTATTTGGCTTCTTTTGCAGTTAGTTCATGTTTATATTTAGTATTCAAAATATAGCATTTCTAACATTATTCTATTTTAGACTTTAGTTGCCCTTTAAGAGAAGGAAAAAATCCAGTTCTGAGCTGCTAAGGAGACTTATGGCGGGTTACATTTGGGAAACTCCAAAACATGACAACATAAGAGGGCAGAGACATGTATGCAGTGCTCATAAATTAATCAGCATTTATAGGCTGTGCCCTGTGCTGCTATCAATCCTAGTTCCTGCCACGGGCAGAGCATTTCCCATCTATGGTAAGTGAAGACAGGTGGTTAAGGACATTTTTAACCCCTGTGCTTCACCACTGCATCAGTCAAAGTGTCACCTGTGTCAAATCCTCAGACTACAGCAAATATCTGACCTCTTATCATATTATCCCTTTGTACTGCCGATGGAACTTATGATTATTTCCACACAAGAGTATATCCTAAAGCAAACAATTACACTTATTTATGTACTATGGACATGTGATGGACAATCCCTGTTTCCGACGTAGAGGAGATCTCAGTTACACAACTTATACTACATTAAAACATCACATTATACAACTGCTACCTTCAGAATATCCAAAAAATAGTAGTCTTGTTGAGGCTCTGGATAAGTGTTCCATCCAATTTCCTTCTCAAGTAATTCCCGCAATGCCTTCTTTACTGTTTCCTGAATAAAACAAGTATTTACAGTATTAGAGAATATAATATTACATTGAACTGTGGTGACTTTTTTTATTAAGGCTCAGTCCACACGAGCAGATTCAGGGAGATTAGTTGTCCCAGCGTCAAATCGCCTCTTCTTCGGGGCGACAATCTCCCTGAACTGCCTTCTCCCTGCCCTCCGCCCGCTAAAATGAAAAACACCTGTGGCAATTCACATGCGGCGCTTTGTTTTCTGAAGTCGCACGAAGTTGCCTCACCAGGAAACTTTGCCCGACTTTCGAAAATGAATGGCCCCGTGTGCATTACAGCAGGCGATTTTCATTTTAGCAGGCGGAGGGCACAGAAAAGGCAGTTCAATGTAAAGATAAAAAAAGGCAAAATGTACATGAGTCAAATTTCCGGTAGTGTTTTTTCTGGGAATATTTTAAATGATTTGTTTATTTTTTGTAACCTGAAGTTAAAATATTATATCAGCGTCAAGTATCAGGGATAGTCAGCAAACAGACAGCAATGCTATCATGTGGCTGCATTTCCATTATAAGCACCCTTTATGGAGTATGGGTGCTCAGTAGCTCAGTTAGCATTGCTGCTAAGCAGCGGTCCTAGGTAAAACTCTAATAAAGGCACTATCTGCCACTTGTATGGGATTCAAACAGTTACTCCATTTCCATCCCACTATCCAAGTAACCTTGCGCCTTACTGGAGCATTGCACATCCTGTTCTCCCTCCACCACAGTGTGCATGCCCCAAAGGCAAAGCAGATGTCTTACATGTCTTACAGGGTGAGTCGGGATTGAAGTTTAGTCTTGTAACCAAGCATTTCCCTGCCTATTTCTGAGCATTTGTTACCGGTGACTAAATTATCATCTATGACCTCTGCTTCCTGCCCTCATACTTTCTGACTAATCTTTTGCTTGATCCTTGGTACTGCACTTTGTACTTTCCACATAACAAAATACACAGAGGGACACACTTTTATATAGCGAGCTGGAGCTAAAATCCTTGTAAGTCTTCCAGTGTAGCAAAGTAGAAGTAGTCAGCACAATAATTATCACTTTGCTTTTAAGCTGGTGCACATTCCAGTCTTCCAGTGTAGGCCAACATCCACAATATCAATACAGATTACATATGTTAGTGATCACTTATTGTGTGTGCACTTCATTATTTTGGAAATTATTGGACTGAAACAGACATCTGTTTCAGAGATTTACTTACTTTGCCAGCAATAATTAGCCTTTTTCCAGTGTCACTGAACCACTGCTCATACAGATGAGGATCATAGTCCTCTAGTTCCTGTTGGTATCTGCGTACCCTGCAAGTTCAAAAATCTATTAGTGTGATTTAAAAAAATTATTTTTATAATTAAAATTGTGAGAAACATACAAAATGTTGTGTAGCATTGTGTGTGTGACAGATTCCTTTAAGAAGACTAAAAGGAATTGCTTTATGTTTAAAAGACAGCATTGTGAATTTGAGGAAAGAAAATTAAATCTAAATCCCAGTGCAAATACCATGATTTAGAACCACTAACTCCATTATTACTCCATGGATATACTTGTAAAAGGGTAAAAAAAAATTCCACAATTGTAGAGTATGCTTTTGGTGAAATTTTGGTGTCCCTTCACCCCTTTCATAAATGTACCCCTATATTTCTGGATTGCTGGAAATCAGTCATGCTGAAAATTGTTGCATGTGAATTTTACTTTCATTTTCTCTTTATCCTTAATATTGTAGCTGAGTGCGCCTAGGTTTTTCAAATAAACAAATAGTAATTATATTATAATTTTATTATATATTACAAAAATTATAATACTAAATAAAGTGCTGTTTAATATTTTTGCCAATTATATGCTGCTTTTCTCCCACATCAAAGCAGTCAATAATATAGCACAGCTAAAACAATTCAGCTTTGATACTAGTCATATTGTTAAGATATGACAATGTCTCTAAAATAATGATAAATTAGCTGAACACATTATACACACATATATGTATATATATATATATATATATATATATATATATATATATATATATATAGTGAGTTCAGACATGCAGCATTAGTATATACTCTAACTGACAGTATATGTTTACATTCTTTATGGTGTTAGATTTTTATTTGAGGGGTAAATCTATATAATTTTTCCAAGTAAAAATGATAATACTCATACATGCTATAAAACATTATCAAAACCTTTGTCACCCCTACCCTTGCAGCCAGCAAAGACAAGCACATTACCCGTAACCCAACAAATTACAAGCCAAAAGTCTTCACTGCTTTCATAAAAATACACAGCATAAAGCATGTAATTGAGTACGGTCATTATCTATTTGTTTATGGAAATCATTACCTAATCAGCTGCTCTGGCACCATGTAACATAATCAAATCAATGTTCAGGGAAAATCCCAAGTTGCAGACTGGCCATGCAAGGAAATCCAAAAAACAGCTTCACATTTTGTTAGTGCTAAAACCAGCTACTAAACAATTATTATAAATACAGAACAGTCCAACAATAGTCCTATTTGTGGTGTTAAGGGTAAAAATACACTACAGAAATTAAACTGATGAAGCAAGGAGTTGAATCTCTTCATATATGTGTGTGTGTGTGTGTGTGTGTGTGTGTCTGTGGTGTAAAGGGTAAAAAT
The DNA here is from genome assembly GCA_024363595.1 of Xenopus borealis. Lineage (NCBI taxonomy): Eukaryota > Metazoa > Chordata > Amphibia > Anura > Pipidae > Xenopus > Xenopus borealis. The sequence goes on from CM044445.1 coordinate 81,741,211, forward strand.
ACACTACAGAAATTAAACTGATGAGAAAAGGAGTTGTATTTCTTTATATATGTTTGTGTGTGTGTGTGTATAACTCTAAATCTAAAATAGATATGTTATAGAGTGCTATCTCTAAATCTAAAATAGATATGTTATAGGGTGCTATTTTTATCATTTTATTATAAGAGGAGATCCAACCCATTTAATTTACACTATAGGCATTGTCATTTTAGAAAGATGCTCTATTTATTGAAAAATAGAATACAAATCACCATACTACTTTTCAGCACAAACCCGCCAATACTAGCTATAGAACAACACCAGAGACTTGTGCTGCAGATAAGACACTAAAAGGTAACTTACTAAGGATTGTTATGGATCATTCCATTTCGATTTTGGGTTATCCAATTCCAAAACTGTTAACATGACGTAAGGTCTCAAGAATACCTGGAGTGGGTCATTATCATCCCCATTACCTATATTTAGCTGACATCTCTGAGGATTGCATATCTTCACTTGTATAATATGTATTATAGTATTATTTGCAGACCAACATGATTACTATTCCCACAGAAAAAATATATTTAAAAAATTATATAAGGAAAAAAAAAATCTGTGAGAAGCTAGTGGTAAATGGATGTGAAAGATACAGTATTATTCATTGTGGTCGAGCATGTGACAGTAAATAGGTTTAAAAAGGTGTCACAGTTTTGTTTCCAGGAACATGGCCATTTTCAGTGGATATACATCAGGGGGTAGCATTTGCTGTGTTTATAGCTAACAAAAATGAAATGTGTGGTGTGTTGTGTGTTAAAACTGAAATAATTAAGGGGAAGTTGTATTGAAGGTATAAGTTTATTTATTTATTTTTTTGCTTTCTTCCTTATTTTATAGCATTTCAGTTACAGGAGGTGTTTTGTTATCTCTTCAGTGAGTAATATTAGTCTGTTGTGACTGGTCCTGTGACTAGAATGAATAGGTGAAAGCTGTGATTGAGTAGGTGTCCAGATGTTTCCTGCCCTTTGTCCCCTTCTCTACCCTTAAAGGGCAAGTCAGCCTTCTAAGCAACATTCCAATATACATGTATTAACCATTTTCATGGCCTTTATAGTTATTTGTAAAAACAGTTGCTATTGAAAGCAGCATTTGCTTAAACTCCTGGTTGTTACTTTTACCAAAGTCTTATTTCCCCAGCAAAGACAGGTCTATCAATTGATTGGCTTGTCTTACATTGTATCAGCAATCAGGGCAGAGACTAGAAAGGTACAAACACAGCTTGTTTTAATATCAATACCCATACAAATAGCTTAAAAATCATAGAAACTTTGTAATGAGTGTATACTGCAAAGTTGCTTGGAATTATGTTTTATTTTATTAAGCAAAAACATTTTTTTGGGGTTGACATTGCCTTTTGACAGGTTAGAGACCTCAAATTTGAAGCTAGATGGTATAGCAGCACATTTTTGGATGAAACAAAAACTCTTCATTATTTTTTTGACTAGTATTTTTTTGACTATTACTCCACAGTCCCAAATGCTGCCTCCCCAACTGCATAAAGGAATATGTTCCCCAGTACCTGGTAGCATAATGCAAAACTCCAGAGTGAAATTGTACCATCATGTTTGTCCATGTAACTTCTGTTTCTAGCTCCACATCAGCAATTGCTGACCAGAAGCTGATCAATAGTCTTGTGCTCAAAGCTGTAGACCAGTGATCCCCAACCTGTTGCGCGTGAGCAACATGTTGCTCCCCAACCACTTGGATGTTGATCCCAGTGGCCTAAATGCAGGAGTTTATTTTTGATTTCCAGGCTTGGAGGAAAGGTTGCATAAGAAGCAGAGCTACTGTTAAACAGAACCTTAATCCACATAGGGGCTACCAAAGGGCCAATTACAGCACTTATTTGGCACCCCAAGAACATTTTTCATACTAGTGTTGCTCCCCAACTACTTTTTCTTCTGAATGTTGCTCAAGGCCTCACAAGGTTGGGGGTCCCTGCTGTAGACTATGAGATCAAAATATATGAAGCCAAACATTGTACTATTACGCAGTCCCATTAATGTGTTGGGGGGACTAATGGGACTAGTAGTTAAAAAACAATTGAGGTATAGTACCTTCTTTCTCATTAATCAGAATAGAATGAAGCATATTCGCTATATGTGTGCTATATTTGGGATCTGTCTAACCTGGTACTATGATAGATATACAGTGACAACAAAAACGCTGGCAATGCTGAAGAGTTTAAGCAAACGTGCAACCTTGAAAAATCAGTGGAAGCTACAAACTTTTGTGAGTGATTACCACAAATCATGTGCAGTCAGAGACAAACAAGAGTTTTGTAACAAAACTAAAAATATAGGTAAAAATAAATGTATCCTGAATGTGTCTCACCGTTTGTATTCTTCATAACCCCATCTGTAGAGCTGCACCCATTCTTCATATGTAAAGTCTTTCATAGCCAGTGATGACAAGTGGCGGTGCATACACTTTATTAAACTTTTCAAATAAATAGTGAATACGTCTCCTAGAAGTGATCTATGCACTTCTATATGCTGTTCAGTTTTAGTTTCGAGTTCCTGTAAATAACGTTTAAGGTTTATTTTACCCTTGTTATATATACAAGTGACAAAGTGTCCTTGTTCTATGTGATTTGTCAGTAGTTTCTCCAATTCCTTATCCCAAATTTTAGGACTTTGTTGTAACTCATCTTGGAAGTTTTGTGTTTTTGCCCACTTCACACAGGCTGCAACTGCATTCATTTGGCTATGGAGTTTCGTATCACCACCAAGGGCCAAAGTTGTTGTCTTCCACATTTCTTTAGCAACCTCATTATACAAGAGAAGGGCTTCCTTATCAGTTGAATTCGTTTTAAAAATAGACTCACAGGCTTCCAGAAATTGCTTTTTGTCAATCAGTTTTCTAGATTTTGTCTCTGGAACAGAAAAGGAGATGAATACACAACTGAAATCAATAATTAATGTTCTTTGTTTTTCAATATGTATAGGTCTGTAAAGTAATAATTATTGGTAATTGTATTTAATGTACTACTGGACTGGAGAGAAGCATCAGACTTAAGAATTAATCAGAGGCTAATGCAATAAATTGAGTTGTGTGGAACTGTGGCTTAATTTTGCCAGTTTTTTAACACGTCATGCTCTCAGCTTTTCAGCAATAAATCAGCAAGCATTATGAAGGCTTGTATTGTAATGTAAACTAATGTACTGATTTGGAGATTATCTGCAGATTATTATTAACATGTATTTCTATAGCGCCAACTTATTTCGTAGCGCTGAAATTGCTTTGTGGCAATACCATAATAATTCTTTGTTTAAATAAATATTATGCTGCCTGCTATCTCAGTTATAATCATGTTAACATATCTTCTCTGGCTAAACCTTTTAAAATAGGATGCCCCACTTTTCCCACGCTCTTGTGAAAACCAACCATGCATCATTAGGAAGGAAAATTATGTATAAAGGAAATTATATTTTTGCATGTGCCTCAACAATACACTTTTTCCTGTATACAGGAAATCACATGTATCCAATCCTTCTACAGCAGAAGCTGCCAACCATCCCTCTCAATTCACAGCACTGACTCACTTGAATGTTGACAGCAACCATCGCTAAAACTCAAAACTGAAAGCCAGCTACTTTGTAAAGATTTTTTCTTTTGTTTTGTAAACCAGATCCACAAGCACATGTGCAAAGCATGCCAAAGTACAAGGCAAAATTAAATCCTTATAAATATATCAATAGGATTGCTGTACTGTTTAAGCTGGATTGACTGCACCATCCATGTCATTCAGCAGTCCTTAAACCAGTGTCATTATTGTGATGAGGCATGTTGAAAACTCTTCAAATCTTAGCTGTTAACTTAGATTCTGCAGTATAGAGAGTGGAATTGGATCTGTTGTGTTGTGTGGCAGAAGATCTAGACAAGTCACTGCTGTTAACATTAGTGATGATGCATGCCTTCAAATTTGCCCATAGCAGCTCTCTATCTTCTGATCTTGTTAGATCATCTTTTGAAGCTTGCTGTGCTCAGTCTGAAACAGTCACAGAACTATAGGGGTTGCAGGGGGTGCAACTGCAACAGGGTTTCTGTGTTTGCTGTAAGTTGCCACAGACAGGGGGGCTGTTTGGGCTGCTATATGGCCTGTTTTGAGCACCTGAAATGCCAGGGCCTACTTTGGATCTCAATTCAGACCTGAGCTGCACACTTCTAATTGTTATCATCCTGTCCCTGTCATTATCAGCTCTGCCCTGACCTCACCTTCCCTGCCACCTGCCTGGACTTTCAACTATATCAAAAAAATTGGCAAGCTCATGCAGAAAAGATTTGGTAAGGGAGAATCCTGCTTGCAGTACACCAGTCCTTAACTGACCACATGTTAGATATTGATAATACAGTCTTATCAATGTAAAAACGGTATGTGTGTCTATCTCTCTGTCATCTCTGTGGGTTTGTGTGTCTCTCTCTGCCACCTCTCGTGTGTGTGTGTGTCTTTGTCATCTCCACTGGTGTAGTGCCTTTTATGAATGAAAGAGCACTCTCTGCATAACGTTGTTACTATTTGATAGTAATAATTGTAATATAAATAGTTAAAATAATATAAACAATAATAGTAATAGCAGTAATAATATTAGCAGTGATAGTAATAAAATTATAATTGGATAATAATTAATGACAGACGAAAATGAAAACATTTTCTGCAGGAATATATATGATATTAAAGTAACCTTTTGTGCTCACCATTTGAATTTATTGCTGGTTTGCTATGCAAAATGTGCAGAGGATCCCCAAAGTTCTCTTTTATTCGCTTCAGGCATTTTACACCTTTTGGTCCTTTCTGTTGCTTTTTGGATAGAAGAGGGTCTCGTTCTTCATAATTGGAACTTTTCTGTATGCTTTTCTTCCTGAACATCTTCATTGGTAGGCTGAAGAAAAAAAAATCCTTGATAGTTTCCAGGTGGAACAATTCACCTACTCACTGCTTGTGTGTTTAATCTGCAGCTGCAGAATGATCACAGAAAAGTTATGACTAAATGCCGTTCTACATTTCAATGCCACACCTTCTGCTGTGCAGTTAGCAAAGGGGATTTCAGAAGTTGAAAATTTCTACAAAAAATTTGTAACTTGCTAATGCTTCTGACTCATATCAGTATTTATGAGTGCAAATGATTATATAATCAACAAAATACTTTCCATAATAGCAGTTACCTTACAGATTATTTATTTCAGAAATCAGAAAGTACAATATTAATTTTACCCAGTGATCTCTGGCATGATCCCTTATTAATACCATGTATATCCAAGGATAAAAGAGTATGCAGCCTGCAAAAGATTTTCTGAAAGTGTATAATATTCTGGCAGTTTTGCGTTAGTTAGTCCGAACTGGTCAGCTGGAGGTGGGGCACAACTATTCCTATGAATAAGTTGTTGCACACACCTCATCTTTCTTGATTTAAGTTTTGCGTTAGTGTTTTATACAAATAAAGGATTAGTAAACCATGCCAGAGGACAGCAGGTGCTGAATCCTGCGCCTTATCTTTATTATTACAAGAGCTGTCCCACCTACATTTTCCTTCTGCAGGGCTGATATCTTGCATAGTGTTTAAATGAACAGGAAATTGTAGAGGAAGGGTGTTTTGATCAATGCTAGTATGTCATTAGATAAAAGTTATGGAATCTATTATACAGAATGCATGGGACCTGGTGTTTTTTTTCCTATCATTTGGATCACCATACCTTAAAGGAGAGCAAAATATCAGTTATCAATTTAACTCAGAGTTGAGTTAGTTGCAATGGGGCATTATAATTTTGTAAAAAATAATTGAGATAGAGATACAAACCTGAACAAATAATAAACACGTTTGGGGAAACACTTCAGTCAGGAAATTCAGATTGGTGCTCTCTGCAACTAGTATGGGGGTTATACTGAGCTCTGGGGGGAATGCAATTAAAGTCGCAAAGAGCAAAACATTGCGTACCAATACGAGTAAAAATCCACATCTTGTAATATAATATTGTTCCTTAAACGGTTATTGCATTGCGAATCGTTAATGCACATTGTAATTTGTAATTACGCACTCTTAAGAAGTGCTTGAAGGTGCTGTAATCTTTTTGAGCAAATATAGCAACTTTTTTCAGTAAGAAGTTTTATTATATTGACAGCGGATTACCCCTCCAAATTTTGTCCGTAAGTTACCCTCCCATTTAGACTGTAAGCCCCAAGGGGTAGGGTCCTCCATCATCTTGTCTCCTCAACACTGTGTAATTATATTTTATATTTATGCAAACTGTATTTATAATACTGCACTTATTGTTACTTATTAATGCAGTGATCCCTTGTTTGTTACTACTAAATTATTGTTGCTGTACAGTGCTTTGCCCTCAAGGAGCGCTATACAAATAAAAATATACATACATTAGGGCAAACTATAAAGTTCTCAAGCGGCCTTCCACTGGCGGAAGTGGTCGTTAAACAGTTTCCGGGTTCACAAAAGGTATATTAGATTTGCGTAAAGCAAAATTTGTTCACGCAAAGGCTTAACTTTTCGCATTGTGAATAGTTTTTGCGTTACTGAGTTATATTACATTCCCCTAGGAGTGCCTTGGACATTTAAGAGAAAGAAGCAGAAGAAAATCATTGCTCTCTGGTACTCACTGAGCAGATTACAGACACTGATGATTTAAACATTGTTTCTCCTTTAAGCTGCATAGTCACATTTCACAATCACACACTGCACCTTTTATAGCTGAACTTTTATACTGTTTGCCATTGGTTTGCTCTAATTACTGAAAGTTTGACATTTTTCCATCCATCTCAGAACACTAAGTCGCATTTACTTATGGAACACACTGGGCAAAAAGCAAGTTTCAGGCACAAATTATGATGTTTTTAAGCCACAATGCAGCATTTTCCTCAGAAATCCACCATAGTTGTGCCAACAACTGCACATATATGTTTTTATCATTTGTGGCACACAAAGATGCAACACATAGTTTTGGCACAAGTCTGTTGCATTTATTGGTGCAGTGCAGTGTTACTGTTCCTTTTATAAACTGGTAACATATCTTTTTCAAATTTACTGTGTTAAACGTTATATTAAATTGGAACCTTCTCCTCTAATCAGATATTTTCTTCCATCACCATAATCAGCTCACTTTGCATCAACTCTTATGGGCACAGATTGCCTAATAGCCCTCAGCATATAACAATAAGCCATGTTTTTCCACTGACACTGTGATATATTTTATTCCTTTGTACCACAGAGACTGGCAACCTGCAGCACTGAAATAATAAACAAAAAAAGTTGTCACTTCCACTCTGCCCATTGTCAAGCACAGGTACTTTTTATGACTAGTATCTTCACTTCCACCCAATGACCACTGACTCTTAAACGCATGTCACACTTGTCCTACACTACTTCCCATGTTACTTGCCTCAAATAATACAGACTGGAACATGATCTTTGAATGACTAAAAGTTTTCTTTTTTCAAAAAACAAACACACAAAACTTTAACTCATTATATCAAAATACTGGCCCACCTCTCTCTCCTTCCCCTTGCCTTCATAAGGTTTAATACTCTACTGGACATGAAGTGATAATAGAAATGCTCAATTCTACAATGCAAATTTCCCTTTCAGCAAACTGGAGAGTGGCTGTTAGACGGAAGTGTGTTTTTAACAGAGTGGTTTTCAGAAACAGCAAAAAGAAAATTCTTCCTAAGAGCAGATTTAAAAAAAGGAAGTTTGTCTTTTCTTATCTGCCCCATCCATGCCCTGTTGTATAATTAAATATTTTAGCAATAGGGCCCTTTACATGTCCCTAACATTAACAGGTAATTCAGTGTGAGAAAGGGGCTAGTACAGCACTGCATCTGCTAGAGAAATGTGTGTGCATCTGTTACAGACACCTTCAAAGTAGTGATGTGCATGTTAACTCAAAACTCACAGGCCCTGTGGTTAATCCATGGGTTAGGGCAGTTTTGGGTTGAAATTTGAGTGGCCATTTTAGACTTGGGTTTTGTGGGGTTAGACTGGGGAAGTACACCCCCCTCTGATCCCAAAGATTCCCTGTCTTGAAACAAGAAGTTATGTGAGGGTCAACAAAAAGTCAACCCGCACCTGACTTGCACCCTCGTGCTCCCAACCCACACCCGACCCAAACATGACCAACACTTCCATTCCCAGCAAACTGAACGTCAGTGCTCTCTTCATCTTTGCACTTGCAGAGCTGTTTGCCATCAAACTTGCACTACAAGGACGGTGTTTACCTTTGGAGGGCTCTGGAAAAACATTACAATTTGTACAATATATATGAATCTGTGACTGCTAAAATACTAAGCCCTTGCCATGCTTATTGGGAAATCCAGGGTCCAAAATGTTTTTTTGATTCATCCTGGCTTGAAAATCTTTCCAGGGCCTTAGTTTGTGAAGAGTCTGATACTTCCCCAACTAGAATACATTATTGCCCCCCAACCTTCCTTCAAAGCAAAACTCACTGCTTTACTTCTGATGTAACCGACTGGCTGATGTAACCTATCCTGTATGCATGCCCTTGGTATGTGCATAAAGGGATACTGTCATGGGAAAACAGGTTTTTTTCAAAACACATCAGTTAATAGTGCTGCTCCAGTAGACTTCTACACTGATATCCATTTCTCAAAAGAGCAAATAGATTTTTCTTATATTCAGTTTTGAAATCTGACATGGGGCTAGACATTTTGTCAATTTCCCAGCTGCCCCTGGCCATGTGACTTGTGCCAGCACTTTAGGAGGGAACTGCTTTCTGGCAGGCTGTTGTTTTTCCTTTTCAATGTAACTGACTAGTACACAGTGGGACATAGGTTTTACTATTGAGTGCTGTTCTTAGATCTTCCAGGCAGCTGTTATCTTGTGTTAGGGATCTGTTATCTGATTACCTTCCCATTGTTCTGTTGTTAGGCTGCTGGGGGGAAAAGGGGAGGGGGTGATATTACTCCAACTTGCAGTACAGCAGTTAAGAGTGATTGAAGTTTATCAGAGCACGAGTCACATGACTTGAAGCAGCTGGGAAATTGACACTATGTCTAGCCCCATGTCAGATTTCAAAATGAAATAAAAAATATGTTTGTTCTTTTGAGAAATGGATTTCAATGCAGAATTCTGCTGGAGCAGCACTATTAACTGATGCATTTTGAAAAAAAACATTTTTCCCATGACAGTATCCCTTTAAGCACATACCAAGGGCATGCATACAGGATAGGTTACATCAGCCAGTCGGTTACATCAGAAGTAAAGCAGTGAGTTTTTCTTTGAAGGAAGGTTGGGGGACTGGAATATATACAGGAGAGGGTCTGAATAGAAAGATTGAATGGTCACTGGGGCAGTGACACCCATTTGAAAGCTAGGAGAAAATAATTCAAAACTATAAAAAAAACAAGTGTAATTTAAATGTGTATCAATAGGGTATTATACAAAAGACTTAAAGGACAAGGAAAGGCAAAAAATAAAATCCCATTTTTAGTTTCTTTAATGAAAAAGAAACCTATCTCCAATATGCTTCAATTAAAAAATGTGTACCATTTTTATAACAAACCTGACTGGATGCAGTGAAATTCTCCCTTCATTTACTTCTAGATAGAAATTGCCAGACGGTCCCTAACTGCTGTGCAGGGAAACAATCATACTAATGAACAGCAGGGGGAGCCTTACATCCCAGCCATGCAGAACTCAAGCAGCTTTGTTTCCCTGTAGAGCAGTCGGCGATTTGTATTGGATTTTATTTTTGCCTTTACTGTTTCCAATTCCAGTTGCAGGGACAAAGATCATGGAGCCAGATTTAAACAGATAAACTGGGATTCTATTTGGAGGATGATTTTGCTGCAGCCACTGGTTCTGCAGAGTTGTAGAAAGTTTGTATTAAACAATACAAACACTATAAAATCCACATTAGATTTCATGCCAACACAGGACCCAGTGCAGTCTGTATATTGTGATTATTAAACAGCCTTGCTGTATCGGCTTCTGGCAGATATTATTTGACTTGTGCTGTTTTGATAATTTATGACGATCCCTAAACAGCACAGACCACACTGAGCATGTGCAAGGTCAGGGTCATGCAAAGATGTTTAACAAAGTTACAAGATGACAGCCCCCTGTGCCCAACTTTGAAAGCATAAATCATTTGTTTGATTAGGCTTGTGGTGCAGTCAATTCATGTTTAAGTTTAGTATAAAAAATACAGCATATCCAACCTTATAGTTATAGGTTAGCCTTAGTTCTTATGCTTCCCACTAGTAGGTTAGACACTGCAAGAAATTACTATAGCACATACTTTCCCCTGGGGGAAGTGGTTAAAATCTGAACTGCCTATAGGGTTTTCCCATGAACTGAGTTATAATATACAGCATATTTTTTATATTGAAGAAACACATACATTTTCTACAGTGAGTCCCTCTGTTTCCAAGGTGGATTTGTACGAATACAGTGGAGGTAATTTAGCAACACTGGGCAAATTTACCTGTGGGCAGTAACCCATAGCAACCAATCAACCAAACCATGTTGTATTAATTGTTATAGCATAGCTGCAGGTAGCTGAAAAAGTAAATCACTAACTGGCAGGGCTGCATTTACATAGTGAGCACCCCTAGGCCCACTACCATTCGTCACCCCCATACTCTGCTCTTTATTCCCAAATTTTCATCATCAGGACTGGAGCAATGGGGATTGGTGCATGGGAAATTAAAAAAAATATTGTATCTCCTGTGTATCCCCAGTGTTTCTGGACCAATATGGGTTTGGCTGGGCAGCATGCCTCCCCTTAAATCCTGCCACCCTAGGCCCAGGCCTAGGTGGCCTTTCCACAAATCCGGGCCTGCTAACTGGTTGCTATGGATTACTACCAATGAGCAAATTTGGCCAGTATTGATAAATGAGCCGCAGTGACTAACCTACAAAGAATGTTTTGGTCACAGTCTGGTTGGCTGTTTGGGTTAGTTATAGATACCGACTGACTGAATAAGTGTCTTGCCAGGGTGATAACTTAGGGTGTATACTATTAATTTACAACCTGAACTTTTATTTATTGCTATGTTTGGGTGCTGATATACTGCTTTAAAATACAATATTATACATTAAGCAATGACTGCTCTACAAGGAGGAAGGAGCTCTATAGATGATAACATATCACAGCCACCTGTGCTCACTAACAGATATCCAGTGAGAACTAGTAGAAAACCTCCTGCATATTTGAAAGATTTTGAGACCTAAATATATGAGGCTACAATTTGAAAGTCACCATTATTACCTGGCTACTGTTTTTTTATATTGTTTATGTGTTTCTAATTTGAAATAAGGGAGGGATGTAGTGTTTAGTAACAGCCCTTTTTAAGGACATGTTTGTTATGCCTTGTTTATGTTTATTGCTATGCAGCACTGCTGATGTTAGAGGGCACCCTCTACAGCAGTCTAGGGAGTATCCTAAAGTATCCTAGGATTCTATGGTCATGAAACGTGTGGAGCTGGCTAGTTTGTTCTGCAGCCTGTTGAATAAAAGCCTACAACCAAAGCCTTCTGTGTGTGTGAGTGGTCAAGATTCTGCAATAGTGAGGTGCAGAGTGCAATGCTGGTGGGCACAAGGCAGACAAATTGTTAATGCCTAACCACTAGTACTCTCTCTTGCACATCTGAAAGACAAACAAGTTAGGAGCCATCTCCCCCTCCCACCCATCATATATAAAGTGCTGCTGAACGCAGGTGGTTCAGGTATTCATTGGGGAAGCACAGATGATTAGGCTCCAAAAAACATGTTAGCTTGTATCTGCCTTTTTGCACTCTGCCCCCAAGTCAATAAATGAGCCCTTACATCTCAGCACAACAATCAAGATTCCAGGATGATTTTACACAACCTTTCTGTTGTACAGCACTGAGGAATATGTTTGTGCTTTATAAAATATAAGATTATAAAATCTGTCTTTCAGTTTATCCTCAATCAATTTTAATATATTTTCAGTTGTTTTTAAAGGCCACATATACTATCAGGCTACAGAAGTAAATGATAACAGAGCTCACCTCCCAACATTGTAGATGTTGTGGCCACACCCCCTAATTTACATGTTCATTTTACAAAATTTGGCTGGTTATGAAAATTCAAACATATTTCTGCGTTATATTTCAGGTGAATTACCCTTTAAGCTGTGAGTCTGACATTCCCCAAAGGATCTGTTATCTTATATTGTTAAAATTACTTATTTGCTTATCTACTGCGGCTGATCTGGCTTCTCTGCCAATAGCCAATTAAGTTAGAAATGTTGTTTGTTTTTCTGGCTGTTTAGTGCAGAGAAAAACGGGAATATCAGGTACAAAAGAGGGACGGCAGGTTGAGCTGTCAAAAATACAAAATGTTTCTAATATAGTTATTTAGCCAAAAATGTAATGTATAAAAGCTGTAGTGACTGGATATCTAACATAATAGCCAGAATCCAACTTCCTGCTTTTCAGCTCTCTTGTTTCCCACTGACTGGTTACCCTGGTTACCAGGCAGTATCCAATCAGTGACTTGAGGGAGGGTCACACAGGCCATAACTGTTGCTTTTGAATCTGAGCTGAATGCTGAGGATCAATTACAAACTCACTGAACAGTTATGTCCCATGTGGCACCCCTTCAAGTCACTGACTAACTCAAAGTTAAAGAGCTGAAAAGCAGGAAGTTGGATTTTGGCTATTATATTAGACATCCAGTCACTCCAGCCTTTATACATTACATTTTTGGCTAACTAACTATATTGGAAGCATTTTTTTATTTTGCACAGCCTATTTACCCAGTTTTTATTTTTACACTGAACTGTTCCTTTAAGTTGGAGCAATTGTTTGTCCCAAAGACTGAATGAGCAGATCACAAGGGACTGTTGATAGTTGGCACAGATATACAGGCTTCATCTGTCTGGAATGAAACTGCAGGTGCATTATTCATTTACTCAAAAGAAGTTGTTGCCAGGTGTGTCACAAGATATCTCTGCAGATTAACATAGACTTTTGAGTATTTGCTATATTTAGTGCTGTTGTAAATCAGATGAAAGACTTATGATGTCTTGGCATATCAATGTCAAGTCTAGTTTTGGACAAGAATTGGACAATGCTGAAATCTCTGGCCTTTTCTGTGCTTGCAATTTCAATTTTTTTTTTGTGCTTATTAGCTGTATAATAAGCTAAGATTACAATTCCGTGATTGTAAAAATGTAACAAACAATAAAGCATAATGCAGAGCATCATCTTTGGGAGGAAAAGTTCTGCAACATAGGTAATTTGATTATGGTCATAATCCTTAGGGAAGTAGATGAATATACCTGAGTCAAAAAACATGGCCATTTACCCAGAATGCACTAATGCAAGAGTGGAATCACTACATCTACTGTACTTGTTGACAAAAGCCAGAAATTCCCTGATTTCCCCCCCCAAAATTATACTAGGAGGAAGTAGAAAGTATGTGGCAATTACTGTACATTTATCAGGTGCTGCTAGAAACCTATAACAAAGGTGCCCTTGTAATTGTGCATAATAAACAGATGTAAAAATGTATTCACAATGATCTATTTTTAAGCTAGCGCATCACTGTTTAAACACTGTCACTGTGAGAGTGGCAAAACAGTTAAAAAACAATAGGACATTAATGATAGATATGGTACACATCAAGGAAACCAGGCAAATAAGACAGGCTGAGAATGATGAGATTGTCAACACAGACCAGAAAATCCATGCAACAGTATGTAAATTGAATAAATGCATAGTATAGGGCTCATTTATTTATTGAACTGCAGTGTGAAAGGTAAAAATTTTAGCCACAATCGCCATGTGTCATATTTTCCCACAATTCCAGTGTGATTGTGCTTGCAAGGGAAGCTGCACTGTATACAATTGTGAGTGATGTGTTAAGATTAGTGCATATGCCATGTGAGTGACATGTGCACCCTATTCTTTTCGAGCAACAGCACTTTGGCAATTGATCTAGTATACTGTGGAAATCCTTGATTCAATGATGGCAGTAACTCCAGGGTTCACCTACATTAATAGACATGACTGTGTTCATTTAAGGGCAGCAAAGCCGATGCTCAATTATATGGAAGTGCAAAGCGTACCCTCTTTGCCCTTCTTAATGAATGGTGGATTTATTTGCACAGCTGTGCAATCACCACTACTGTATATTAAGTAAATTAACCCAATCTATTAATTAGGGATGTACCGAATCCAGGATTCAGTTTTGGATTCGGCCAGGATTAGACCTTTTTCAGCAGGATTCGGATTCAGCCAAATACTTCTGCCCAACCGAACTGAATCCGAATCTTAATTTACATTTGCAAATTAGGGGCAGGGAGGGAAATCATGTGACTTTATGTCACAAAACTAGGAAGTAAAAAATGTTTCCCCTTCCCACCCCTAATTTGCATATGCAAATTAGGATTCGGATTTAGTATTCGGATGAATCTTTCGTGAAGGATTCAGGGGTTCACCCAAATCTAAAATAGTGGATTTGATGCATCTCTACTATTGATCTATAGGGGCTCTGTTAGGAACGGCAACTGTTGGCGATCCTTAATTTGTGTGTGGGAATCATGCACAAATTAGGGGATACATACATACCTCCTCTCACTCATCATGAATATATTCATGGGAGTACAGGTCTCAGTTGTAGAGCACAGGGACTTGCTCTGTTTTAAGGTGTAGGGCAGAGTGCAAATCAGGTCCAAGCTCTGGCAATACAAGTACACAGAGGCCCAAACAACTGCCCAGTGCATGAATTTGCATTCATTTTATACCTAATTCAGTTGCTGCTAAGGCTTGTTAGCACTTTTTAATATACAAGCTTAAAGGGCACTATGTGGCCGAAACACAGTACAATGTAGAATGTTTCACTTTTGTATCATCTCCTAATCCACTTTTTCAACTTTTCATCACCTTTTTTGTTATAAACATAAGCTCCAGTGATCAGGGTCACTTATTCATATTCACCTGTATATTAGTTTATAGGTGTGTGCTAGTTTATCTCATTATTACAAACATTATAGAGATACCAGCAACCATCTTTGGGAATGCAGCTATGCAATGGGCATGCTATCTTATAAAGGTGATTTTGGTTATACCACAATATATGCCTTCATTTTATAAACATGAATATCAGCTTCATGGTAAAATTCTATTGTATCCAGAAGTCCATTTTAATATAACATTAATATGTACTAAATTATGCAACTTCCAAATATTATCTTGTGCAGGGCATTTTCCAAGCCAAGGAAACTTCTTCTAAAGAAAATGATGAATAAACACTTCATGACACATTTTAAGCTCTTAGCTAGGAGAGCATTCCAGATATCTATGGTTTGGAATTTCCAGGAGCAAATCCCACTTTCACTTTCTCAGAGTGCCTTGGACTCAGCCAACATGTCTCATATTCTCAATTTAGTAAAAGCACTGAGGAAAAAGATCTACTTTTGTTTTACACTTGGTAATATTTATGGAACATACAGTTGTAAAGGACATAATTGGCTGTTAAATTAGTATATGGGATGCTATGACTCTATGGCCAGAAGATTTATGTTTTCAGTCAACTTGCACTTAACTTCCTCTAGTGTGGGACACCTTCCTCTCTTTTTCCAGGATGTAGGACATGTGCATCACTTCAAGTACAGAGCATCAGTGGGCAATCAAGGATGGAAGCAGCTATTAAAGGAGAACTAAACTTAACTAAAGAAGTAGGGTAGATATGTTGTGCATTATGTTTTGGGCTTCTGTACCAGCCCAAGGCAACCACAGCCTTTTAATAATAAAGATCTGCACCTACAAATAAACCCCAGTAGCTCCACATTTTTTTCTGCTGATTCACTGCATGTGCTCTGAGCTGCTATCACTTACTGAGCTTAGGGGCCGACTCAAAATATACAATACACACAAAATCAGGGCCGCCATTTGAAATCATGGGGTCCCGTATAACAAAATTTTTGGGGCCCACTGGGAACAACCCACCCTGGTACACAAGCCCCAATCCTGATCCTGCCCACTCCACATCACAGTTAAAAGACCACACACACAATGCTGTAAAAAAAAAGCATTGGTGCCAGGGCCCCCCTTACAAGTTAAAAAAACAATTGGGGCCGCAGAAAATATTTTTTTTCAAAACCTTTGCGCCAGGGCCCCCTTACAAGTTAAAAAAAAAATTGGGGCAGCAGAAAATATAATATTTTAAAACTTTGGCCAAGGCCCTACTCATTTTCAACAGGAGAGCTCTAGGTGCAGGTGCTGTCTCCAGACTGGACTTTGCAGGCCTGGATTTGCAGCAATTGCTCCTGATGTTTGGAAAGCTGATCCTGTAACTGCCAGATCAGTTAAATCTGCCGATCTTGTCATTGGATCTGCTGATGCTGTTGCTGCATCAAATTTTGCAAATAAATTCCCATTTCTGCTCTGTGGCCCCTCTTACAAGCAGGGGCTATTCTTCCACTTCTATCCTTGTACATGACAGAGTAAGCATCAGAATTCAAATATAGAAAAAAAGGTTCAAACCACAAATGTAATTTTTGTCCTCCAAAAACAATCGCAACCAGGGTTCTCTCCTTCCCTCAAAAGTGTAGTTTAAACAGATTTCCAAAAGAAAGGTTTCCTGACTGTGCCTCAAAGCAAAAGGAGACAAAAACAGGAAAAATAGAAACAATAATATAGTGTAGTATTCAAAAAATCGAGTATTCACCCAGCAGTGTGTCAACCAAATCTCCCATAGGTGATTTCTTTCTCATGAATAATTAAATTAGAAGTAACCTTCTACCACCATCAAACAGTGTATGTGTATAGAAAAAGGGATTTTCAATGAGATTTGAACGGTATCCACATGGTATCGGTCCGAATCAGATTATACTCACAGACGTTTATATATGGTATGGCATTTATCTATAGCCCGAATGATTCCATCAGATTTCCGATCTGGGTAAGTAATAAGAGCGGCATGTGGGGAAAGATTTTAAAAAAAGTATTTTTAATAAATAATATTGCACTTACAAGACTTTCTCTTAAAATCGCTTTAAAAATGGGATCGTCCTTTCCCCAAATTAGAATCCTTGTGTTGCTCTGCGTGCGACTTAGGCCTCCGAGGTCGCAGTGTCGGTCCGGTATTCTCCGGGTTCTTTAGCGTATGCACTTTTCTTCCACAGCTTGTCTTTATGTGTGGCTTCTCCCCGAGGTCGTGGTACCGACGCGGCTCTCTTTAGGTCCTTCTGTATATATAATTTCTTTCCGCAGGTTCTATTACTTCTGACGCGTTTCGCCTTACAATGGCTTCCTCCTAGAGAAGTATACAGTCCTTGCCATGCTCGCTCTTTTACGTTCGTAGAGTTCAAAAGTGTCCAACTTTATTTAAAATAGTCTCAAAACTTGTCCTATTTGTCTCTACGCAACAGAAGTAACATTGTTGCAAATCATATCAATCAAACTGGTAACAAAAATGAAACATAAAACTGATAACAAAGAAATGAAGTGGCATCAAGGGAAGATTAAAAGGAGTTGGTAGCAATTTGTAAAATACATTTGACAGATATATATAAATGTTAGTAAGTATCAGAACAGAAATTCTCTGAGGCCCACAACTTTATAAAGAATATTTTGTTACCCCAATTTGAGCGATGTTTAAAACTGTTCTGATACTTACTAACATTTATATGTATCTGTCAAATGTATTTTACAAATTGCTACCAACTCCTTTTAATCTTCCCTTGATGCCACTTCAACTAGTCCACACTGCTGGGTGAATACTCGATTTTTTGAATACTACACTATATTATTGTTTCTATTTTTCCTGTTTTTGTCTCCTTTTGCTTTGAGGCACAGTCAGCAACGTTTCTTTTGGAAATCAGAGTACAGGACAGCAAAAGTCTCTTAAAGAAAAGAAAATGGCTTTTATGTCAACCAGCGGCAAACAGGTACAAAATAAAGTCAGTTTTTCCTCCCAAACAACAAAAATAGCTTTCGGCAGCAGTATCAGTTCAATAACAACAAAAAGACAGCAGAATGCAGACCTTCCCTCAAGTGTCTGGGTGTGTGTACAGGCACATAGGGTCCTTAAAGGGGAATTCAATCCCTCGGGCGCTAACCTCCTCCCGCCCACCCCCCGAAGGCCCCCCTCCTTCCTCCCCCTGGCCTACCTAGCCCCTAAGTGGCTAATTACCCCTCCGTGCAGGTTACCGGGCGCCATCTTCTTCAGCAATGTCTTCTTCCTGGATCCGTTGGCACTTGGAGGTGCATGTGCAGTAGTACAAACTGGCAAATGAATCCTACTGCACATGCGGCGCCAAGCGCCGACAGATCCAGGAAGAAGACGTTGCTGAAGAGGATGGTGCCCGGGAACCTGCACGGAGGGGTAAGTAGTCACTTAGGGGCATTTGCCCGTGGGGAGAGGTAGGCCTGGGGGGAGGAGGGAGGGGGGTCTACGTGGGGGTGGGGGGAGGAGGTTAGCCCCCGAGGGATTGAATTCCCCTTTAAGGTTAGGATCACAGAACCTCTCTGAGTGTCTCTCCCACTTAGGGCTGAACTACATGGCATGCTTACATCCTATCCACCGCCATGTGAGGACACAAATGCAATGTGTCGGATGTCCAGGAGATAAATAAAGTGAATGAGAAATCGCAGGTAAAAACTAAATGTATTTGACCGTTGGGTGAAGACGAAGCGTGCACCGCACCATGTAAGTCAGCCCTTAGAGATTCAGAGAGACTGACCAGCCTGGGTTTTTAAAGACTCCTAATTAGCCACCTGAGTCTAATCAGACCCAGCTGGTCAGCTTGTAGCGCCTCACTCTGAAACACAGCCCCAGAATGATATTAAACCAACCAAATGGTAAAAGATAGTTATCTTTTCCTTTAAATTAGCCAATATAGTGTTGGTAAAAACACCTCAATGCACCTTCCCCCCACAATCTTGTACTACTTAAACTATTTTGTTTTATTTTCAAAAATGTATATACCCAGGTCTGAATTTTTTTTATATTATTACCCATATATAATACAAGGCACAAATTTTACCCAGGCATAGTAACATATATCTACCAATAAAATGTTTGCTTTTAAACAGGCGAACAGTAAACACTTCCTATTTATTGGATGCTATAGGTGATTATGCCAATTTTATGGCCACACCCCCTAAATACCATGTCCATTTCACACAACTTGGCAGATTATAAAACATTTGAACACATTTCTGGGAGTTTTATTGTTATCATTTACATGTGCTATTATAGTTTTCCTTATGAAGGCGAATGCCTCACTTCTCCCAGGATCTTGGCTTATCTTAAATATTTACAAATAAAATAGTGCAGGGGCAAAGTGTTCTGGGCTCTGTGTCAAGAACCTCATAGTCATAGTTAATTAAATTTTAGGAACTTTGTATCTTTTGCTGGCTCTTCAGTGTAGGAGATCTAAGAAAAAGTCGGGACATTTCACTAACAATCCGATTGTGGGCAGAGCTGTCAAAATTATTTGTGTGCAACACAATTTCTTGTGTGAACTGGCCTCAAAATTCAGATTCAGTGCCAGGCCAAGCCGACTGGACACCCTAGGTGTCCCGGCCGACCACTGCGCTTCCCTCCATGCTCGCGTGCATGATCCCCTCCATGTGTGCTCCCCTCCTTACGTGAACTCCCAGCCCCCCCATGCACACATGCGCAGAGCGATGGAGAGGAGGGCAGGAGAGAGCTCCAGAAGGGAAGGGAGAGGAACGGGAGGGGAGAAGGATGGGAAAAGGCAGAAGGGCAGAGAGCTGGAAGAGAATGAAGAGGTAGGGGAAAGCAGCGAACATGGATTAGGGGTAGGCAGATGACAGGTACCTGCCCAGCACCCCTCTTTTATTGTGATTTAGGCAAGTGCCTCTTTTGCCTACTCCTAGTTCTGGCCCTGATCAGATTCAATGCTCTAACTTTGTGTATAGAATACAGATATAGAAATGCACTGTACCTTGCATTTGTAAGTAAGCAACATAATATCCAGATAACTATTATTAAATGTAGTAGCAATACTTTGGTTTCATCACTAGATGGCACTCTGTACCCTTTAGTCACCCCTTCACTGCAAAATGGTGAGTACTTGAATAGTGAAACTGACATTTTGTTTATGTATATATATTTATTTATTTATTTATATCACATCACAAATGTAGCTAGTGCTTTAAAAGGCATACAAACAAGGGTATAGTTATTAAACTGGGGAAAAAATCTATGCTTATGTGCTTAGTTGATACACAGTTGGGATGAGGCCCTAGTCTCAAAGAGCTTACAATCTACTAGGATGAGGATACAGACAGAAACAAATAAGGATGGTGCATAGGTCCAGGGTTTGTTATTAGAGAGGAAGACTAAGAAAACTAATTGCTCCCTCTAGAAAGTGAGCTTTGAGAAAAGTGGGAGCTTTTCTGATGCAAAGGGATACAGCATTCCGTAGGTGTAGGGCAAGCAGGGATAATGGGTTTAAGCACAACTCTATTGGCAATAGATTGTCCTGAGCTGAGCACAGTACCTAGTAAGGAGTGAATGGAGAGATAAGCATATATCTATACACACATAGATATGATATGTATACACATACATGTACACACACAGAGGAGTAGAAGAATGGGGGCCTGGATCAATGTTTTACTAGTAGAGGAACAATGGAAGTGACATATTTTTTGTAGTTATTTAGAAACAAGCTGAATGACCTGCTGATGGATCCATTGTGGTCTGAGAAAGTGAGAGAGGGGTCTAAAGTGACAGAGACACCTGTATTGAAAGACTGAATGTAGGGTGACATTGTTGACTGTAATGTCAAATGGAGGGAAGTAAACCAGGTTAAGGTGGGAACATGAGTAGTTCAATATTGGACATGTTAGGTTTCAGGTGGCAAGTAGCCATCCAAGATGCTACAACAATAAGACGGGGCTGAGATCAGGGCAGGAACATAAAATCTGCATACAGGTGATCAGTCAACGTTGCTACCATCAATTGAGTTTCAGTGCTTTGAAACAAACAGGTATATCATAGAGACACAGCTTTAGTGTAGGATTTGTATGTCAGTAAAATTAGTCAAGGGCATCAATATTTTGCACTGCCTTGTATAAAGTAAACTGCTTGATGCTATACTGTGTAGGGTATATCAAAATGATGGATTAAATGTATGGATTATTTTCTGCTTATTAAATCCTGTTGTTTGTAGAAGGCCATACAAAGAGGAAAGTGAAATCTATATTGTACAGCTAATTAGTATGTTCAAAACAAATACATGCCAAACTAACAAATATCAATTTTGTATTGCAGGGCAAGTTTCAGTCCCTTTATAATTTTTCCCATGAACTGTGGTATTTGATTCATGGCTTTTCATGAACAATGAAGGCATTCTGCACTTCTTTGTACAATGTTCTTAGCTGTTGCCTCTGAGTCTGCCCCATTTGATACTTTGGTTGTCAGCGTACATATTTGGCATACATATGTTATAGGACTGTACAATAAGTTCCAGGTCTCTCTAACATGAACTTTACTGGTTTAAATAAAAGGTGACGAGGCTGCAATATAAAAAGAATAGAAAGTAACTAACAATAATATTGTCAGGTTGCATTATTTGAAAACTGAAAAAAGTCAGAAGGCAGATAATTCAAAATTATACAAAGTAAAAAAAAGAAGTTAAGAATCATCCATTATTTAATAAACATTAAATGAAAGGTGAACTACCCCTTTAAAGATGACCCTAACCAACCTGTTGCTTCTTGCATCCAATACATTATCTTGTTAAGTTTTTCTAGGGTTCTTCCATGGGACTGTTTCTCCAAGAATAAGGTAATGATCTCTTTCACTTCCAGAAACTCAGTCTATGAAGGGTTATATAAAAAAGAATTATGAGAAAGCAAGGGTAGTAAAATAAAGGATGGTTCTTTTATGCCATGCATTGACCATAATAGTCTAAATTAAAAATCAAGCTAAAAATTAATGTATGCTTCTACTGATTGTAGTACAAGGCTATTTAGAATGTTCATGAATAGCTGTCAAGGGGATAAAGAGAAGATAGCATCTAGCATCCATGATGTTTACTATGAGTGTACTGTCACACCACAGCTATCTTTGTGTCTTACAAGACATCATAAGATCAATTGTGTTTTTTGAGATTTACTTCAATCCTTATGTCTATTTAGATATAAAATAAGGTATCCCAAATGGGAGGAGCCCTCCGCTACTCAGATGTCACCAGGACTTAAAGGAAAACTATACCCCCCTACCAATGTAGGTCTTTATAAAAAGATATTGCATAAAACAACTCATATGTAAAACCATGCTTCATGTAAATAAACCATTTTCATAATAATATACTTTTTTAGTAGTATGTGCCATTGGGTAATCATAAATGGAAAATTGCCATTTTAAAAAATAAGGACAGCCTCCTGGGATCCTACGATCCAACTGTGCACACAAACATACCAAACAAACTATAAAGTTAGGTCACATGAGCCAATTAACAGACAGAGTTCTGTCTTTTGCATCAACACTTCTTCCCTTTACAGTTAGAGTTGAAATATTTCTGGTCAGGAGATCTCTGAGGCAGCACACAGACCATCATGAAATGGTGGTTCAAGGCAAGAGATGTAAAAGGGCAATATTTACTTAAATCTATATACCAGGTAGGCAAGATTCTTTAATATGTAACTTGATTTGATGTAAATCTGTTGCTCAAAAATTCATTTTCGGGGTATAGCTTTCCTTTAATGTGAGAGGACCAAGGAGAGAGTTCTAAGCAGGCTAGGGAACCAAACATGTTCGGAAAGCAAGACATGAACAGGCAGGGTCAATATCAGACGGGCAAAATTGCACCAAATCAGATAACATAAGCAAAGTTGGAGTCACAGGCCAGGGTCAAACCAAATAGAAGCAAGATGCAAAATCAGAACCCAAGGAATAGTCAAATACAGGCTGAGGTCAGTACAGGCTGCAGAAATGCAAGGGTCAGGTATGTGTATAAGATTAGAAAGAACACCCAGGAACTATAGGAATAGACTTTTACGTTGGGCAATGGGAAAAGGGCATTTGCGCCTTTAAATATTTGAATTTCACACCACTCGCCATGACATCATGCAACACACGAAGAAACTCGAATAGAGGCTAAAGCTATGTGAACCTGGAAGTGGCACCCTAGCAGTGCCGATGAGGAGCAATAGGCCAGCAGGTACTCTTACAATATCATTCTGATCTATTTTTTAGGGTGTGCCACAAAGAGTCCAGGGCCCAAAAAGCATCAGTGAACATAATCATCAGTGGAGCTCCTCCTCTATTCTGCTCAGATCGTACAGCTATGTATTATTTAACAATGTCTTACTGCCATGCAAAGTAGTAGGTTGTGCTAGCACTGCACGGTTACAATTATAAGCAAACATGTTACAGCAAACTGGTTAGAGGCATGGAAGACTTACATTGTGAGGGCAGACTGTCAAGGTTGGGGTTGTTTTCTGTGGGAAAAAAAAGCTTGTGAGGGGACATTAGGGGGTACATTAGAGGGCATTATAGATGTCTAGTGGGAGATCTATTTATTCATAAAATTGATCATTGGACCAGAGGTCACTCATTCAGACTAGAGGAAAATAACTTTCATTTGAAGCAATATAGGTGTTTCTTCACAGAGAGGACAGTGAGGTTGTGGAATTCACTCCCAGGTGATGTTTTGATGGCGTATTCTGTTAATCCAACTATAGTCAGTTGATCCCACTGGTGTCTAATAAAAGGGCAACCAAGTTGGGGGGTTTTACTTTGAAAGGAGAAAGAAAGTTGCAGGTAAAACTTAGTCCCTTTATAAAATGTATAATGAAGCAATAGCATTCTTAATGAATCAGATGCAAGTTGAGTGTAGGACTGGCCAGATATGGGATTATTTTGACGTAGTTGGCCAGGACCAGTAACATCAAAAAATTTAATTGTTTTAAAGAAATAAAAATCTAATGCAGTGTTGCCCTGCACTGGTAAAACTGGTGTGTTTGCTTCAGAAACATGACTATTGTTTATATAAATAAGCTGTTGTGTAGCCATGGGGGCAGCCATTCAAAGGAGAAAAGGCTCAAATTACACAGCAGATAGCAGATAAGCTCTGTAGAACATAGTTACATAGTTAAATTGGGTTGAAAAAAGACAAAATCCATCAAGTTCAACCCCTCCAAATTAAAACCCAGCATACACACACACACACCCCTCCATACTTTCACAGAAACCATATATGCCCATAGCTATACTAACCGTAGAGTTTAGTATCAAAATAGCCTTTGCTATTGTGTCTGTCCAAAAAATGATCCAGGCCCCTCTTAAAAGCATCAACAGAATCACCCGGCAGTGCATTCCACAACCTCAC
>CM044445.1:81802654-81819999 GCA_024363595.1 Xenopus borealis
TCTCCCTGAGGAAGATCACTATGATCTTCTGGAAATGTTAGGATTTCTTGAGAGAGAGAGTGAGTGTGTGTGTGTGTGTAAGAGTAGGCGATAAAGAATCAGCTAAGTGTCAAAAAGTCACACTAGAGCTTCCTTATTATGATTACATCTATACAACAGATAGTGTATAAAAGAGGTATTTGCCCGGCTCAAAAAGAGCTTCCATTATAAAAATAACTGCCCCAGAGCAATAACCCACATGAGTCAAAGTAAAGACATTATCGGAGTTTATGTACCTGCCCTTCTGCCTATTACAGTTTCAGAAGCCCCGGCATAGCATCAACTCGTATCCGGAGCAAGGAATCAACTCCGGAGTTCAAATCGCCCTTAGCAACAACAACCACTGCCTGATTTCTCTCCGCCCCAATCAGACCCACTGCCTGTGATGACGTCATGTCCGGCGGCTGGAGGGGCTAGGCTATTAGGATCCGTCCGGAGGAAGCGGGTCGGCCATCTTGGATGGTGTAGGAGCAGTACGGAGGGGGTAGAGCGGGATTGGTGAGCGAGAGGGGGTGAAAAGACACCTCAAATCCTCCCAGATGCTAAACGGAGCCCTGCCAAGTCGCCGGCCACAATCTCCAGCTGTAGCGGCGTGTCACGGGATCGGTACAGGCGGAGAAAGTGAAGCCTCTCTTGTCTGTGAGCCTCGCCCCGGTGACATCTCTTTCCACTCGGGGCCTGTGTGACGGACTGCTCGGCGACTCTTGTCCTTTAGCGGCTTCCGTCTGTTTCCGCGCTGCTGTATGCTTCTTTCCTAGCCCTCTGCTAGTTTCTTTTTGGTTACATGTTTGCTCTTTATTTAGAGAATGGACACCGTTATTTGAGCCCTTTGCTGCCCCCCAGGAGGATCCATAAGCTGTCTGTATATAATGAACCAAGCGGGCTGCTGTGGGGGTTTGCAGCGGTAAGGGAGACTGGAATACGAACTCTTAATATCCCATATAAGGATTGGTTATCACTCCAGCCGCTAGATCCGGCCAGCATCTAGAGCCTGCCCTCTTCCTCTCTGACTAATAGGGTGCTTGCACGAGGGGACCATGTCCACGAGAACCCCACTCCCCACAGTGAATGAACGGGACACAGAGAACGTAAGTGTGCCTTCAGGCTGAGTAGCGTTGTGATGTGTTGCTTGTTCTCTCAGCAGGGCAGTTACCAGTGTGTGTATAGCACCATTATAGACACGAACAGAGCCTCTCAAACTGATCATATTTAGTTGTTTTCACACTTTTTTTCACTTCGAGTCTCGGATGTAATATTTGCTTGGAGTTCCCTTTAGGGTATTGGCAATCTAGCAGATTTGGGTAGATTTAATCGACTGACTACTAACTGCTTGTTCTTCTGGGCGACAAATCTCTCTTAACTGCTTTCCCGTGTCTTCCCTTCCACTATAATGAAAAGTTGCCTGCGCTAAGCACGTGACGCTTCTTTTTTAAAGTCGCCTGAAGTTTCCTCGGGAGGCAACTGCGAGCGACTTAGGAAAACAAAGTGCCACGTGTGCTTAGCACAGGTGACTTTTCATTATAGTGGAAGGGAAGAAACGCAAAGGCAGTTTTGGGGAGATTGACCCCCTGAAGAACAGGCGATTTGTAGCCAGGCGACTTAATCTCCCGAATCTGCCAGTTTGTCACTACCCTAACTCTTAACCCAAGTGAATATTAATGTCACAGTTTCAGGAATATGTTGGACTGTAACATGTTTTTATTCCCAAATATCAGTCTTACTGACTTTCAGGCTTGGTTTCCAGCAGACAACAAATACACATTCTCCCTAAGGGCAGAGACACGCATGGAGATTCAGGGAAATTAGTCGTCTGGCGACAAATTCTTCTTTGGGCAACTAATCGTCCCATATTGCCTCCCCGCTAGCTAGAATCTAAATTGCCGGCAGGGTGGCACTTGGAGCTCCTAGTCAGCAACTTCAGAAAACAAAGTGCACAGAGTGCCTGCCATCAGGCAAATTAGTTTCTAGCCGGCAGGGAAGCCAATTTGGGGAGATTAGTCACCCAAAGAAGAAGCGATTTGATGCCAGGCGACTAATTTCCCCAAATCTCCATGTGTGTGTCTGCCCTAAATCTGACATTTAGTCTGGCCCCTCCAGCAAAGGTGCTGGTCTCCCCCATTACCCCAGCCATACAGGTTAGGAGCTACTGATTAACTTGATTGTGTCAGTTTTTGTGTCTCTCTGAAAAGGATCAGGCTGTTGGGGGGGGGGGGGGGGCATAGTATTGTACTCCAGCAGCAATTGAATATAGTTGGCTATGAGAAATAAACACAGCTATCCCATTTAGCTAAAATGGGAAGGGATTTGAGGTACTTGCAAATGATGTGTTCTCATTGATGCAGCCTGAAGCAACAAAACTGAATGCCCTTACCTTTTGTGTCATTATTGGAGGGGGTAGGGAGCAGCACTAAGGAGGCAGTAAATAAAATAAAGAGCAGATGGAGGGCAATAGTTGGACATCCCTTTAGTAAGAATAATTCATTTGATGCTATGTGATGTAGAATTTTTTTTTTTAGTTGAGGGGTCCAGTTTAGATAGCTCATTGCTATGGCTGTTCCCATGTGGGGAATTTGATAATTATAGTAGAAGTCAAACATCCGGGCTTTATTATTTGTTTCACGGGGAAGATCCAGCCAATCGATATGTCAGATCTGGCCATTTTCGTTCTGTTATTAAATGGTGGGTTCGTTTGTAGCTTTCTTGTACATGTTTTTATATAGACACAAATAAAAGTACTGTATATAAGAGCACTCAAACATGCAATGCATTGCAGTTGCACCCAACACTGGTCAGTGTATCTGTCAATGCTATATAGATACATTTCTAATGGTAATTAGTTATATCCATGAATGTAACTAGAAAACTGCACAACTCAACAATCAAAACCCATTTCTACATGCAACCTAAAGCATCTAAGCTTAATGGCTAAGGCTGGATGTATCCAATGTTTAGCACATGTTCAGTGTAACTCTGTGTTATACTTGATTATCCTATCTAATGCTTATGGACATGGGAAACAATACACTGTGGTTGTTTTCACTCTCTGGGTATTGGCTATAATAAAAAAAATAGGCAAGAAGCTGGCATGTATCTGTTTCAGATGAGAGCAATGAAAAGTATTGCGCATCCTTTGCACCATGCTGTGAAACATGAAAGGTAGCTGGACAAATTTCAGGCAGTGTTTGGTCGAGCCTACTCGTGTTGCTTCATAGCAATCAAAACCCATTATTTTACAAGTAACAAAACATCATGTGTCACTGCATGTACATCTGTATGTTGCACCCTGTGACCATGATCTACTGTTCCTGGTCTCGCCGAAGGAACTCAAAAGGACTGCAACATTAGCTGCACAGGGCCTGCTGTCCATGGGGAATAGTACAGTAACCCTGTGCCTTTATTAAAATAAATGCAGGAGGGCTTTGGGTGCTCTTTAATCTGAAACCTTAAATGTCCTTTAATCCTTAATCTAAACGGCATAATATCAAGACGTTGGTGATTGCTTTGTTAGTGTAGTGGTATTCTGCGTGTTTTGGAAACCTTTCCTTGCTTCGAAAAAATCAGTGATTTCACCTTCGTGCAAATTAATTATCTGTTATAATGTAAATTTATAAAAGATGTCTCCTTTTTGGGGGGGGGTAGTCTTGCATCTGTAGGTCATTGGGAGTTTGGAACGGAAATGTGTAAAATGGCTAGTCTAAAGGTTTTTTGTCTTGTTTTTTGGCAACCATTTAAAGTACTTAAACTGCAGCTTTTAGTTTGTGGCTTTTGTTTAACTGATGTGTATTTACATATAACATTGGTGCTTGCGGTCCGTTTTGTACAAGTTTAGTTTAGTACTATTCTTTGAATTGTTCATGTAACTTGGCAATAATGCAGAACATAGCATAAGATTGCTACACAGTTCTGTGTTGCTGGGGCATTGTTTTTTTTATGATTGGTAGTTGTATTTGCTTTTTCCCCAATTATCGCTTAAAGTGGTCAGTATGCTATTGTATTCAGTGTAAGCAAAATATATAGAACTTTTGTTGAAATTCATTCTGTGCATTTTAATTAAAACTTGTTATAGTTTGTTTGTTAGTATTGCTAGACAACACAACCATGAAATTGAAAGTACCTCAATTTTACACTTGATCCACCTCATTGGTTTTACAGAACACACATGGTATCAAAATAAGGAAAGTCATTTTCCCTACCTCTCCTGAAATAATTGTAGGGCATCAACTGTCATATTTATGCCTTCAGGAGAGCTATTGCATAAAAATTGCCCCTCTCCACCAAAGGTGCAGGTTAGCAGTCTAAAACTGCAGATAATGGAAACAATAGTGTAGGTGTGTCTGTGCGTGTAACAGCCTAGCTTTGTCTTGCCCCTAGCACCAGGAGGAACTCTGGTAGGCAAAAACGATCACACTTTTTTATGATTTGGCTCACTGACATAAAGAGAACACCAAACTTAGCCTATTTAATATGGGAAACAATGTTTCACATACGTCCTTGATGAAGCTGTGAATACGGTAAAACAGATGGGCAATGATGTGGCTAACAGTCTAACCTCATAATTTAAATCTTCCATCCCCCTAACCAGTTTAGTTGCACGTCTCTGCACTCCTTTTTAAAGGGATACAGTCATGGGAAAACTTGTTTTTTTCAAAATGCATCAGTTAACCGTGCTACTCCAGTACTACCTTCTGCATTTAAATCTATTTCTCAAAAGAGCAAACACATTTTTTTTTTTATCTTAAATTTTGAAATCTGACATAGTGCTAGACATTTTCTCAATTTCCCAGTTGCCCCTGGTCATGTGACCTGTGCCAGCACTTTAGGAGGGAACTGCTTTCTGGCAGGCTGTTTTTCCTTCTCAATGTAACTGAAGGAGTCACAGTGGGAAATGGGTTTTTACTATTGAGTGCTGTTCTTAGATCTGCTCTTTTGAGAAGTGGATTTCAGTGCAGAATTCAGCTGGAACATTTTAAGGACTGGAGTCAAAAACTGCACTGCATACTTCAGGTGAGGCTAGGGTTGCCATCTTTTTAAAAAGAAAATTACCGGCTAGTGGTGGGGGGCGGGAACAAAAGCGGCAGGGAGCGACCTAAAAGGGGCAGAGTCTTGGAAAAGCGTCACTAAAGGTGCAGAGCTGTGATGCTAAAGGGGGCGGGGCCACCACAGCGCCAGCGAACTGATAAGTTTAAAGTGCAGGGCCATGGTAAGGGTATTGCAAATTACCGGCAACTACATTTCTGGTAAATTTGTAATACCGGCCCTTGCAGGTATTATACTGGCTAGGCCGGTAAAATACCGGCTGGGTGGAAACCCTAGGTGAGGCCTTAACAGGGATATATAAAGAGGTATAATTGTTTTCATTGTTTATCATCTCCTATTCATATTCCAGTCATTCAAACCATTGCCTGGTTCCTTGAGTGAATAAGATGCTAGCAACCAGATCTGCTGAAATACCAAATGGGTGAGCTGCTGAAAAAACAGAAAACTGAAAAATAAAAACCAATTGCAAATTCTCTCAGAATATCCGTCTACATCATGCTAGACTGTGCACTCCCCCTTTAATGAGACTTGTGTTTTAGAGAACGCAGGACAGAGATTTGTTTTTTCTCCCATTTATAAATAAGCCTGTAAATAACGTCCTGTACAGTACTGCTAGAGTAACATGACTAGTAAGATTGCTGTTTTCTGGTGTGGGTGTTTAGCAACTAGAGATCTGTGTAAATGTCCTGTCTTTCATGCAAGCTGACAGGAAATGCAAAAATGTTTTGTGGGCAGATGACAATGTCCGTTATGCTTCATGCAGTCTAAAGTAAGAGCGGATTTGATAATGTTCTCCCCCACCCTGCTTTGTTTCACAGCATGTGCTTCAGACAGACTAGCAGTCAATGAGAGCCCGTTGTAGTACAAGAGGAAAGCTATAAAAGAACGGAAGTCATGGAAGCTAGATGAAGTTCTTCTGCCACAACACATATGTTTATTATGTTAAAGGGGAACTGAGAATTAAAAGACAGTATTAACTTTGTCTTTGAGACATAAGAACCTTTGTAAACATTTGGAAACTCTGTACCATTTCTGAAATAATCTGGTTGTTATTCCCTGTCCTTTCTCTATAAACATGCAGGAGTAGGAAGTGAATTTTACTTTGAGGTGAAATTCTCAAATTCTAAAAACCATCAGTGGGTGGGGAGATTTGCATTGCCTCTAAGAATTAAAACTTTCAGATAACTGTCTGGCTCAAATACCATCTCTCCCTACATGAAAGATTTATGCCCCAGTCCGTTATGTTAATAGTCTAAGCTTGAATACATATTCTAGCCAAGGGGTCCCCTTTACTGTTGCCTAGGCCTGAGGGGGTTACTGAAGGATAACTGTACTATCTCAGAAACAGTTAATAATTGATTATATTTGGGTGGTTTTTATGGCCACAAGACTAAGCTTATATTACATTTACACACTTGCAGTAGTTCCCCTTTATGCCATTCCAAACAGTGATTTGAAACCACTTGTGTTTTTGAATTTGCAACAGTGACTTTGGGTGACAGGTTTTCATTACGTTCAGGCTATCAAAAATTAGTGTGTAGAGTGTAGAGTTGGCTGAAAATTTACATTCCATGTTTTCTAAAATATGTTTAGCAACACGTAGTGGTTTTTGTTGTTCTGCACAGAGAGCCTTGGGAATCTGCATTTTTGCACAAGTGTGGGGTACACGTCACAAGCTTTTACTATTTATGATTTTAATTATACTCCATAAATGAAGATATTATGAATCCAGCCACTGAGTGCTCCATATAACTGACTGAAATTTCGTATGAATTTTCCTTGACCGGATACGTGTTAGTGTTTGCTACTGCAGTTAATTTGAAGGTGAGGGCCAGTGCTCCCAGTGAACTGTTTGCATAAGAAAATGGAATAATGCATGTTTGTTTTTATAAAACAAAGATGTTTTAGACCGATTAATACATTTTACATTAATACTGTATAGAAACATAGTGTTTCCACAATAAAAGCAAGCAGCCCCTACCATTTAACCCAGGTGCATAGGAGACAAAAGCAGAAGGGATTAATAACCTAAAGGTTTATTATGCCATTCATTTACTCATGACTCAATTTCATATATGTGAGAAAACAATCAAAAGCATGAAATATATACACTATATATACACGTGCTGCCCACTGTCTGTGTGCGATTGACACTGATCCAGTCACATGAGTGAAGCTGTGGCTTTCAATTTACACTATAATGGAGATCTAAACCCTTACTAATAAAAATGCCTACCCCACATATACTCTGAGTTCACAGGCGCAAACTTCATCCCTTCAGTAATCTTCGAGAAGAGAGCAACGTATCTGCACATTTGGAGCAATCTTCCATTTTATGACAACTGCACATGCGCTGAAAGTCATGGAAATTGGTGAAGTTAAGGAAAAAAATTACAGAAGAGCCGAAAGATGGTGCCCGTGAACGCAGATGCCCTTAATCTGCACAGAGGAGTAA
Organism: Xenopus borealis; assembly: GCA_024363595.1. NCBI lineage: Eukaryota > Metazoa > Chordata > Amphibia > Anura > Pipidae > Xenopus > Xenopus borealis. The sequence goes on from CM044445.1 coordinate 81,810,186, forward strand.
GCAGATTTAGTGGCATTTACTCGGGGTACCGCCTAGGCTGATGGGGAGCAGGGGGAGGGGTCTATGTAGGGTATAGGGGCAAGAGTTTTTATTGGTAGGGGTTTTTATTAGTAAGGCTTTAGTTCTCCTTTCACAGCATGGAATGCAGTACTCGTACAACAGCCAATCATAATTTCAAATTTATTCTGCAGGGTAACTTGTATAGGAATGCCCTCTTGTTGAAATAAATACTAATATGAAATAATATATGCTTATAATTGATCCAGACCATCCTATCTTGGGGACTAGTCTCCTTCTGGCAAGTATTTCTCATGAGTAATTTCATATTTGAAGGAGTATTATAACATTTTTGTCAAGAGACTGGAAAAATTAGTCCCTTAGAGCAAGCATAAGACACAAGGAAGAAACCATAGGTCATAGTCCTGCTTCCAAGGTAGCTCATTCTCAGAAATCCACTATTCACTAAACAGCATGGCAGAAGCACATGCAAAGGCAATATAAAATATGCTTCACTGGTTTCCCAGAAGCCCAACTGCAAGGTAAACAAGTGAGGTGTGTGTTGGTTAACCACGTGTGGGCAACATGTGTTCTAAAATTGATATAGGCGACCCAGGCATCTAACAGGGATTGATAGACATTCTTAAAGCTTCACCAGAAGCTCTTCACTGGGATCCCGATTGGTGATATGGTAGCAAGTGTACATGGATATGCTTACATAGGCAAGTTCTGTTTTTAATAACCATCAGTGATTCAGGTTGATGGGATCACAGCATATCATGTATAATGCACCTTCAGGCCACAGAAAACTGCTGCAGGAGCCAGAAACCCAAATAGATTTTTGTGGCTCCTACTGCTTTAGGTGCAGTACAGAGATTAACTTTTGCTTTAACCTCAAACACATATGTGGACACACTTCACATCATCACACGCATCATGTACCTGGCATGTTGGGGTCCTGTGAAAAACCTTTCTCTTGCGTCAGTCTGCACTATATTTTGCTTTTTTAATGCTTCTTCCTAGATTTCAGTTTGCTTAAAACAAGCAGTCATTTCAGTAAAATGGTAAATCTGATATGGCTTTGTTTTCAACCCAAGGCTTTATGCACTGTAGTTCGGGGATGCTGCTTTATTACAAGGAAAAGAGATTCCTTTCAGCAAACATGTTGACAATTACTTTTGTGAATGGAAAATCTACTAATATTATGCTACAAATGCAATGTTAATGGGGGTAGTTGTTGAACTCCACTTAAACTCTCTTGGTGGAAAGACAACTGATGTTTGCGTCTAATGCTTGGAAGTTGGTAAAGAGAAGGAAAAAGCAGATCATAGCACATTTGACTCGTGTTTTGAAACTGTTAGGCCACAACAGGGACAAAGCTGCTAGTAATTTAAATTCTGCTGCAGGCTGCAACAGACATTCAGTTATTGTCGCACAAGGTTTTTGGAGCACTGCAAATCATTTGTTTTAAGATGCTTAAAATGGCCACCGTGTGTTTCATGTGCGTGTTTGTCAACATTTTATTACTTAAGGCACACTGGAGTAATGCTTTGAGTAAAAAGGAAATTTTTTCTATTTTGATCAGCAGCATGATTCTGGAATATGATGAATGTGATTAAAGAATAATACGTTTTTATTCTTAAAACAGCCTCTAATGGCTTCATACAGCATTTTTCAGGTTTTTAGTTACCTTCATTTGTATTTAAAAAAAAAAAAGGGTTGATGCAAATGGCAATTCCATTGCATGGGGATTATGCTTACAGTTTGGCAATAGGCCCCAATTAATTAAAAGGAGGTCACTTGTAAAGTAACCCAAAGCAGTTAGTTAAAGGGCAAGGAAAGTTGAACTAAAGAAGTAGCTAGAAATGTTGTACATTATGTTTTGGGCTTCTGTATCAGCCTAGGCAACCACAGCCCTTTAGCAGTAAAGCTCTGTCTCTCCAAAGATGCCCCAGTAGCTCCCAATCTTCTTTTCTGCTGATTCACTTCACATGCTCTGTGCTGCTGTCACTTACTGAGCTTAGGGACCCACTCACAATATACAGTACACATAGAATAGAAATGTCACAATATAAGGCTGATTAGTAATTAATACAGATAATTACATGGCAGCACAGAAACCAGTGCAATTAGTATCAGAATTTAATAATCAGCCCTGTAGCATCAGTTTATATTACACAGCAACTTCATTTTCTGCTTGATAATTTGTGACCATCCCTAAAGGTGGCCATGGACACACAGATAATATCGTACGAAACCAATTTTCGTACAATATTCTGTGCATGTAAGGTTGAAAATGAGCCGACCAATATTGTCAGAAGATTAAGACATCGGCTGGTTTATTGGGCTTGACGGAAAATTTTCATTGGATGTCTTTGAAGGCCATTGTTAGTGCTGAATCGTCCGATACAGGTAGAATTCTATTGTTTCTACCTGTATGTCTGATGCTTCAACTCTATTCGTGTGTGATGAAACGAACAATCTTTCTTGGAAAGATCCAGCTTAAGATTAGCTTCACAGCAGCTGCTTAGGGCCCTCTGAGCATGAGTGTTGCAGACACTTTCCAAGATGGTGACCCCCTGTGATAAGTTTGAAGTCCTGGATCATTGCTGCTATTGAAACTTTAAGCTGGTGCAATAAGTTCAGTATATAAAAAATGGCATTTTTAGCCATATTCATTTTCAGGTTTAGTTCTCCTTTAACGATTGGAGGATTGTATTTCAACAATATCTGTTCTCCGCATCACAGCCTTTAGGCTAAGGCCAGACGGGGAGATTCGGGGGCTACAAGTCGCCAGGCGACAAAATGCCCCCGAATCTCCCCGTCTGCCCTAGCCCTTATCTCTGTAAAATAGATGCCGTATTTAACTGTAAACCTGTTTTATTGAGGGATCTAATGATGGTACTTGTATATCTACATTATTCTATCCTAGAGTGTCAAAGAACGGACTGTCAAGTTCTTTGTTTCTTTTAGCAAATCTCTGGATCAAAAGTGTCAATGAGTACACATCTTTGTTGTCCCCAAAACATAGCTGTGTGGGTGAGGGTTTAAAACCCACAAATAGCTTGTTCTTGTCTCACTTAAATACATTTTGTAGTTGTCAAAATTGTCTGAACTGTATGAACACTTGAGAGCAGTGATTATTCATTTCCTTAATAGATGCATTTTTTAAGGTTTTTGCTTTTTTACAAGCCGGTGGTAAATAGTGTAGTCTTGTTTCTGTGCATTATAGTACTATTAAATTGCTATTGAAGTCTTGTTTCGGCTTTGCACAGGTGTTTAATTATCTTCCCTTCATTATTTCTTGTAATATAGCACACTTCTCATGGAGATGGACGGCAAGATGTACCCTCCCGCTCTGGGCGCCAGGGAGCACGCTCTAGAAATTCAATTGCATCATGTGCTGATGAACAACCACATATTGGGAATTATCGACTTCTTAAAACAATAGGCAAAGGAAACTTTGCTAAAGTTAAACTTGCTCGGCACATCCTTACTGGCAGAGAGGTATGGTATTTTCCAAAATTTGCAGAATTCCTAGCTCTTGCTTTGTGGTGTCTCTTATGCTTCCATTCAATATGAAAGCTACATATCACCAAGGGTAGGTCAGGTTTCCAACAACAACCAAATATAATGTGCAGACAGACAGCCATCCAGTATACAGCTATGGCTGAAACTTGTTAATCTACTTATTAAAGCAGAAATATGGAATAAAATTTGTGTGGTGGTTCAGCCTCGCTTTACATGTATAAATTGACTCACGAGGCAATTTTCAGCAACTTAAGGAAGTGCAGCGCGTTGTCACATAATTACAAGCCACAATATCATCAGAGGTTTGGGACTTATTTTTCTGAGACAGAGTTATCTATTCTTGCCATAAACACGAAAGTGTTGATATTGAGACAAAATGAAATTGTCGACCAAATTCACAAACTTCTATCTCCACTTTTGTAAATTTGTCTTTTCAATAGACCGTTTTCAGATTTTGTCCTTTGCACAACATTTTAAAGACATTTTTTCTGAATTTGTCTTCAGCTCTTACTACACCAGTCAGTCATAAAATTGGAATTTTTGGGGAGGGGTTTATTTTACCTAGGAAAAGTATACATCATTTTTTTCAAGATAACTTGGGCTTTCTAAATCTGCCTAAGTGTTTGTGTAATTCCACTTCTGTAACAATATACAAGGGTCTAAATACAATAAATGCTATTTTGCATAATATAGGGATTTGTATAAGTAATATGTTTTATTATCTTAGATCATGTCTAATTGCTGCTAAATAGCTGGGATACTTACATTTCCTTTAGGTGATATATTAACTCAAATTGCAAATATTACTTCATTCATTAAGGTAAAACTAGTAAAATAATCCAAGTGTGAGGTAAAAACTTTAAGTACCAAACTGTATAAAATACGCTTCTTTTGTTTAATCATTGTTCCTCTTCTTTTGTTAATGAGGCTTTTACACCTATAGAGTTGGACACAAACTTGTGCCATGACTATAAAATGCTAATCCCTATTAATATGATAATTACCCAATGGGGCACCTACAAGAGGTGTGAAATGCAGATTATCTGAACCAAAGCAGAGCAAGTTATGTTAGAATTGATCTGACACATGAGGAAGAGTTATACTGAGCTTTACTCCATTTTTAAAATGTCAGGAGAAAATGTCGTTTAAAATGCCGTTTTTTTGCACCATTTTGAAAGACAAATTCATAAGTGTCTGTAAACTGTCTTTCTTTCAGTAAAATATGAAAAGTGTCGATTGAGTTGGAATTTAGTCTGATTTCTGTTTGTGAATATAAAGTATTTTACACCAGTATACCACCACTTTTACTCCAAAAATGGGTTATCTCCACTTTTGTTAATTGCCCCCAAGTGTATTGATTCATCGCTTTGTACTTTGCTTGGGTCAAAATTGTACAGTATATTTTAATATAGCATGAATGTCCTATTTTTTTTCTTTAGGTGGCAATAAAGATCATTGACAAAACTCAGTTAAACCCCACTAGTCTACAAAAGGTAAGACCAGACTTTTGTTCTTTGTTTACAATTAGATGCGATATCCAGCATTTCCTTGCAGTTAGCTGTTACAGCTTTAAAAATCTTGATTTCGTATGTCCTGTATAGTTATTCAAACCTACATTTTCTTACTCTGACTTTTAGAGAAGGAGGTTTGGGACCACTGCTGTACACTGAATGCCAACACAGAGAATCTCCAGTTGAAGCCAGTCCTAGATTGGCTTTGGAGGAACAGTAACCTCAAAAAATAAAAGTATCCTAAAGTAATGAAAGTATAATGTACTGTTGTGCTGCACTGGCAAAACTGGTGTATTTGCTTCAGAAAGACTACTATAATTTATATACAAGCTGCTGTGTAGCAGTGTGGGCAGCCATTCAAACCTAAAAGAGAATAAAGAATAAGCAAAGGATATACAGCATATACAGATAAGCTCTGTAGTATACAATGGGATTCTTCTGAACTTATCTTTTATCTACTATGTGTTCTGTGCTTCAATGGTTGCCCTATGACTACACAGCAGCTTATTTATATAGACTGTAGTTGTTTTTCTGACGCAAGCACACCCCTTTTACCAGAGCAGACACCAGTACATTATATTGTCTTTCCTTTAAAACACTCATTTTTTGATGTTACTGTTTGTTTTATTGTGCAAGTGCCAGTAGGAAGCTTGCTCAGAAGAGGGCACTAAGAGCTTAATGGAGCTCAACACCTCCCACTGTTCTATATATTAATATATATTCATTTTATATTAATATTGTAAGATAAGATAAAGCTGCTGTTTGGGGGGGTGGGGGGAAGTGTCTGAAGGTAAGTGTGGGAGGCATGCAAATTAAGGGGTTAGGGCTCTTCTCCGGCTTTAATTTTGACAAATGCTTAAAATTGTGGTCTTCTGCTCTAGTTACATTTAATTTGTAAAGGATTATAACAAATCTTCAGATCGGACAGATCTTCAAGCCCTTTCAAACAGACTTTACAGAAATAACTGGTTCATTTAACATCAAAAAGTACTAAATTATTATGAGCACTTCTGTATTGTTGAAAGTTGTGAAGTTGTGCAATTACCTCAGAAACTCAAAGGGCTAGTCCACATGGGTAGATTCTGGCAGCCAATCACCGCTTCTTTGGGACAACTAAGGAAAACGCAGCGCTGTGTGTGAATAGGCACAGGCGACTATTTATTTTAGCTGGCACAAGACAGGGTAAGCAATTAGGGAGGTTAGTCGCCCCAAAGAAGCGGCAATTAGTCGCCAGGCGACGAATCTCTCTGAATCTTCCCGTGTGGACTAGCCCTATGGGTAGTGACACACTGGCAGATTCGCGGAGATTTAGTCGCCTGGCGACTCATCGTCTGTTCTTCTGAGCAACTACTCGCCTGTTCTGGGCAACCATTTCCTCATGAGGCAACTTTGGGCAGCTTTGGAAAACAAAGTGTCGTGTGTGCTTAGCGCAGGCGACTTTTTATTATAGCTGACTGGAAGACACGCAAAGGCAGTTCGGGAGATTGTTGCCCAGAACAACAGGCGATTAGTCACCAGGCAACTATATCTCCCCGAATCTGCCAGTGTGTCACTACCCTAATATAGTTCATATGAACAATGGTGTTCTACAAAGCTTATCTGTTATCTCCTATGTAAACTGCCTTTTTTTTGTCCTTTTATTCTAGCTTGAATGGCTGCCCCCATGGCTACACAGCAGCTGGTTTAAATAAATTATAACACTTTCTGAAGCACGCACGCAACCTTTTACCAACATAGGGCAACAGTAGAGCTATATGAATTGCTCGTTTTTATAATTCCATTTTTTTTGTTACTGTTCCTTTAAGGGCAAATGCAAACAATCTGTTTTGTCGGCTGCACAGAATTACCTTTCTATGGTGACAAAATGCCTGAACGGAAATCATCACGTCCAAATTACTCAAATTGCGTAATCTCACAATGATTCAGAACGAAGAATCTGTTTTGTGCAGGCTATAATGCCTCTTGTGTCCTTAAAGACCAATGATGCATCTTCACCCATGAGTTTTAAAATATCTCTTGTACCAGTTAAAGAAAAGTGGCAAAAAAAAAAGCTTGCACAACCAAATTGTCTGCTGATTCTTGTTATTCTGCTCTTGAGTGTGTTGACTGGTTAAAGTGTGGGGGTTGTAGTGGAATGCTGGGAGAAATGCAACAAGTCTTTGACCAAAAAATGTTTTCTGAGCCACTGCACGCATCAGCAACCTTGTGTTTCCAGAGAACTGCTATTTAAATGGATCATGTAAAAAGCCATCCCATTGGTAAAAGTAATTATTTGATATTTATTTTGTGAATGCATTAATTACAGAGACCACTTACACTGAACATGCTCTTTATTTATAAACAGGTGTATTACATTTGGGTATAGCTCAGGGTGTGCAATAGGTCCACAAAGCATGTTTTGCCCCAATTAGATCACAAGAAGGTTACCAATATGTTACGACTAACCAAAATTCCAAAAGCTTCTCGATAGGCTTATCTGTACACACCACAATTACTTTCAAGCTGTGTCCCCTTTCTTCAGTCTTTAAGGTAATGTTTAGTATGTTATAGAATGGCCAATTCTAAGCAACTTTTCAATTTGTTTAATAGAAAATTAAATTAGCAAATTGTCTCAGAATATCACTCTCTACATCATAAAGTTATCTCAAAGGTGAACAACCCATTTAACCTCCCCTCCCCCTCCCCCCTCACCAGGAAGACCCACAGTTATTAATATGTATTTATATTTTGCATCGCTGTTAGTAATACACAGTGGAGGCTTCCACACGGAGTGCACAAACCAGTGTACATAGAATTGCATCCATGTACACTGATCCGTACTAGTGGGCAAATTTTATTTTAGGCAAAAACGTATTGAGCGTAGTGTCTCTTTGAAAGCAATGCAAATTTTCTAATTTAAACATTAGCATTTTATATTAAACATTGTAACTATTTTATTTATTGGTCTGCCCTTTTTCTAGAGTAACATCTGCTGATTTTGTCATGCTGCAACACTCCCTATGACTTGTTACAGAAAGCTTGTTGATAATGTAACATTTTCTGCTTGCTCAGCAGTGCCTTGGATTAATATCCTGTTCCTTTTGTTAAAAGGAAAAAGGTATTTGATTTAATTAAACAAGAGGCAAGTCCCTGCGTGAGCATTGCTGTACTTTTTATTTACTTTTTTTTTCTACAAATATAGGGTTTACTTTATCTAACCCTACCTTTCAATACTTATATGGACCTGTTATCCAGAATGCTCAGGACTTGGGGTTTTAATGTAAACATTAAATAAACCCAATAGGCTGCTTTTGCTTCCAGTGAGGATTAATTGTATTTTAGTTTGGATCAAGTACAAGCTACTGTTTTATTACAGAGAAAAACTTTTTAAAATGGGGATTATTTGGATAAAATGGAGTCTATGGGAGACTCTTTCGATAATTTGGAGCTTTCTGTTTAACAGGTTTCCAGATAACGGATCCTATACCTGTACTAGCTGTTAATCAAAACTCCCAGTGTGGTATTATTGGTCAGTGTACAGGGCCAAAACTATGGCCCGCCCAACAGATTAAGGGGCAGATTTACTATTGGCGAATTTCGAATAAAAATTGTGAAGTAAAATCCGAATATCGAATTCAAACGATTTCATCGATCAATCAAATTTTTTTTTTTTTATTCGATCAAAAATAATGAAACCCAATTCGGCAGCTTGGATCTAGCGAACTAGGTGGTCGAATAGGGGAAGTACTTCAACCATCGAATATTCGAATACAATTTTATTTGAATATTCGATGGTCTAATTTGCATAGTCGAAGATTTGAATTTTATACTTCAAATTCTTCACACGAATTCAGTAAATCTGCCCCTAACTGTGTGTTTAGTACAAACTTTAAATATTCTTTTGTTTGTCAGTTTAAAATGAATAAAATTCTTGTTTGCTATGCATAAACTTGCAATTAGTTTTCTACACGTCTCAAGTATTTATAGTGTTTGCCTACCTTAAAAAATTGATGTAAAAGGGTTTCCTGCATACCCAGTCTACAAATGAAAATCATTAAAGGGAAGGGCTTTTAAGCACTGTTTTTTTTGTATATAACATTTCTTATTTTAATGTAAATTCTCTTTCAGCTTTTCAGGGAAGTGAGAATAATGAAGATTTTGAATCATCCAAATATCGGTAATGAATTAATCAGTTAGACTGATATTTTTGCCAAGATATATGAAGATCAACTCTATTAACTTCTGAAGTATTAACTAAAAAGTACATTTTTACATTTTCTGACTTTTTGATTTGATTGCTAATGTAAAGTTTAGTCTAAGAATATTTATAGCAAAGCAGTTATAGTTGCATATGGCTGTATTGGCAGCCCTATTGTACCCCAACTACAGTTTTGCTTTTTTTTTTTTTTTTTTTTTTTTTTTTTTTTTTTTGACAACTTCACTTGTGGGTGCCTGCATCACCCACCTCCTCTGCCTTTAACTGACTGGATAGGCAGACTTTTTATTGTAAATCACTGAATAGAGGAGGCCCTTTTGAGAATCTCCACCTCCCAGGTAATCGCTGTTCAAAGTAGAATGTGTCAGATTTTTTTTGGAAAGTTAAATGCTGAAAGTGAAGGCTATGCTGGACTTCCTATGATGACTGCATGGTAGTCACTCCAGAGGAAGACAGCCATGTTTAAAGGTCAGAGAGCATTTAGAGCAGGGGTCCCCAACCTTTTTTGCTCGTGAGCCACGTTTAAAGTGGACCTGTCACCCAAAAAAATATTCAAAATCACTATTTTATCACATTAGTC
>CM044445.1:81821358-81852243 GCA_024363595.1 Xenopus borealis
TACACTGACATAACCCTGGTTAGTTTGTCCCATTTGGTTGTATCAAAACACTATACTTGTGACTAGTCTCTGTCACCATATTTGGTAGGGGCATAAATCCTTCGACTCGGACTCCTCCGTTCAGGGTGCCTCCAACTGGTGTGGGACCTTTTATCCAGAATGCATGGGACCTGGGGTTTCCGGCATACTGGATCTTTCCGTAATTTGGATCTTCATACTAAGAAAATCATGTCAACATTAAATAAGCCCAATGGACTGGTTTTACTTCCATTAAGGATTAATTCTTTCTTAGTTTGTATCAAGTTTAATGTACTGTTTTATTATTCTTATTATAGAAAAAATGAATTTTTTTTACAATTTTGGATTATTTGGATAAAATGGGAGATGGCCTTTCCGTAATTTGGAGCTTTCTTAATAACGTTTCCGGAGGGATCCCATACCTGTACTAATGTTTCATGCTGTTTGAAAGAACACGGCTTACAATCTATAATAATAAGTGACATCAACTGGACTTGTTTTTTTTTTCGTTGAGGATGTTTCTCTAATCATTCAACTGGCTTTCTCAATTCAGTGGGATGACTAGCAAAACGTCTTCCTGGAAAAAGAAAAATATAGTAAGTCTAGTTGATTTAACTTGTTACTATAGATCTATGACAGCTCAGTAATTTTAAAACTATATGAAGGTGTCTTCTACTTTTTGGAACAAATCAAGGAACTACTGGCTAGGAAGTTGATACACTAACGTATTGGCCATCCAAGTCTGTTACTTTCAACATGAATGAGGATACAAGTTTCGGTCTAAATCTAAAAGTCTTTTTCATTATGGCTTTTAATTATTAAAAAAAATGCAAACATTCCCTAAACCTAAAGATTAAACAAAAGGCAAAAAAATTTAAACTAAGGTTTTAATGGCTCAGCTGGACTCCACACTAGTGAAACAACCGGGTGTGTGTACAGCAGAGAAATTCTTAAATATGAAGATTACCTGGGGAATAGGACATTGTAACATGTTGTATTTTATTTCATTACAATTTAAGTTTATTAGAAGTTGGTACATTTTTGCAGATGACAGCTCCTTGTTACCAAACCAAATATCCCGACTCTACAGTTCTGGTAATTGATATAATTTCAGACCACTGCAAGTTATCCGTAAGGTTCATGAAGTATCCCTACACCATGGCATGAGAAAACTAGCAGCAACATATCTCAATGAATTGTTTGGTACCTATTTCCGGTACACTTTCATCCAAACTGTGTTATAGGGAAAAAAAAAACGAAATGTACAGGTTTAGATGGGTCTTTGTTTGGGAGAGATTGCAAATAATTATTGGTCTGTTTCAAATTAAACATAGACTTTTTTTATTGGTATGTGGCTACATTTGTAGCCTGTTGGTTTTCCTATATTTTTTCAGCGCATATCTGGTAGCTATAAGTCTGTAGAGCAAGGTGACCGATTGTACAACAGAGTGGTAGTTTGTGACTTCTCACTTCCTTGTTGCTTGTGTATTGGATTGCCCAGCACAATAAATGATGGATATTATGTTATAAAATATATCCTTAGGATTCTGGAGATATATAGGTCAAATTATTTTCTGTACATTGAAGAATTCACCATAGAAGGTGTGTTTATTTCAATAACATCCAGTCAATGTGATTCCCAAGAGGTCTCCTTTATTGTTGTGTTTGAAAATCAGGAGCTTGTATGAGTACATTTCTTCTATAAATGGAGGACATTGTTGTTGTATTCACCCTTTTTTAAATGTGATTTTGTGTCTTGGCTGCAATTCCTCTGTGCCAAGTAGCAGAGACTAAAGGCCACATGTTAAAGTGGGCAATGAATAGTGCAATAGCACGTATACTTTGATTGCATAATAATATATCCTTTAGTATGGCAATGTTCACGTAGCTGTGTGATGCATGTTCATTCAGATTATTTAGCTTCTAGAGTATTCCTATTGAAACCATCACCTCTGCCCCATGTCTCTCAAGCTGTCTGTGCCTGATATGAAGAGGTGGCCATATGACCAGACATTTATATACTTTTGTAAAACCTGTGTAACTACAACCCAATTTAAAAATTTTTTTTAAAAGGGTTGGAAAACTGTATAAAATGCAAAGAGGGGGATGATTTGCAAATTGCCCAATATATTAATTGCAAATAGTACAAAGACAACATAAGTGTTGAACTGATAAATGCTATTTTTTTTTTAGGAAAATGTACCCAGTTTTAATTTGATGTCAGCAACACATTAGAAATAGTTTGTTCTCTTTCTTAAACCAAATGCTAAATCATACACCACCAAATGAGGGATTAGATTGGTTCTTTTTATAAAATAAAGCTTCTGAAAATATTTCGAATATAGCATTGTAAGTGAATTAAAGTCCCAAATTATCTTTCTTAGCTAGTATTTATTTATGTAGCTGTACTGTTTAGTTTCTCCACATCCAAATGCCATTCTGCATATGATGGAGTCCCCTTTGCAGCCCTCCTCTTCTAAGTTTGTGCACGGACAGTGTGCTGCCTCAGGATTTAGGGTACATGATATGCATGTGCATCTGTTATCATGCACATAAAAGTGATACAAGAATCGGAGGAAACATTCCATTCCGGTTGAAACTAGAAGGTTATTGCTGCCCTGAGGTCTCTTCCAGCACAGCATCCTTCTACTGTAAAATTACTATGTCTGGTTATTTTACTAGATACTTTGAACTTTGTAGTTCTCTGAGTCACGCATTTCCTTTATCTTGTTTTTCTAGGTGAGGTTTTTGACTACTTGGTTGCACATGGACGAATGAAGGAAAAAGAAGCAAGAGCTAAATTTCGACAGGTGCGAAAACGGATGTAAACAATTATAAACATCAAACTACAATACTGTGATATTGTGATAAATATTACCTTTTTTCATAAACAAATCAATATTTTTAATAAAATTTGTAACTCTTATAGAAATGGACAGAAATCTCTGAATTCATATACTGTATATTTATTTATCGATTTTAAAATTCAGTTGGTGCAGAAGCACTTTTTCAGCGAGCCATAATTTTTTTTTTTTAGATAGTGTCTGCTGTGCAGTATTGTCACCAGAAACACATTGTTCACAGAGACCTCAAGGTAAGAAAAATAAGTGTCTTGATCAACTGAATACTGGTGAATATAAAAGTAAAGGAAACTCCTTTTATAAGTTTATTTTAAACATTGAAGTGTTATTAGTAAAGAGCTGAATAAAAGTCTTCCTTTTCCTCACATGAATGGGTTTTTAAACCTGTCCTGTAGATCTGATGATGCTCAGCACAGATCTCGGTTGGGCAGAGAATGTATTGTCGTTCCACTTTGGACGCGCACTCCTGTAACTCCTCGGAAGCGGTGTAAGATCAAAAAAAGCTTTCACATCAAGTAACTGAACATCTTATGCGTTTTGTGTGTATCCACATGTAGTCATAGGTGACGCTCCACTTCCAAAGAGTTACTGGAGTGCCCGTCCAAAGTGGAACGATGATGTAAAGTAAGTTCCCCTACGGGTTCGGGGTGCAGCACCCAGACCACCAATGGAGTGCGGTGAGTGACCCTGCTTTTTAAATTGCATACAAGATTAAACAAGTGGCGTGTGTGGGCAGTTACACTTGAGAACCGCTTCTCAAATCTGGTGAGCGTCTGAACTACAAATATCTAATTTATAAAAACAAATGATTGAGAGACACAGAGAGAAATAACTTTGCAGCACCTGTATTTATTTAATATTAGCTTTGACAGAGGCTGTATTATCACTTATTGATATAGCGCCAGCAATTTACACAGATCTTAATATTCTTTTTCAACAAACAAGAGGCTTAGAATAATTTAACATACAAGGGTTACAGAATAAAAATGGAATAGGAAGGCCTTGCTCACCAGAGCATCTACCACTGACCGCATGCCAGGGCAATTTAGCCGAAGACAAGCTTGAGGTGGCTGAATCGGCAGCTAATAGTGACTAGTGTATGACCAAGCTAGTGCAAACGGCAGAATCTGCAAGTAGACTTTCTGTTTACTTTTTAATGTTGTATATGTTTAATGCACATTTAAAGGAATAGTTTGGTATATGTAAAAACTGGGTAAATAGACTGTACAAAATAAAAACGTTTACAGTATAGTTAGACTTATAGGCTTTATACATAAAATTTTTGCCGAACAGAAAACTACTTTTTGCTTTTCAGCTCTCTTGGTTTACACTGCCTGACTGCCCGTTGTTACAGTAACCAATTAGTGACTTGAGGGAGGGCCACATTGGTCATAACTGTTGCTTTTGAAACTGAGCTGCATCCTGAGGATCAATTGCAAACTCACTGAACAGTTATTGTCTGTGTGGCCCCCTTTTCAAGTCGCCAGTCACTCCAGCCTTTATACATTACATTTCTGGCTAACTGTTAGAAACATTTTTTATGTTGCACAGCCTATCTATTTACCCAGTTTTTATTTTTACCCTGAACTGTTCCTTTAAAGAGAATATTATTTGCTGATCATGTCTCTTTACAATTGTGTCCAATACACTCTGCAGGCAGAAAATCTTCTCCTGGATGCAGATATGAACATTAAAATAGCCGATTTTGGCTTTAGCAATGAATTTACTGTTGGCAACAAACTGGACACTTTCTGTGGTAGCCCTCCATATGCTGCTCCAGAGCTCTTCCAAGGAAAGAAATATGATGGTCCCGAAGTAGATGTTTGGAGTCTTGGTGTTATTCTATATACCCTAGTAAGTGGGTCTTTACCCTTCGATGGACAAAATTTAAAGGTGAGTTTCAATTGTAATGCTTAAACACATATTACTGGATAGTAAAGGATTACTGCCGCTCAGCATGCATATCACCTGTATCGTTTTCTATACATGTATCACATTTAAGTGATTAGAAGTAATACGGATGTGAAATTACAATTCTTAATATATTGTTATTATAATACTGGTCTGGTAATTTCCTTTACTCCTAAAATTCTAACTTCATCTGGAGGTGCGTGAATGCCCTGTAGCAGAGACAGAATTAACATGGCTTTCTGACCTGCCATCACTTGACAGCAGAAGCTGTAAGCAAATTTTTTTTTTTTAACCTTCTCCAATGCTTACAATCATAAAATGTTTTGTAGTCAGCAGGGTCCTTAACAGATGTCATTACAAAAAGATATTAAAAATATAATTTTTTTTTTACCATCGAGCATAGCATTGGCTGTGCAGGCTATTTTTAATTTTACCATAAAATTTTTGCCTAAACGTTTATATTACTTATCTGATCATCAGTGTTCCTCTATGATGGGGCTGCCATATTTGTGCAGCAGTAGTCCATTAACATTAGAGAAGGGACAGTCAAGTTGGCAAAACAGTCAGGTTTAGGAACTTAAAGTAACAATTACTTAAACAAGCAGACCTATCTGTGAAAATTGATCAACCTGACCTATAATTAACTTTTATGTACATTAATATTTTGAAAGTAGCTTTTTAGTGTCCTTATCACTTTGAGTAAAGAGAACTTTGCAGTGAACATCAAAGAAAATGTGCATGCTGATTTTACATGAAATAATGCAAAATGAGAATTCACCTAACAACTTGGCAATTGTTCTTATGCTTTTTCCTGTGGCTGTACCTAGTCAGGAATTCTGTCTTGTTTGCTATAAATAAGTGCCTTTAAGATTGTGCACAAATCACTATACAAATGTCAAACTGGAAGAATATAAAACATGGACAGTTACCTGGAAACCCATTATCCAGGAAACCCATTATCCAGAAAGCTCCAAAATACTAGAGGTCCATCTCACAGAAAGTCCACTTCAAACAAATAATTCTGTTTTTAAAAACAATGTCCTTTTACTTTGTAATAATAGCAGTACCTTGTACTTGTTGGTAACTAAGCTGCATGGATCCATATTCAGGGGAAAAGCAGTCCTTTTGGGCTTGTTTAATGGAATAGTAAAAATGAAAGTGCAAGGTTCCTGTGCCTTTTCTCTGCTAAATGTCTGTCCCCGTGGCTATACAGCAGCTTGTTTTTTTTATAAACTATTGTAGGCTTTCTAAAGCAAACATATGACTTTTACCAGTGCTGGGCAACTGTGCGTTGTATTTTAGAGTTTTAGTAGGCTTACAGAAAGATTCCTTATCTGGAAAACCCCAGGTCGCAAGCATTCTAAATAATCTATACTATACCTATATTTCAACCCTCTTAAGGACAAAATAAAATAATAAAAAATCTAAGAATCTAACCAACTCTGAAGTTGAAGGCATTTGAACTTCTACTATGTTAATCACCCAAAACTTATTTCCAAATTGTGGTTTGTTCTAAAGTACATGCAGTTAATGACATTTCAGTTCCCTCTGGTCTTTCATCAGATCTGTCACACCCGGCCTCCAGACTTTGTTGCTAACAGTCAACATGGCAGTGGAACAATAATGTTATGGTCTTGGTGGTTGTTCTTAATGGTTACATATAGGGACAAATTTACTATTATTCCCCAAAAATAATTTGTTTCTATTCGATATTCGATTAGCATTCGATTTTCGAATGTTAATCGAATAGTTCTAGGCTACCTTTTATTCGACGATCGAATAAAAACCTATTCCATCAGTCGAATAAATCATTTGACTGAACGAAGAAATCATTCGAATGATTTGTACGATTCGAACGATCGAACTCTTTGATCGTACGAATCCTATTCGATCAGGACTTAGTCTCAGAAGCCTATGGGAAGCTTCCCATAGGCTTCTATTGCAATTCCGCAAGTCCAATCTGCTGAAGTAGGCAATCGAATAAACTTAAAAATGTAAATCCTTCGCTGGTCGAATGATCGAATATTCGTCCATTCGACTCCATTTGAATGTATTCGATTGTTCGACCATTCCCTGTTCGATGATCGAATATGCCAAAATTCACATATTCAACCAAACGAATAAATCCTACGTTCGAAATTTGATCGAATTCGAACTTCAAATTCTTCACGTGAATATAGTAAATCGGCCCCTTAGTGATGTGGGAAAGAAATGTGAGACCCTACTACAGAGTTAAGTGCACTCTGGTGAAAACACTTATCCTTGTGACGTTTTTATATTTGAGATGCTTTCCATAAGCTCCAAGTCACCACGTCTATGGGAAGTTCTGAAGCAGATTTGGTTTTTCCCATCACAACACCTACTTTGTCTATTTACCACATTACACTAATCAGAATTTATTTGATAGCTGCACAAAATGGAGTAACATTGTTCTGTTTTAAAGAGTGAACCAACAGTGTATTAGGTAATAGAAATATGCTGTATGTTGTTCTTGACACATTATTTTTATTTTATATTTTGCTGTTTTAAGCTGTATATGAAAATCTGTTCAAATCGTTTTTCTTTTTCTAGGAATTAAGGGAACGTGTATTAAGGGGGAAATACAGAATTCCTTTTTACATGTCAACAGACTGTGAAAATCTTCTCAAGCGCTTCCTAGTTCTGAACCCAAGCAAAAGAGGCACTCTAGAGGTATGTTTTTCTAACGTGTTCACTAACCTCTCTAACTCTTCTTAAGAATATATTTGGTTACTGTTCTCGTGCTTTCCCAGGTAGTTGAAGAAATGAGCTGTATTAGCACTGCCCTGCAAATTTGCAAATTGACATATTAAGCACATTATAAATTGCAGAGCTGATTTCTGTATACATCTAGTTACACCAGTGGGGTCAGTATAGGTTTAGGGTCTGCTATAGGTTATGGGTCAAGCTTACTATGTGCTTTGGTTGGTTTCCTTTAGGTAGTCTGGTTTCCTCCCACACTTCAAAATACACAGCATCGGTAATGCACTACTGATAACATTGTTGTATGTGAGTGATAGTGACCTTAGGTTATAACTCCCACTCTTCCAGGAACTGGTGTAAATAATTAGGATCTCTGTAAAGTGCTGAAGAATATGTAGGAACAATTCAAAAATGTTGCCTCTGTTTTTCACCTATTTGTCTGTGTTGGTATTGGGTGTTGGAGCAGATGGTTACTTTCTTTTAGAAAAATTGGGCTAATTGTCTGTATGCAAAGTACAAAGGTGTATATCCTGCAAGAAAGTAAGATGAATTAATAATCAGAGTTAAAATACAGAGACCTGAGTTGTGATGGGAAGCAGTGTTAAGTCAACATTGTAACCTTGCTTGTGGGTTGCCATAACCATTTTAGGAGAAATGGCTATTGACATTTCATTTATAAAGTTCACTTGAATCCTTTTTTAATTTATGTATTCAACCTACATTATTATTTTTAAAGGAAATTTTGTTTCCCTTTGAATCCAATTTTTTTTAATTTTATTTTTGCTGTAGCAAACTATGAAGGACCGGTGGATCAATGCAGGACATGAAGAGGATGAACTGAAACCATTTGTGGAGCCTGAACTAGATATTGCAGATCAGAAGAGAATTGGTAAAGATAAAAAAAGCCTCCCCTAAATTCCAACAGTCTTCTGTTTTTGCATCTCTAAACTGTTTGAAAGTATTTATTTTGGGAATTAAGCATTTGGCTTTACTAGTTAAGATGTCAATGCATGACCAAAATAGATGCACTGTATTTCTGGGAGTATTAAGCCAGATCCTTAAAGAAGGTATTTGGCAAATCCATGTGTAAAAAAAGGAAAAAATAAATCAAAGAATAATTGTTTATACTCTTCTTTTTGTAGACATCATGATAGGAATGGGATATTCCAAAGAAGAAATCCAAGAATCCCTTAGCAAGATGAAATATGATGAAATCACTGCAGCATATTTGCTCCTTGGGAGGAAATCATCGGAGGTATGTGTGGAAAGACTCGGTTGTGTTTATAAATGTAAAATTGTCAGCAGAGGTATAGATCAGAAATTAATATTTGCTTTCCTTTGCACCTGGTAACAAACCAGATGTTTACCTTATGCTTAGAGTTACTATATCCTCAAGTTTTGTGCTCAATGCAAAGGAGATATCCACGTTATGTCCTGTTCCGCTGGTTGCTTTTCCACTTATATCATACCTTGACTCTTGACCCCTTTTTTTTAGGGTATTATAGCAGTTAAACAGAATCATAAAAAAGGTAGTGGCTAACCAACCTGAGAGATGGGAGTAATGGGCAATTGTGACTGAACTGATTTTTATTCAAGTCCTTGGCAGGCAGCACACGGATATCAGGGGTTTCTCCTTTAGTTGAAATGCTCTGTCAGAGAAAACACCTGCTGTGTCATTAGCTTAACACTGCAAACTGAGCTAATAACACTTCATGGAAGTTAGGGATATAAAAAATTAAACGCAAATCGCTGCATATTTACTACTCAATATTTCCATTAGACAATACAAGAAAATTTAAATGTGTAGTTACATTACATAATTACATTGGGTTGAGAAAAGGCAAAGTCCATCAAGTTCAACCCCTTGAACTTTTTCCAGTAGGAGCAAAAAGCACCCTTATTATACATTTGAAAATAAAGTGCTATTACCCTGATCTTATCAAGAGGATTGTGTTTTCTGTAGAGCACTGAAGGCAGCCATGTAGGGCTGTAAGGGAGATGCTGCACAGATAAATCATAAGCTATTCAGAATACTCTTGCATGCTGACTGGATGAATATAGTTCGTCTCTTGTGTGAAAACTTCTTTTTATATAAAAATAAGATTTGTGCTGTGTGTAATGATTGACATTCTGCCCATTACAGTGGTGGTCAGAAGGAAAACTATGATGTATAAGGTTTGAGTTTTCGAGTCTTTGCAACACATGTACATGTGATGAGAAAACCCTTATTGCCCCATTCCACATTTTAAAATTGAAAACCATGAAAGAAATCACAAAAAAACCATTGCAATGCATGGTCCATTACAAGCCCCTAATGCAAATAATAGTGGTCTAGCAAAGCAGTGAGAAAGACTGCACATTACTGTTTTAAACTATCAGTACACACTGCAAATTTACAAAAATGTTGTTTGGTAGACGAGGATGAGCAGGGAATAACAGTGCTTTATTAACAGGTTCATGCAGCCGTTACACAATTGCAGTACTTCCTACTTTCACTTTTAAACTGTACAGAAAGTCCTGTGTATACACAGCACAAGTCCTGTGCACAGTGACACCCGCAGGTCAGTTGTATAAACACCACAAAAAATACATTGGTAAAATGCAAACTTTTTTATGTAGTTCTATAGAAAATGTTCAAAGGTATACATTGTGGAAAATGAACCATCTTCAGTTAGATGGTCTAGGGGACACCAACACGACTCAAGCTAAACTAGTAGCTATTGAGACAGGAGTCTGGTGATTTAGTTCTAGCACAGCTATACTGTGGGCAACCATTAGATTTCATAAAAATGGTAGTCTCTTGAATCATAGTTCTCACAGGATGATTAAATGCTAGACATAACATTGAAAACCCAGTTGTTTTTTTTTGTTTTTTGTTTTTTTTTTGCTGGGACCAGTAAGGGTTATTGGCAGTTATCCCTGTTCGTTCAGCATCATACTCTGGTTAGCTGTTGAACAAGTATTTTATATAGTAGAATAGTATTTGGAGGCATGGTCATTATCCCAATTGTGTATTAAAACACCTAGCTCTTGTTTACCTATGTGTATAATATATGTACTGTATGTGAATGAATGTGTGTGTGTGTGTGTGTGTGTTTTTCTGCTTACACATTGTAAAGCATTGAGTACATTTGTGGTTCTCTTGAAATAAATACAATACAGTAGTAATGGTCATGTAAACTGTTTTGACTTTATGCAGCTGGATGCAAGTGATTCAAGTTCTAGTAGTAACCTGTCACTTGCAAAAGTCAGACCGAACAGCGATTTGAACAACAGCAGTGGGCAATCCCCTCATCATAAAGGACGCAGTATTTCATCTAGCCAAAAACAGAGACGGTATAGTGACCATGGTACGTGTTTTTAGTAAAAAAAAAAAAAAAAGCTTTCAAACACAACATTAATGGATTTTAGGCATTCTCATAATGATTCTTGAATTTCAATTTGTGCTACCTATTTATACCTGATTTAATAATTCCTCATTGTTATAATTGGGCTCAGAAGCCTTAAAGGGGTTGTTCACCTTCCAACACTTTTTCAGTTCACTTTGTTTCAGATTGTTCACCAGAAATAGACTTTTTCCAATGACTTTCCATTTTCGATGTGTGACCTTTTTTCTATTATTGAAGTGTAAGTCTTATTTTACAACATTCTAAAGCTGCTCCAGGAAGGGGGGGGGGGTCAACCCTCTAAAGCAGGGCTGTCTAACTGGAGATCCACAGGCAGGATGTGGCCCTCCAAAGGATTTTTATGGCCTCCATTCAGGCTCCATTCACTGTATGACATCATCATTTTAATTCAGTCCAACATGTTGTATGACATACAATTGGCCCACTATATCTTATAAGTTGGACAGCACTGCACTAAACTGTTCTAAATTGAAACATTTAGTTGATACATTTCTTATTTCTGTAGCTGCTGAGCAGAATCCCTGTAACAGTTCAGAATCTGCACCTGAATTACAGAGATGTCAGAGTGAAATCCCAGAGACATTTAAACTTAGATTTTGGAAAAACCGTGAAAAAAATGGAAAGCAACTGGAAAGTGTTTATTCCTGGTGAACTGAAAACAATTCAATTGAAAAAGTATTTGGAAAGTGAACAGCCCCTTTAAGAGCAGTTATAGTGACCCTGTAAACCGCAAGTTAATTACTAGAACATGTTGCTCCATCATTACCAAGAATTTGTGTTGTACTCTAGTAGTCTCAAATCTGTTGTTATACTTGCTTCTGTAATGATGTGAATCATGTCGGTAACACTACTGCAATAACTTTGGGAAATCACACAGGTAAGTAATAAGGAGGTGGCAAGATTTAAGCTTCTACAAGAAATATTCATTTATGTGGTCAAGATACCATTATGTACTCCTACTGAGTGTGTTACCACAGCAGCCATCAAGGGGCGGTACTGTAAGGGCCCCATAATTTCCATGACCTTGAAAACCAATTAACTAATATTGATCAGTATGTCACAAGGTGCCCCAAATTTTGTGTACCTCCCAACTGTCCCGTTTTTCACAGGACAGTTTCAGATTGAAGATAACCCTGCATTTTAATAGTCTTTATTATAAAATAACATGTAAAATTACTCTGATACACTGCCATAAAAAAGACCCAAACATGTATGTTATTTTAGCTGGTCCCGCAGTTCCTGCAGTTACCGCCTACCCAAAACGAAGTCAAACTAGCACAACAGACAACGATCTCAAAGAAGAAGTTGGGCAGTCTCGAAAATCAAGTAGCACTGGAAGAGGAGTGACACCACCAAGTCCAATGCTTGGAAATGCTAGCAATCCAAATAAGGCAGATATTCCAGATCGAAAGAAGAGTTCTGTTGTTCCCACTGTAAGTGCGCTTAAGAGTTAACTTTTGTGATCAATGGAACCTGTATGTAAAATTGACAGGACATAGTGGGCTTGAGAAGTTGTGGTGTACACTTACCCTTGCACAGAGAGCTAAATAGTAGTGTTGCGGTTTGCACAGGTACACTTTGGGTGTGTATATTAATTATGAAACATACATTATTTTCACTTTAACTACTCTGCTTCCTTAATTTAATGTTTTGATTGTGTAATATTTGCACATGTTCAGCAGTTGGATGTTTTAGGGCTGGGGCAGACAGGGAGATTCTGTCGCCTGGCGATTAATCACTGGCGACAATCTCCCCGAACTGCCTTCTCCCTGTCCGCCGCCTGTTAAAAGGAAAAGGCGCCAGCGCTAATCCACACACAGCGCGGCGATTTCCACAATCACCCGAAGTTTCCTCACGAAGTAACTTCGGGTGATTCAGGAATCTCCCTGTCTGTCCCAGCCCTTAGGCTCATGCTGCAGATCATTCGTTATCTAAGGGATAAGCAATGACTCTTAACCTGACAAATATCTTATCACGTAACACTGCACCCAGAGGCTATATTGCAATGAAGATACTTGGATGGACACTTAAGTGAAACATGCTCTTTTCTTTTGGGAGTTTACTTCTGGTCTTTGCGGAGTTCTTTTGACATTTTGGTTTAAGGCATAAAGTAATGTTCACTAGCCATCTGTTTACAAATATTCGGACCATTATGTTGCCATATACTTGGTATATTTATAATCTACAGAGTAAGCCTCTGTGGTGCTCTTCCTGTGGTTATCCATCCTGGCTGTATATTTTTACTTTACACTTACAATTATCTCTAAATTTAGTAGACGTGATGCAGTTTGTTATTACTGAGCAGTTCTGTAGTTCGTAAAGTAAATACCAACTTGCATGCAGCTGCCCTAAACCTGTACAAATTGATATGGCCTTAAAGGACAAGGGAAGCTACCAAAGCAGTTTGCCAATAGATTAGCCACAATAGTGCGAGCTATAACACTATATTTATTCTGTAGAATGCTTTACCATACCTCGTCAAACAGCGCTAGAAGCTCTCTCTCGGTTTGTTTAGGATAGCAGCTGCCATATCGGTTTGTTGTAACATCACTTCCTGCTTGAGTCTCTACCTGCTCACTCATAGCTCTGGGTTCAGATTACAGTGGAGAGGGGAGGAGGGGGAAAGGGCGAAGGAGCAAACTGAGCATGCTCAAGCCCCTAGCCCTGGAGGTTTTTGCTGAAAACAGGAAGTCTGATACAGAAGCCCATGTGTACACAATAGAAGGAAAGAAATGCTGTGTCTTTTGACAGAGGACTCTGAGCAGCATTACTTTGAGAGTTTACTGGTGTATTAATATAGACCTTTTTGATAAAGCTTACTTAATTTTAGCCTTTCTTTATCCTTTAAGGATTTTGGGTGGTACCCATATGTTTCTCTTAATTGTTTCACAATATGACTGTTTTGTAAACTGTTCATGAGGAATTCTAGCAAAGCATTATTGTTCAACAAGGCTCAGAACAATTTTCCTTGGTTTTCAAGTGCTACCATATGTGCAGATTAAGCTGTAAAATACTGTTTGCGGTGTTTCTGTTGCAGAGTAATTCTACATCAAGTGGTATGACGCGCCGGAATACATATGTTTGCAACGACCGAGCTCCTACAGACCGCCATTCAGTCATTCAGAATGGCAAAGAAAACAGGTACAAAACAGAATTTATTTTTTTCACAGCCAAATGTAAAAAAAGAAAAAGGTTAATTTTAAATTCTGTACAGCATGTTGAAATATATATTACAGAAGATCTGATTTGGCTGAAAGTGAATAGAAATGTGTAAAATGTCACACACACACACAGCAGCTGCTGTCCAGAGCTGTGCACTTTGGGGAAGGTACAACATATGCTTCATTTATATCCACCACTTGGCCATGGTAGCATGTTTTATATGTCTCTTCATTGGCTGAGTGAACTGCACTCGGTGGCCTTTTATTGGGCACATACCCTAGCAACTGAAAAGCATAAGCCGGCTGAGGGAAAGTATTTTATGGTTTATTTTTGTAAACCATTCTGGAAAAGTTGGGATTTTTTTTTATTGCAAATGATTTTATTTGTGTATTTAACGTAAAGCTGTGAACAGCCCAATATAAGTAGTCTCCTTATGCTAGTTTTTTGGCAAGTCCTTTTAACATAAATGTTAATAATCCAAAAGCATAATGTTACTGAAGTAAAAAAAAAAACATTATGCCATTTTGATATTGTACAGTGGTTCGGTTAGAATTGCTGTGCTTTTATTTTATTTTATAATGTCAGAAAAATAGATGTTTGGGTTTTGTTTAGGAGAAATTGTATGTTTTTTTATATACTTGTTTAGTAATGAATAGCTAGTTTTTAGAATGTCAGACAATAGTTCTAATTAGCAAGTCTCTTAATGATTTTAAATCCTTCTGACACTCACAGGGATAATTCATTAACAATTAATTCATTGCATCTCTGTTATTGGTGCATTATACTGTTCTGTCTGCCCAAACCTATTTTCCCCCAACCCTCCCATCACAGCCTGACAGGAATTTTCACTTATGCAACTAGTCCTGCATCAGTTTGTGCCATATCTTCCATCTTTGCTCGGCTGCGGCATCCGAAGTCGATGTCCATGTCAGCCTCCAGGCACTCCGAGATGTTACAACCAATAGCCAGTGAAGGGGATAACTTCAGCCCTGAGTAAGAAAATCTGTGGAATTAACATGTATCCCCTCTGCCTTTCAATGTTGTACTGTCACCAGTTGTGCCACAAAGTCCAACGTCTTCTTGCTCTCAAAGTCCATTTGTTTTTGGGGGGTTTTTTTTGTATGTCCTCCATGGTAATACTGTCAGTTGGGAAATCTAAAATGTCATACTACATATATTCTTATCTAATGTTGCTGCTATTGTAATGGTTAAAGGGGATGTAAAGGCAAACAAAATAAAATCCCAATTTTACTTTAATGAACAAGACACCTATCTCCAATATACTTTAATTAAAAAATGTTTTTATAAGAAACCTGATTGTATGCAGCGAAATTCCCCCTTTGCTTTACTTGCTCTGACTGTTGCAGATAGGCGGTCCCTTACTGCTCTGCAGGGAAATCATACATTTTTAAATGGCAGGGGAGGGAGGGACTTCCAAGAACTCAAACAGCTTTACTGTATGGCTTCCATGGAGATGATATTTGAATTGTGCTGTTTTGATAATTTGACGATCCCTAAGCTTAACAACCCAACAGAAGCTCAGAACACACTGAGCATGTGCATGGTCTTGGTCTTGCAAAGATGTGTAAAAGTTACAAGATGATGACCTCCTGTGGCCAACTTTGAAAGCATAAATCATTTATTTAATTGGGCTTCTGGTGCATTAAGTGTAAGTTAAGTATACAAAATACAGCAATTCTAGCATTATTCTATTTTAGACTTTTTTTTTCCCCTTTATGTATTTAAAACCCTCCAATAAGTCATGATTTTTGATCCTTACAACCTGCTACTGTTTGCAATAAAACATTTATTATTGCAAATGCCTTTGGTCAATGATTAGAGCCTTAAAATTATTTTTGAATGTATTCTGTCCCAATATGGCACACTGCCATGATTGTCTGTTAGTGAATGTTACATGCTTTTACGTCGTTTATAAAATATTGTCTGTTCTCCTTTGTAACTACATTAACCCATATATTTATGCAAACTCCTAACTGGTCTTAAGTCAGTGTGCTATTTTACAATTCTCAAATCTAAATAACAAATATCTTCTCACAGCACAATTCCTGATCAAAGGACTTCAGTGGCATCAACTCACAGCATAACGAGCACCACTACTCCAGACCGCATGCGTTTCCCAAGAGGAACGGCCAGCCGCAGCACTTTTCATGGGCAGCTCAGAGAGAGGCGCACAGCTACTTATAATGGACCACCGGCCTCCCCCAGTTTATCCCATGAAGCCACACCTCTGTCACATACTCGAAGTAGAGGCTCCACTAATCTTTTTAGTAAATTAACTTCAAAATTAACTAGAAGGTAAGTTCTGATGCTTTGGGATGTCCGCTATTCCTTGTCACTATTACACAAAGAACACATCATGGAAATGTTATTGTATTTTTTTTTCTGTAAGTTTGTAAAGTAAATGTATCTCTACATTTATGCTTGTGCCCCCCCTCCCCATGAGCTAAATTTGCCTTTCAATTAACTTGATGAAGATATTGACAAATAAGACAATATGCACATTTTTTTTTTTGTACTTCTGCAGTTCTCCAGTTTGAACTCTTAAATTGCTTTGTGGTGTAAAGATCTAATGGTCTGTTCTCAGGTTGTCTCTGTCCTTGGCAACCACTTAGCATTTTAGGTTTCACTTTGGAGAGAGGCAGAAAGGAAGGCAAAGTGATTCAGAATTGCACATTGGTTTAAAATTACTTTTATCGTCAAGAAACTAAAGGTTAATTTAAAGGTGAACTTTTTATTTTTCTTTTTAATAAAATGTACATAATACTTTATGGATATGTCAATTTATACATACTAAAAAAATGCAATTTACACATCTATTTACCAACGCCTTGTTTAGAAACGTGCTTTGTTACTAACACTAATTTAGAACTCGTGAGACTAATAAATGCAGACTGGGGCCTTCTAAGACTTACGAGTTTTGTAATAAAATTGCTTAACAGGCAGTAAGTACAGTTTCTCCAAATGATCCTCTTAATGCTCTTGGTTTACATTCCTCCATATACTTTCTTTTTCTTTTTCATTATTTATTAGTGGTGTTCGATATACCCTATAGCAGTAGCAGGTTTTGAAGTGTTTGATGTGTGCGTATGCATGCCTCTATTTTATTGTGTATGTGTGTACAGGGTATAGGATCTGCTATCTGGAAACCCATTGTCCAGAAAGCTCCAAATTACAGAAAGGCGGTCTCTCACAGACTCCGTTTTATCCGAATTTTTAAAATATATTTTGTTTTTTTGTGCAGTAATAAAACAGTACCTTGTACTTGATCCAAAGTAAGATATAATGAATCCATATTATAAGCAAAACCAGCCTATTGGGTTTATTTAATTTGTACATGATTTTCTAGTAGACAATGTATGAAAATCTAAATTAGGGAAAGATCCTTATCAGGAAAACCCAAGGTCCTGAGCATTCTGGATAACTGGTCCCATGACTGTATATGCTAGTGGGGCTCATTTATCAACACTTGGCAAATTTGCCCATGGGCAGTTACCTATAGCAACCAATCAGTGTTAATAAATGACCCCCAGTGTGTGTATGTACAGTATGTATGTGTGAGTATGTGTGTGTATACACACACACACACACACACACACACACACACACACACACACACACTTCCTTTAAAAATGTAAAAACAAATTCGGCCAGTTTCAGCAGGATTCTGATTTGGCCGAATCCTTGTGCCTGGCCCATCCGAATCCTTAAAATCGTGACTTTTCGTCACAAAACAAGGAAGTAAGATTTTTACTCCCTCGCTAATTTGCATATGCAAATTAGTGGTTGTATTATGTTTGGTATTCAGCCAAATCTTTCGCAATGGATTCAGGGGTTTGGCCGAATCCAAAATAGTGGATAATAATTGGTGCATACCTTATTTCACTCATTGTGACCTTTCCCTGAGGTCACTTAACTGAGCTTAGGGATTCGCTCACAATATACAGTACACATAGCATAGAAATGTCACAATATAAGGCCAATTAATACAGATAATTACTACATGGTTGCACATAAACCAGTGCAACTAGCGTCATAATAAAATAATCAGCCCTGTAGCATCATCTTATATTACAGGCCAACCTCATTTTCTGCTTGATAATTTGCCACGACCAATAAGCTTAGCTTTTCAACAGCTGCTCAGATCCCACTGAGCATGTGAGTGTCAGACACTTTCCAAGATGGTGACCCCGTGTGGCAAGTTTCAAGTCCTGGATCATTGCTGCTATTGACAAGCTGAAACTTTAGGCTGGTGCGATAAGTTAATGATCTAAAATATGGCATTTTTAGCCATATTAATTTGTAGGGCTTGGTTCTCCTTTAAGCATTTAAACGTGCATTCATAAATTAGACCTATGATTGTGCGTGAAGAATAGCATGTTTTTGCCCAGTTTAAAAAAAATTTAAATGAGGTCACTGCTATTAAAGGGGTTGTTCACCTTTGAGTTAACTTTTAGTATAATGTAGAGATTGACATTCTGAGACAATTTGCAATTGGTTTTTGAGTTATTTAGCTTTTTATTCAGCAGCTCTCTAGTTTGCAGTGTCAGCAATTTGTTTTCTAGGGTACAAATTACCCTGGCAACCCTGCATTGATTTGAATAAGAGACTGGAATATGAATAGGGGAGGGACTGAATAGAATGATAAGTAATAAAAAGTAACAATAACAATACATTTGTAGCCTTACAGAGCATTTGTTTTTAGATGGTGTCAGTGACCCCCATTTGAAAGCTGCAAAGAAACAGAAGAAAATGGCAAATCATTAAAAACTATGAAAAATAAATAAATAAAGACCAATTGAAAAGTTTCTTAGAATTGGCCCTTCTACAATATACTAATAGTTAATTTGAAAGAACCACCCCTTTAAATGAATGTGTGATTAGAAGCAGTGACACATCTTATATAATAATAATAATAAGAGGAAGGCCATAGCAATGTGGACAGTAAAACTCTGTCCCCTTGAACAGAAAATGAGCGGACTCTCCAAAGATCTCAACATACAGGCCAAATTAAGTAAAAAATGTTTGTCCTAAAAAGCATTGTATTTCCAGCTGCAAGGCACTTAGTCATGGGCTTGCCCCACTGTTCATAATGCTTGTATGAAGGATGTCTGTGTGCAAGTTGCTTTGTGTGTTTTTCAGTGTTCTGTCCTGCTGGTGATTTGTTTTTCCCCTGTAAGCCAGATGCCCTGTAGTGAAGAGTGTAATGTATATAGTCACACATACTATCTTCACTGTGCTTTAAAGGAGTGTTTGGTGCTATATATTCTATAGAAGCCTACTGGCCTGACCTATAAAAGTGGAGATTGGTGAACTCTGGTGTGCAGTCATTACCCTCACATTAATTAAATAAATGATTCCACTATTAGGATTTGTCCCTGTTTTACACATGGGGCAATCACTTTGCATTTCTCCATATCTCTTTGTATACTGCACTTGAATGTATATGCTAAGGTGGTTATTTTACCACAAAGTGTGTGTTTTGAAGCAAACTGACTGCTGTAAAAGTAGAGATTCTTTCCTCTCAGTTGGGTGCTCTATTTACTGCTTGTTAAGTTTGTTAAAGTGAAAGTGGTGCAGTACGTGTTTAAAAGCACTACACATACTGGAGCTACAAGGGGGGCAGAGCCAATCCTACACCTAGTACAGCCACCATTAACCTGCAGCACATACACACATACTGCTTTACATCAGGTAGCATCCATGGACTGTTTCTTGGCTATCAGATGTTATGTGTAAACAAAAGTGCTGGTCTGAATGGAATTACTTCTATTGTCATTCAGTCATGAATAACTCCTATGCAATAAATGGCATAGCTGCCTTTTTTAGACCTACCTCCATGAGTATCTTGCACAGTTATGCTTTTCCTCCCTCTTGCCAAAGCAAACTACAAAAAAATTATTTTTTTAAAGTATGACCTCTAGAGAGAGAGGTTTAGCACAATAAGTCCGTAAAAGGTTATGCTAAAGCCAGGTGAAAATATTCTTGTTTTATGCAACTGACTGATCATTTCAAAACAATGTTAATGTGGTACTGGTCCCCTAGTAAAGAGCTGCATTCCATGTTCTGATTATGTATTAAACTATGACAACAAACAAAACACACAAAGGCAATTGCGATTGGGTGCATCACAGCCTCCTGCTGCCATTTGGGTTTGGATTCTGGTATCTACCAGTCTTTTCTTGGCCCAAAGAGGACTTCAGATGTTTCCCTAACCTTTTCAAGTGTGTGTAAGGAATCTGAAATTTAATGTACTCGTACTGTATAATGCAATGTTTGGCAGCCTAAAGTAATTTACATCAGCTTGTTAATAATGTCAGTTCAGTAATGTTATGTTTTGTATCTGCTGCTTATTTGAAATCTTTCTCAGGGCCAAGTAACGCTAAACTATGTACAGAAATGCTAAGTTTACTTGTTATTTTCTAAAACAATAGGGAAGATCTAGATCTGGCTGGTCCAGGAGTTATGTTGACGCATCGAGGCATACTAATTCCAATTAGTGACATTAAATGTTTTGTAATTTCTGATTTAAATGGAGTTCACATTAGTTCCAACATGACCTGCTTGTAACCAACTCTAATAAAAGTGTTCAGAATGATTTTGCTTGTGTGAAATACTTAGTCCAATACCATTCAATGTTAAATATAGTTCATTTTACTGCTTAAACAGAGGAGTTTTTTTGGTTTTTTTTATACTTCCACCTTCAAAGATGCCATAAATGTTTTAAATTTGTTTTAGGATCGCAAGTGGTCAGGGTAAGTTAGGACTATGCTGTCTTTCAGCAGTTCTATCGGCCAAATGTGACCTTTGGCCAGTGCGATATTCCATGCTTCCTGAAATACATCTGAAATAGTCTCTATCGTGTATTATTCTGTGACACCAGTTCAGAATTGGCCTTTTGCATTCATGTATGGCCAGTGCAACTGCACTGAATGTATTTAAAGGGATATTGTCATGGGAAAACTTTTTTTTTTCAAAACACATCAGTTAATAGTGCTGCTCCAGTAGACTTCTGCACTGAAATCCATTTCTCAAAAGAGCGAACAGATTTTTTTTATATTCAGTTTTGAAATCTGACATGGGGCTAGACATTTTGTCAATTTCCCCTGGTCATGTGACTTGTGCCAGCACTTTAGGAGGGAACTGCTTTTTGGCAGGCTGTTGTTTTTCCTTCTCAATGTAACGGAATAGTATGCAGTGGGACATGGGTTTTACTATTGAGTGCTGTTCTTAGATCTACCAGGCAGCTGTTATCTTGTGTTAGGGAGCTGTTATCTGTTTATCTTCCCATTGTTCTGTTGTTAGGCTGCTGGGGGGAAGGGGGGAGTTGATATCACTCCAACTTGTAGTACAACAGTAAAGAGTGATTGAAGTTTATCAGAGCACAAGTCACATGACTGGGGGCAGCTGGGAAATTGACAATATCTCTAACCCCATGTCCGATTTCAAAATGAAATATAAAAAAATCTGTTTGCTCTTATGGATTTCAGTGCAAAAGTCTACTGGAGCAGCACTATTAACTGATACATTTGAAAAAAACATTTTTTTCCATGACAGTATCCCTTTAAAGTAAAGTTTTGAGGTATTGAAACTTGCACAGAGCTCTGTTCCAACAAAGGAATTTCAGCTTGTTTAATATAAAATTTGGGATGTAAGTACTTTGCATTATATTGGAAAGTAAACTTGGAATTCTGTGACTTTTTTCATACAACTTGGTTGTGATGAATGGGGAGGCTATTAATTATTACTGCAATCTGTCTGTGAGCAAGATGGAGTTACAGTATGATGCACTTTGACCTGAACTGTGTGAAAGAAGGTTGTCCATGATCCTATATTATACCACCATATCTAATAATCCAATTGGTAAGACCAGAATGAATTGGGCTGTCTGTGATCTCACATGGCAAGTGGTTTCTTGTGCTAATCGTGCATTATTCCTTAAAGGGGAACTCTGGCTTCTAAACCAAAATTTGATAAAGTGAGCCACATAACACAGAAACCCCTAATAAACCCATCACAGTTACTGGTTTCTTTAAAAAGTATGAATAAATGTAATTCTCTACGCTGAAATCCAGACATTTAACAGTTCTCTTTATGCATCATTTGAAATCCTGGCAGGGAAAGAGGAAACCACTTCTCCACAGCTTTCAGACAGCATGCAAGAACTACATAACCCAAAATGCATTGCACTTTGGTGTTCCTTTCCCTATTGAAATCATGTGTGCAGGGAATTGTGGGGTTTGGAGGACAGATGGCTGCTGATACAAAATAACATTAGTCAGCCTGCTCAGCAAAGTAGTCAGACAGATCAGCAGGGGGCTAAGCTTAGGGAACTGTTCCAAACCATTAAAAAATATGCAGACGTTTCATGTTTTTAAAGGATACATAGTGTGTAAAAAATAATTAAATCATTTTAGATATAGAAGAATTGTGCTTTAAAAAGTAGTGTTTCAGAATGAATTGAATTGAATATTTCTTCAAAAACCCTAATAATCCCTCCCTTCCACTTCCTGCTCCCTGTATTCCCTGGCTGTGCAGGGGGGCTGGCGGCTCTCCGCTCACTGTAGAACAGGAACCAATCGGCAACTAGCAGGACTTGATAGGGGACTGGAGCCTGTCTGTGCTTGTGTGACTGCAGGGCTGTGGTTGGCTGTCCCCCTTCTTACTGTGCCTCTGACAGGGACTGTTGGGACACACCCACCCTTCATTTGAAACACAGACAAGGACCAGAGAACCTCTATAGGGAGCTCCAATAAAGGGGCTATTTCTAAAGCTAATATTCATTTTCAGCACCGTGTAAAAGCAACACCATACATTACTTGTATATAATTGCCTACAAAATTAAGGTTTTTTTTTTTTTATCCTATGTCTCCTTTAATTGATTTATATTGCAAAGTTGCTTGAAATTGGTTACTTTTCAAAAAGCTTGTTATGTTTGTGTTGAGTGTTTAATAATAATAATAATAATAATGATAATAATAATGCCTTTTTGTCCATAGACCTCAGATGTTGTTTGTTACAAGAAGATAGTTTTGCTATTTCTTTCTGTGAAAATAGAAATAATTATAATTGTTGGACCATTTTGCTAAATCATAAGCCCTTGCATAATGTCTGGGTAGCTTTCAATTCCGGGGTTCATTTTGGATCCATTTAGTAGCTGCTTTATTGTTTCTGGTTTTGCTTTGCTGCTAGATTTCATTATTTCTTGCTGAAACCTCTCCAAGCTTACGATATATAACTTAGTTAAATGTAAATGAAATGGTTAAATGTGAATTCATTTTGTATTTCTATAAGCAGACTGTAGCACATACATGTTTATTGCTCTTTTGCTTATGCATAGAAATTCCTTTAAGTCATTTCCATATGTTTTAAATTTGGCTTAACTGTGCATGCCGATTGCAACATATAGCTGGTAGTTCATTCAGTTAATGTTCTCTAGGCTGTTGTATATACACTTTTTTTTTTCTTTATTTTGCACATTTTGATTTTTCTACTAAATTTGTTTTTTTTTTTATAGAAACATGTCATTCAGATTAATAAAAAGGTAGGAATAAAGTTGCATATACTACCCACTCCTTTTTTTTTTCTTTCTGATTTTCTCAATACTAAACTTTCTGCTGAGAACTAAATATTTGTCCAAGGTGGAAAAGCCATAGAATTTTTTTCTTTTCGTTCTGTCCAATGGCTGCTGTACCTTTAATGATCTAAGCATGTCTTGTGCACTTGTACAGCCATTGTAGTCATGTGCATCATAAACTTCCATCTTTTTTTATATACTAATATACACTTAGCATGCAAAAATATTTGTGTTTTCCTTAACCAGTTATGTTTGATTTCTAAAAGGTAAGTGGGATGGGGCATCTTTATCTCTGGGAAATAGAATGAATGTTTTACTTAGGGGCTATCCACTGCCACTAGCTTTAATATGCAAGCTGATTCCATATAAACATATTTTTCAAATACGGGTATGTGATCCTTTATCGAGAAAGCTTTCAATTACGGAAAGGCCGTCTCCCATAGACTCCATTATAAGAAAATAATTAAAATATTAAAAAATGATTCTTTTTCTCTGTAATACTGCAACAGTACTTTGTACATGATCCAAATGAAGATTAATCCTTATTGGAAGCGAAACCAGCCTATTGGGTTTATTTAATGTTTACATGATTTTCTAGGAGACTTGGGGCATGAAGATCCAAATTACAGAAAGATCCCTTATCTGGAAAACCCCAAGTATAGAGCATTCTGGATAACTGGTCCAATGCTTGTACATATATTAGCATTTTGAAAAGTATATATTAAGTGGCTGTGCACACAGATGCAATTTAGAATAATTATAAAGCCAGCAGTAGCTGACTGTGCATTAGACTGAGCAATACAAATCAATAGAACGAAAAGATATATATACATATATTAGCATTCCAAGCTTTGCTGATTATGATATGTACCAGCAATTTTCTGCTCCAAAAATTAAATCTTTTTTTTTTTTAATTAAAATACCATTTGAGGGAAATGCCCTTCCCATAATTTGGAGCTTTCTGGATAACTGGTTTTCCAAAACCAGATCCCATACCTGTAATGTCTCCAAAAGAAAGAAGATATTTAAAATCAAAGAGTTCAATCATACGTCAACAGAGGCCACCCTCACTCTTTGGGGAGAAACATTGCAGATAAGGTTATTTGCTTCAAGTTAAATTTATTCTGTTTTTAGCGATTCTAAACCTCATGCACATTGCTTTATGTATGGTTTTTATTTAAAGGGCACCTATCGTTTAAAATAGTTACTCCCAACCAAAGGTGCGGGCTGATAGAGCCCGCATTCCGTTTGGGGATACCAGTACTTTTTTTTTTAAATGCCCCCCCCCGTCAGAGCAGGCAAGCTCGCTCCTGGTGTGAGCCGCCATGACAGTAGGTGCACATGCTCGTTTTTGCTTGTGACGTCACACGCATTAAGAAAGGTGGCCCCAACAGTGACCACTTTTCTTAATGCGTGTGCACGTGTCCGTGACGTCACGCGCACAAATGCGCATGCGCGCCTACTGTTATGGCGGCTCGCACCGGTAGCTCCCTCCCAGTGCAAGCTTAAAAAAAAAAATACTGGTACCCCCAACCGGAATGTGGGCTCTATCAGCACGCACCTTTGGTTGGGGGTAACTTTTTTAAACGATAGGTGCCCTTAAAAGGGATTCAGCCATGATTTTTATGGTGTAGTTTTTATTTCTAAATAACTTTAAATACAGTAGAACACCTGTTTTACTTTTTTCAGTGTGGCAGGAAAATGGTGTAAACTCAGGGAAATGTGCTACATAAAGGGGAACTCCAGCTTCCAAACCAAAATTTGATAAGGCGGCCAACATGGCACTTAAACCCCTAATATACCCATCAAAGTTACTGGTCTCTTTAAAAAGTATGAATAAATGTCATTGTCTATGCTGAAATCCAGCTGTGTAACAGTTCTACTGTTTCTGCATCATTTGAGAGCCTGGCAGGGAAGGAGGGACTAAAACACTGATGTTGCAAATTGTAGAAACTTCTCCACAGCTTAAAGACAGCATGCAGGAACTACATAACCCACAATGCATTGCACTGTGAAGTTCCTTTCCTTATTAAAATCACATGTGCAGGGAATTGTGGGGTTTGGAGGATGCAGGCTAAGGACAGATGGCTGCTGATGCAAAGTAACCACAGTCAGCAAGCTCAGAAAAGTAGTCAGTCAGCAAAGATCAGCAGGGGGCTAGGCTTAGGGAACTGCCGGAAACCATTAAAAAATCATAAAAAGTCTGCATATTTTTTAATTGATGTATATTGCAAAGTTGTTTGAAATTATGTTTATTTTCAAAAAGTTTGTTACGTTTTGTGGAGTTCCCCTTTAAAGGACAGAAGCACAGGTACTGTAAATGGCACAGAGTAAACATTGCAGCATTTCCGTTCTGCTTTGGGGCAGCATTTCTGTTCTGCTATGGGGCAGCATTTCTAAGACTACAGTCGCATGCACAACAAAACACTAGACCTAAATTGTGCATGGCTGTAGGAGTTGTAAACTGTTAAGCTTACTGGAATTCACTGTTTACAGAAGGACCCAACGCAGGATATGCATGTGGTTAGTATTCCACTTAAACATTTCCAGAGGGTAAACAGGGATTTTTAGCAAAAGCAGACTTCTGGGATAGGCACCCACTGTAGTAAATTACAAATGGGACAACAAAAAACCATTTTGAAATGCTGCAATGTAAAATTGAGATTTGGGTATAGCACTAACTGTATACTGTACTGCAACATTTTCTCTGATCTGTAAACAATTATTTGTGCTGCTGAATTTGAGCTCCATCATTTTCTGGCATCTGTGTTGGAAGGCCAGAGAGACAGAGGAGATCACTGCACGGCACTAAAATTAAACTGCAACTTTTTATCTATTTTCATTTGTGATAGGTCATGATTTGATATCAATCCCGTAAGCACAGGAACATGCCCACAAAAAGACTTCCCCAATATTCATATACTCTTCTGTTAAAACGTCTTAAGCTGGCCACAGATGCAAAGATCCACTCGTTTGGCGCAAAACGAGCGGATCTTTCCCCGATAATGCCTTTAACTGGCAGGGCTATAATGGGGTAATCCGAACGTTCGGCCCTATGGCCAAACTATCAGATTACGAGAAACGCAATGGACTTCCGACGGGTCAGTCGGAAGAAAATCCAACCTTCCCGATCGATATCGTGTCCAGATATCGGTCTGGAAGACCCGTCGGAAGCCCCCATACATGGGGAGATAAGCTGTGAAATTGGTCTAAACGACCCATATCGGTAGCTTTATCTGCCCGTGTATGTCTAGCCTTTAATTAGGCACAGTAATACTGCTAATACTTTCACTAGGTCCTAGTAAAAAACACTATGTAAACACTAGTAGCAATATAGGCTGAGCATGATGACCAGAGCATCTAAAGAAAGCATAGAACCCCCAAACTTGATATAAGCACATCAGTAGTTGACATTTTGTAAATAGTGAAACATGGGTAGCATAGCAATGTTGGCACATGAGTATCCCCAAGTTTAAGAATGATCATGTGCAGAAGTGGAAATTATTTAAGAAAGCACAGCCAGTCACAAAGGCTTGGCAGCCTTCAGTGCAAGAGGTAGAGAAAGGAAGGTGTGTCTGCAACTGTACCTGGACACACTCAGGAGCAAATTAAAGTGGAGAAATTCCTGAAAGTGACCT
The DNA here is from genome assembly GCA_024363595.1 of Xenopus borealis. Lineage (NCBI taxonomy): Eukaryota > Metazoa > Chordata > Amphibia > Anura > Pipidae > Xenopus > Xenopus borealis. Next base: position 81,848,672 of record CM044445.1, read on the forward strand.
TATATGTATGTGCCACTTCTCCATAAACCAACAAGGTGAGATATTAGCCAGTTGGTCCCTTATTTGAACATGTGGTCATGAGCCAGCTCCATGTGCACAGCCTGATGTAGAACATCCTAACTTGTCCAAACATCTAGGGGAGGGCAGGTTATATTCCTTTAAAAAGGGACTAAATATACATTTTCATTACACACTTTATATAAACCTAAGGAGCCACATGGCTGTCTATAAAGTTGTACAAAGACTTAAGAAGTGATCATAAAGATGCAGTTATTGAACACAACCTGTGCAGGTAGCTCCACTTTTTCACCCAAACGCACACCCCACATGTCTCTGGCACACCCATGCATTATTATTCGCTTCATGTGAATTGCTTCTCAAATACCATTCACAAACAGTCTTATGAGGTTTTATGAGATATCGTTATGCAGGTTAGATTAAAGTAATGCCTGCAAACGTATTCTATAACATTGTGCAAGTTGCAAGCATGACAAGCTGTTTGTATGTGGTGTTGGCGACGTTCATTTCGCACCTGTTCATATTCCATTATCTGGTGCCATATTGGACACGCGGAAAAGTGGAGTACTGTATCCCATATTAGAAACTAGATCTAAATAGTCTGTGCTATTTCACTCATTTAGACCTTGATGCTAGGTGTGGGTAGGGCTATAAGTAATGCAGTTGGTAGGGATGCATCGAATCCACATTTTTTATGAATTCGGCCGAATACCAAACTTCTTCCTTATTTGAAGAAAAACCTGCCTATTGGGTTTATTTCATCTTAAGCGATTTTCTAGTAGTCTTAATGTTAGAAGATCCAATTTATGGAAAGATCCATTAACCAGAAAACACCAGGTCCCAAGCATACTGGATATCAGGTCCCATACCTGAAGTGACTTGTAATTTTTCAGTTCAAGCTGCCCTTAGAGTTCTGACCTTTGGCATGACCCCATAGTGCCTAATGGGGTTCAAGATATAGAAAAACTATGGTTTGTCAGACTCCTAGGCCAAAAAATAAGATTTCACCCCAAATCTCAACCTATTTAATCTTCCAGCTGACTTTTAGGTATATCTGGGATGGCAAATAGGCTTCCTTCCATGCGGGGCAGCCCCACACTTTGGTAACGACTGATTTATTTTAGTCGGCCTTAGGTTGCCGAGTTGCTGCTGGGGAGTTGCAAAGTGTGAAAACTCAATCAGTGGTTACCAAACTGTGGTGCTACCCCCACATGGAAGGAAGCCTATTTTGAAAAGAAGTTAAAATAAAAATTTAGATGTAAATGGGGATCTCCACCCAAATAAGTTTTTTTTTTTTTTTTTTTTTTTTCATAATGAACACAAATGTAACTTTTAAATATACAATATTGTTGGGTTAATTGTAAATGTAGCTGAAAAGCAGGATTTGTTTATCCCTTTTGCTCTTTGGTTCTCGGGTGTCACAATCCACTTTAGATGGGGAGCGCACCCCGCTGTACCACCATCTGGGTAGGTATCGGTGCATACACTAGAAGACCTCCACCTTGCATAGGGACCACTATCCATATGCCACAAAAACACTCTTCCTAAGTAATCATTTTATTCAGCCTATAAACATACAGAATAAGCAACATTTTTGTGCACGTTATCCAGCCTTGTTAAATGGCCCAGTAGGGCCGGAAACATTGCTTATTCTCTGTGCGTGTGGGCTGAATTAAACTTTTCACTTAGAAACAACTTAGTATTGCCCCTCTGGATTTTATAGACTAGCAGTTACATTTACAAATCACTTTAAAAAGAGAACAAAACCATGATGACTACCCTCTTCTGAACCTTCACTACTGGGGACTCCTGAAACAGCAGCCATCTCTTTTACTGGCTCAAAATGCAGATTAGTACAGCGGGTAGAGAGGTGCCAGCTTCTTCCACTTTTGTGACTGCCTACATAGCAAACGTGCATTTAAATCAAGGACTGTGCATGCTTCTATGGGCAGATCACTCTGAAGAATATGTGCAAGATGGCACCCACCAACTACTTTTGGGTAACGATCCCCTTTAACAATATTCCCTTTCATTTTTTCTTTATGTGCAAAAAAAAAAAAAAATCTACAAAAAACTGTGCAGAGGTCAGAACAAGTACAACGTTTTGTTTTTACACAAAATTTGTGGTGTGCTAGCCTCCATTTGTGTACAAGAACCCAGTTCCAAGGGAGCATTGCTCTTTGTCTAATTTGTCATGTCTGTATAAAATCTTTTTTGTAGTCATTTTGTCTTGGGCTCAAGTTAATATTGCAGATATACTAAGCAAATAAGTCCTTTCCAAATGTGATTATATTTTTAGAGCTGCCTGGAAATGTGTATTGGGGCAATCCCCCCGGAGGCAATTTATTGGCTGTGGGATTTGCTTCCTTCGGGCCAGTGACTGTATGCGTAAATGTCCCTCCATAAGACTAACGTTGTCATTGCTTTTGCAGGATCAGAGTATTTACAAGGTTATAGTCCTTGCACTTGATGCAGCCCATGTGCCATTGCTCTTAGTGAAATTTGGGAGCCCCATCAGCTGTATAAATAATGTAACTGCTGAATCCATGAACTTGTCGGTAGAATTGCACAATAGTGAAAGATTTCTCTTCTCTCTCTCTCCCTCCTCTCCTTGCCTTTGCTCTTGTTTTTATTTTTTTTAATTCTCATTGAGGCTCCCGACCGAATGTGAAAGAAACGGGAGATATGAGGGCTCAAGGTGAGGGCAGATAACCCCTTTTGTCTCTTATTAAACCACGGGCTTTATTCCGTTTTAATATGCTCGTATGTGTCGGCAACTTTGCATGCCTGGCTGTCTAATTCATAACACATGAATGCTTCCCCTACAAATGCAAATGGACCTAAGCATGCGCTGCCATGAGAGTCTGCTTGTTTTAATGTTTCATTATACCTTCACAATGTAGTACCTGCCAAGAGTTACATAATTGACATGTATGTAAATAAAATGATGCTAATGATCACAAAAACTGTATTTGACCATTTAGCCTTAGCTCCTCCTACTCTGTAGTGATTGGTTATGCCAGACACTATTGTGTGTGACGCATAAAGCCTTAGGGTTTACATTCACTATAATATAGACCGTAATATCTTGAGAGAATATCAAATGGTCATGATGTTTGATTTTTGTAGTTTTTGAATTATTTGGCTTTTTGTTAACTTCTGTCCAGTTTGGAATTTGAGCCGCTATCTGGTTGCTAGGTTCATATTTAACCTAGCAACCAGAGAGTAGTTGGCCGAAGACTGGAAGATATAAAGTTAAGTAATATGTAACAGTAATAAATTGATGGCTCAACATGCAATCTTTTTTTTTTTCTTTGCCTGGGCCAGTGACCCCTATTTGAAAGCTGGAAAGAGGCAGAAGAGTAAGGCTAGGGCTATTAGTGCCATATAATTCTCTGTTTAGATCTGCTGGGGCACCATTGTAACGCATTGGTATGGAGCATCTGGAACTGTCCTTGCTAGGTAGTGCTAAAGAATGCTCCCTTGTTCAAAAAGTAAACATTACAAAACTAGGGTTAGCTTCTTTTCTCTTTACCCTTACATTTTTAAAATTG
>CM044445.1:81865981-81889746 GCA_024363595.1 Xenopus borealis
CACCCCCCTGTAGGCCCCCCTGGCCTACCTCTCCCCCGGTTGAACTTAGTGAACTCTCAGCACATGTGCAGTAGTACAAACTGGCAAATGCATCCTACTGCGCATGCGCAGCCAAGCTCCGACAGATCCAGGAAGAAGACGTTGCTGAAGAAGATGGTGCCCGGGAACATGCACGGAGGGGACCTGCATGGAGGGGTAAGTAGCGACTTAGGGGCACTTGCCCCGAGGGAGGGGGTCTGGGGGTTAGCGCGGGAGGGGTTGAATTCTCCTTTAATGCTGCTGTTAGCAGTTTGAAAGAGAATAATTTAAATCAGTGGTGTCCAAACTGCAGCCCAGGATGGATATGAATTCAGCCCAGCTTGAAATGCTTGGTTCCCAAGGAAACATCATGTCACAAAGGATATAGGAGGAGGGGGACTCTGCCCATTGCCCAGTAAGTAATAATAAGAAGTCTATTTAAAGGGGACATTTTGCATAACATTTTGCCTGATTTATTCTTTAGCTTTAGATAAAATGCCAGATTAAATCTGTATTTGTCTCAACCTAGATTCCAGGGCTTCAGATATATTAATTTATCTTCAGTATTGTTTTTCCTCATTAATTACTTATGAGGGCATGGGGCAAGGTGAGAATCTTGCCTCAGGCGGCACGGAGCAGCCAGTTACCAGGGGCGGCTAAAAAGCCGCAATAACGCTCCTTGCTCTAGCGATGCGATGCGACCCCTCCTCGACCCGCTCCGATGCTAAAAGTTAGAAGCACGGAGCGGGAGGGGGGCGGCAGCAGCAGCCCCTGGAGCGCCCCTGATTTCTATTCTATGTGTACTGTTTTCTTTAGTCAGTCCCTAAGCTCAGTAAGTGACAGCAGCACAGAGCATGTGAATCAGTGAATCAGCAGAAAAGAAGATGGGGAGCTACTGGGACATCTTTGGAGACACAGATCTTTACTGCTAAAGGACTGGTACAGAAGCACAAAACATAATGTACAACATTTGTAGCTACTTCTTTAGTTTAAGTTTCCTTGTCCTTTAAGAGTGAGAATGGGCAGTGCAGAATGACACAGACCACTACTGCATGGGGTTACAGTGAAATAGTTCTTATAGTTCTTACAAATAGTTCTTTTAATGGAGGACTGCCATGAACCGTATCCGAAACGAGCTTGCGATTAAAACCTTACTCTGTTTACAACCTACTTTCTGGTAAAACTGTAGGGGGACCTCCTGACTATATTGTGGCCCAATAATTACCAGTATTACTGGCTGGTCTGCCCCTCCTGTCTGCCCCCCATGAGCTCAGATTAGTTTAATACTGTCATGTTTTTACATTGCCACAGCTTAACAATAATAGGAGCAGCAGAGCCAGGTCTCTCAAACAAATAAGGGACAGGGAACAAGCTGTATAGTTCAACACACACTCCAGTTGGCTGCTGAGAACCACATCTGAACACACTGTAGGAAATATGCTGTTTAATGGAATTCAGTGGACCAGATGCATTTAGAAAGTCCCTATGGTGCAGGGCTGATTAAATGGGTGGTTCACCTTTAAATTTACTTATAGTATGTTCTAGAATGGCTAATTCTAAGCAACTTTTCAATTGGTCTTCATTTTTCCCCCCATTTTTTTATGGTTATTATTATTATTTGCCTTCTCACTCTTTCCAGCTGGTCACTGACAAATGCTCCGTAAGTTATTTGTTATTGCTACATTTTATTATCCATCTTTCTATTCTGTCCCTCTCCTAATCGTATTGCATATTCCAATAAATGCAAGGTTGCTAGGGTAATTTGGATCCTAGCAACCAAATTTAGCTTCTGAATAAAAAGCTAAATGCTCTACCTCAATAACCACAAATAGTAAAAAAATGAAAACCAAATGCAAATTGTCTCTTTACATTATACTAAAAGTTAATTTAAAGGTGAACTACCCCTTTAAGAATCATTGCAGATAGTTGCTGGATTGTCAACAACACTGATGTAACCATCTATATTTGTTTGTTGTGTTTGATCCCTAAATGGATCTACTGACAGGTTTGTAATTTTGTTACTCCATGGATGTAGCTCTGGGCATTAGAGTGCAACTAGTAGCCTAAATAAATAAATTCTATAAGTCATTTAGTGCCCTTTTGTCTATTTATGTATTCAGTCTAATATATCCTGTCCTGCAGCAATATTCTTCTGTAAATACAAATACAAATACACTGAATGTTCTTAAACAGAAGTAAGATGTAATGACAAAACAGGCCACTAGAGGTCTTCAATGCAAAACAGATTCACTGACAGTGTTGTGCAATGCAGAATAAAAGATTTATGAGGCTTCAGAGGTTTAAAGAAATAGCCTGATACTAATGATAAGTGCACATGAGATTCATGTAGCCTTCTTGGGTATATTGAGTATCAGATCCCAGTATACGTAGTTAGCTATTACAATTCCTCTATATATTCAATATACATAGTTGGAACATCCCATTCCAAAATGATTATCCCTTCAACACAGAAGGAATCAACCTCCCTGTTAGGAGATGGACATGACAACCCTACAGTCTGCTTGTTGGAACTATAGTACCTCAGTCAGTGTGTAGAATCCTTTATCTATAAAGTCTCTAAGCTGCCGCACTCTAATCCGGATTTCATTATCCTGTGGGTACTGGATCAAAAAAATGTATGTAGATAGTAGTACAGATCCGCACACCAAATGTTCAGAGAATTAGATGATCTTTATTTTACATATTTTCATATGTCCAACTTTTCGACCCCCATTGGGGTCACCCCAACAAATGTGCGTTTCTATGTACCGGGTCCCTGCTAAAGCTTTATTTACAAGATCTCCGGTGTCCATTCACATGTTAGCATAAGTCAGCTCTGATGTTATAGGCAGTCACTTCTCCCAGCACTTTATGTTAGGTATAGTGAGGTCTTTGAACCTCACCGGCTTCTCCGTGTTCCACTATTCCAACACCTTCCTTCTCGAAACTCCTTGTTTAAATTATTTCAGCTGCAGCCGGTTACCTCAAGCTGGCTCTGCCGACTCATCGCCGAATCCTTTAAAAATACATACTTTTTTGGTGTTACTCTTGCTTTAAGAAAAGAAGTCACTAAAACCTGGGGGCAATAGTTGCACCCAGAAATGACTGGTTAGTCTAGACCAGTGATCTCCGACCAATGGCTCTCAAGCTTCATGTTGCTCACCAACCCCTTGAATGTTGCTTTCAGTGGCCTCAAAGCAGGTGTTTATTTTTGAGTTCCCGGCTTTGATACAAGTTGTCATTGTATAAAAACCGTTTTATGGCCAAACACTCCTGTAGGCTGTCAGTCCACATAGGGGTTACCAAATACCCAATCACGACTGTTATTTTGCACCACCCAAGAATATTTTATGCTTGCATCACTCCCCAACTCTTTTTATATCTGAACATGTCTCACGAATGAAAAAGGGTTTGGGACCCCCGGTCTAGACTCACTTGAAACAGGTATCCCCTACATTTGTTACTGTAAAATCGTATCCTTCTAACTGGAATTAGAGGTTAAACCATGTCATTCTCAATATACAATATTATACTGTTAAGTAGAGATTTTGAGCCTCTCGTAGCCTGGAAAGCATCCCAGTATGTGAGGTACTCATTGCAGTTATTTTCCCTACAATCAACCTATTCATGTAAAATAGAGCCGTAACCAAGATCTAATAGAGGGAAAACATTTCTTCTTGCTGTCTCTAAAGGGAATGACATTATAGAGTGGGAGCAGACTGTGAGCAGTTCTCATATTGCTGTTTGTATTGCTCCATTCTGAAGTACAAAGTCCTGCACCATTAGTGTATATTGCTGGAGAGGGGCAATGATTGTGTTTATTATTATATACAATAAAAGATGGTGGCAGGGGCAAGTGCTAAAGCATGGGATAGTTTATATAGAAAGAAAGGTGGAAAGGGATATTGAAACACAACTTACAGCCAGTTGCTTATTTTCCTATAGACTAGTCATGAATTCTGAAATTGATAATGTATGGTTTAAAGACTTTAAGGAGTTTCTGGTGAAGTTAGAGCAGCAGGGTATGGAATGAAAAATATTTAGGGGAATATTTATCAAAGGTCAAGCTGGTTTTTACCTGAAAAATTCCTCAAGTTTTTGTGGGTATTTTTCAGTCCAAATTTTCGGGTTTAAAGGAGACGTTTTGTTTAAAAAAAATAAGAACGTACCGGTGCATTATACTCATTTAAATATAGAAGAATTGTGCTTTAAATAGTAGTGTTTCAGGCTGATTTATTGATTATTTCTGCAAAAACCCTAATATTCCCTCCCTTCCACTTCCTTCTCCCTGAATTCCCAGGCTGTGCAGCTCTCAGCTCACTACACTGTTGGACAGGGACCAATCAGCAGCTAGCAGGACCTGATAGGGAACTGAAGCCTGTCTGTGCTTGTGTGACTGCAGAGCTGTGATTGGCTGTCCCACTCATACTGTGCTTCTAGCAGGAACTGTTAGGACACACCCACCCCTCATTTGAAACACAAACCGGGACTAGAGAACAGGGATTAAATAAAGGGAGCTCTAATAAAGAGGGTATTATTTTTAGCACCATGTAAAAACAACACCATATATTACTCATGGTTGCCTACAAAATTAGGGTTTTTTAATTTATCCTACGTCTGCTTTAAACCCGAACCTGGAAATCCAAAAAAAACTCCAGCCAAAACCTGCCATGGTCATGTAGAATGGCAGATGTCCCTTGAACAGGGCCAGAACTAGGGGTAGGCAGAGTAGACATGTGTCTAGGGTGCAGAGTTGGGGGGGGTGCCAGGCACACACCTTCCCTGCCTCCTACCCTAGTCTGTGTGTGTGTCCATTTGCACACATGCACGCTTCCTTGTTTGCCTATTGGGTACTTGAACCATTTGAAGATGTTTGTGGCCTTTTTTTCGGTGGGTTTCGCTCGAAAACTCAATTAATTCGAGAGATTCAAGTTTTTTTTGCAGAAAACTCAATTCATTTTATTTGAGTTTTTCCCTACAGGAAAGTCAGCAGTTCCAAACTGAGTAGCAGTTTATTAGTTAAATCCTGCAGGGGAGACAGCCTGTTGGCATGTGAGCCATTATCTATCATGTAAATCAGCTGATGTAGTAATATATTAACAGAGGGATGAAAGAGGCATATTCACAGGGTGGATAACCTTGGGGACGTGCTGCCTATTGCTGGAGAGCAAGTTCTTTAGCAAGGAAATTGTTTTAATAAACCAGCTTATTGTTCCCTTCAGGCACATGCTCTTTAGAAAGGTGTATGCAAGGAAATATTTTCTAATCATATATATGTAGATTTTTTTTTAATGTATTCTTTTTTTTAAACTGTGCAAAGTATTCCATATCAGCAGTCCATAATAACTCACACAGCATGACAGATGTCTTTGTAGATGACAGGTTCCCGGTTATGGGTCAAAGTGAAGTCAGACAATAGAACAAATGCAATTAGCCCATACAACAAGTTAGGGCAAGAATTTATTTCAATTAAAATGTCACGGGGGCGGGTGAAAGGGTGATGTTAAACTGACCATAACTATGTTCATAATAACTAAGAACAATTCATTTTCTAGCCCACCCTAAGGGGTAAATTCATCAAAGAGTGAAGTTCCACCACTAGAGGGAAATTCCGCAGCTCTCCATTCATTTCTATGGGATTTTGAAAGGCGTATTTATCAATGGGTGAAAGTGAAATTTCACCCTTTGATAAATAGGCCTTTAAAAATCCCATAGAAATGAATGGAGAGCTGTGGAATTTCCCTTTAGTGGCGGAACTTCACTCTTAGATAAATTTACCCCAAGTTTCTATCCAGTTACCCACAAGCATTTCAATAAGTTGACAGTTTAAAAGCTATTGCCCAGGATACAGTGCTTCTCTCCATTCATTCTATTTCACTACTGTCATATAAAATATGATTCACAAGCCTATGTAATGAGACGTCGATGTCAAATGAACACAAGACTCAGTAGTTGGTGGTTTCATCTACAAAAGTTGTAGGTTTCCAGTGAGAGCTCAAAACTGTTATACACAGGTCTCTTTTTGAACAAAAACAAGGCTTATCTCTAGAACAGCAAGGGTAATATGTGCTTTTATATGGGCACATTGTAATGTAATTGCAAAGCTTTCCAACAAATAACTTTCTTCAGGATCACGACTAAGGGGTAGATTTACTAAATTCATATGAAGAACACAAAGTTCGATCAAATTTTTAAAAACTTCGAACCTTCGAATATGCAAATTAGGCAAATTCGACCATCAAATATTCGAATAAAATTTTATTAGAATATTCGACTATTCGTTGGTCTAAGTACTTCCCCTTTAAAATTTTATTCGACCACCTAGTTCGCCAGATCCAAGCTGCCGAATTGGGTACCATTATTTTTGATCAAATAAAAAAAATCTGATCGATCGAAAAAATTCGTTCGATTTGAACGATTAATCGATCAAATTTTTCCTGTTCGTTCGATCACATTGCGGTAAAATCTCGAATTCGAAGGATTTTACTTCACCCACTATTCCCATGGTCGAATTTCGAATTTTTTTAAATTCGAAATTCGACCAATAGAAAATCTGCCCCTAAGTATTGAACCATCTCATACTTTCACAAGATCTGATATACCTTGAGCCCAGGCTTCTAACTAAATCAATCAGCGCTAGAACTTCCCTTATGCAGTAGCAGAGGACCTCTTCCATGGAGTCTTCCCTGCAGCATTCATCCAGTCCCCCTAGTTTGGCTAATCTTTTAATTGATAAGAGCAGACAAAGCAAACATTTAAATTTTCCCATATTGACCAATAATGGCACCAACTACTCAAGTCAATATAAGTAGAAAATACATTAGATCATCAGATGATATACAGGTATGGGACCTGTTATCCAGAATGCATCGGGACCTGAGGTTTTCTGGATAACACATTTTTACGTAATTTAAATCTTCAAACTAGAAATCATGTAATCATGAAATAAACCCAATAGGCTGGTTTTGCTTCCAAGAAGGATTCATTATATCTTCGTTTGGATCAAATACAAGCTACTGTTTTATTATTACAGAGAAAAATGAAATAATTTTTTAAAATGTGGATTATGTGAATATAATGGAGTCTACGGGAGAAGGCCTTTCCGTAATTAGGAGCTTTCTGGATAAAGGGTTCCGGATCCCATAACTGTAGCCTCAAGTCTTGGAATCTGAGGTTGGCTATGGAAGGCCAATATATACAGTTGTACTCAATTTACATACGCTGGCATTCTCTTAACCATTTTTCAGAGAATATGAATGATAACACAAAAACTTTTCTTTCACTCATGGTTAGTGGTTGGCTGAAGCCAATTATTGTCATTTAAATCAAACTACCCAAATGACCCTGATCAAAAGTTGACATACCCGGGTGATTTAGCCTGATAACATGCAACTTGACACAAAAGGGTTAGAATGGTTATTAAAGGCAACCATTTTCCCTCTCATCTGTTTGCTTGTAATTACTGGGTGTGTATAAAAGGTCAATGACTTTCTGGACTCCGGACAGACCCTTGCATCTTTCATCCGGTGCTGCACTGATGTTTTTTGGATTCTAAGTCATGGGGAAAGCAAAAGAATTGTCAAAGGATCTGCAGGAAAGGTAGTTGGACTCTATAAAACAGGAAAGGGATATAAGAAAATATCAAAGGAATTGTGAATGCCAATCAGCAGTGTTCAAACTCTAATTAAGAAGTGGAAAATGAGTGGTTCTGTTGAAACCTAACCACAGTCAGGTGGATAACTAAATTTCAGCCACAACTGCCAGAAAAATTGTCCGGGATGCAAGGAAAACCCCACAAATAACTTCAGGTGAAATACAAAAACTACTGGAGGAAAATTTGCACTCATCAGCCCAGAAGCTGTGCATGGGACGTACTTGGACATTCCAACATGACAATGATCCAAAACACAAGGCCAAGTCAACCTGTCATTGGCTACAGCAAAATAAAGTGACGGTTCGTGGCCATCTCAGTCTCCTGACCTCAATACCATTGAGCCACTCTGGGGAGACCTCAAACGTGCAGTTCATGCAAGACAGCCCAAGAATTTACGGGAACTGGAGGTTTTTTGCCAGGAAGAATGGGCAGCTTTACTGTCTGAGAAGATAAAGAACCTCATCCACAACTACCACAAAAGACTTCAAGCTGTCATTGATGTTAAAGGGGGCAATACACAGTATTAAGAACTTGGGTATGTAAACTTTTGATCAGGGTCATTTGGGTAGTTTGTGTAGTGATTATGATTTAAAAAGAGTAAACACCGTTGTTTGACAATAAATGGCTTCAGACAACCACTAAACATGAGTGAAAGAAAAGTTTGTGTCATCATTCATATTCTCTGAGAAATGGTTAAGAAATTATAAATTCTGTCAGGGTATGTGAACTTGTGAGCACAACTGTAGACAGATACGCAGAGGGAAAAAACTACATAAACCATAATGGTTGAAGATCTTTTCGTTTCCCCAGTTTCATTTCCATCAGGGAGTGCATTGGGCAAAGTAAAATTCACGTAATTCTTTAACTCAAGTACAAGTAACTAGGTCTTTCAATTGCTTGGTAATTCACATCAGTCCCTTTTAAATGTGTAGAGCAGTTAGTAGATGTGATTTTATGAATTGATGTTATCCACAAATTGGCGGCCCTCTCACTCACCCCAGCCAGGTTATTTTAAGAGCTGCTCCAGAAGACTTTAAACTGCCACTTACCCAGGAGTCATTGTCACCATGTTTTTTCCCCACCTGTTCTAGTGTAGGAAAAGAGAGAAGACGATCTGACCAAATACTTAACTATACTCCCTAAGGACTGTATTCCTATTAAGCTTAGTAAGGGATTTGTAGCAGACTTAAGGAATGGTGATCCAAGCTACAAAGATCTCTTCTCTGGAAACCTCAGTCCCTAGCATTCCACAGACTAGATACTGTACCCCTTGGTTTATAGTTCACGTGAAACATTAATTTAAATAGTACACAGTCAGACTCCCATAACAGCTAAAAGTAGAGATTGAGTGCATTTATTTAGGACTAGTGTATTGCTGTCCCAAGCAATGGTCCAGTCACTGGACCATTGCTTGGGACAGCAATACACTATCTTAATACTGTCCACAACGGAGGGTGCATCACCCTTATTGGTAGGAATTTTTGGCCAAATCATTCGTGAATGTTTGGCGGAATCCCAAACCCTAATTTGCATATGTAAATTAGAAAAACAGAACCACGTGATTTAAAAAAAAAAAAAAAAAAGAAGGTTTGCAGTCTTGTTAATGTATTGAAAATCATGTGATTTTTTTGAATTTGGATTCAGTTCAGCCAGGAACTAGGATTTGTCCAAATTCAGGGCATCCCTACTAATTGGTTATACCACATAATTGTCCATTGTATTTGGGTAGCATGCATTGTAATACAAGCGCATTTACTTTAAGTAGACTGCCACTATTACTTTGTTTTGGTTGGTGTATTTGTACCACAAAGTGGTTTGGGCTGGCTCTATTTGTCTTTAGAGACTGTTAAGAGATTTTCCTTGATTTTGGTTGTTTGTACAGGCCATCCCTTTGCTGACCCACTTCTAGAATACATAAAAGCCATTACACTACTTTACAAACACACCTCCACTTAAGATGAAAACCACACACTTTTGACAGGTCAACATAAGACCATTGTTTATTTTCTATTTTTAGTAACATTGCAGCCGTCAAAAGAAAAATAAATTTCTAGGAAACATGGTGAACAGATGGAAGACATTTCTACAGTGTTACTAAGCAGGTTGGGTCCCCGGGGTCTTGGAGTGTAGCTATTTCATCCAATAAATTAGAAAGCATGGCCAATAAAGTGCAGTTATTTCTGTGCTGGGATGAGATCATCAATGGATTCTCCCTTCTCCAGGCGTTTCTCCATTTCAATAAGGAGTTTAACACCATCAACCACCATCTGAACCAGTTCAACCTCAGAGAAGCCCAGACGATCAGCATTGGAGACATCAAACACTCCACCAACAGCTGCAGTGTCTACTCCACCTGAGCCACAAAAAGAAAAAATGGTTTTCCATTTGATAGGTAAAAAAAACCTGCCAATAGGATTTAAGATCAGCAGCTGAAGTGTAGAGTGTAAATACTGCTGCTGGATGCTTATTTACAGGCTACAATGTCTGCATGTTACATGCATCCTCTAGGAAACTGTTAATATCAATAACTAGTTCACGCTGAATCTTCATCTAAATTGATGTAGAGTGTACTGTATATTTGGCAAATATCCTTAGAAGGAAATGTCATTAAAGCATCCCTCCTTCTCAGCTAATTACCATGTTCTAAGTTATACCCCTGCAGGTAGCGTTAACAATCCATAATTTGGCAGGCAATTTAATTGCCTTTGTTTCTGGGCTAGCAGCAAACCTACACAAGGATGCTGGGAGTTTAATCCCAAATTCCAAACTTCAGTCTACTTGAACATGCCAGTTACCTGTTCCTCTCTTCTGTAGTCGGAGTCTCTTCAGGATTTCACCAAACTTATCATTCTTGCTTAGATTTGGCAGTTTAATGTGAACACCAGCCCGGAGACCGGTACCAAGGTTGGATGGACAGGTAAGAACATAACCAAGATGCTGGTTCCACATGAATGCAGATCCTTTGTTCTTGAAGAGAGTTTCAATCTGGGGAGGGGAAGATTTAGGGTTTAGGCAACAGAAAAAACTCCATGCAAAGAATGTAGTTGGATCAAATGTCTAAAAGACCCATGTTAAAAATTGAGAATACTAAATAGTTTAGGATTTTCTGATGAATTGGTGTGAAGACACCAGATTTTCTAACAAGCACATTATTCAACACATGTAATGGTTGGCATTGCTAATGAAGCCAATGAATGGGCCCATTGTTCCAGCTAGGATGTGCAAATGCTTGCAGAACAGTCAGCGATATGGACATTTTCTGGCCCTTTCTCTTGAAGTCACACTATATTGTGCTCACTTTGAACACTTACTGCAGATTTAAACTCTTTCTGGAAACACTATACAATACCAGTGTTCCTGGAGCAAGGAATGGTTTATGGGTAACCATTCACACACACGCTTTCACTATGTGCAGTGACAAGCAAGTAATAATTTGTGTCTCACTATCTGACATTTTAACAGATGGATATGGGGTTTTAAGATACCAAGAGAAAGCCTCCTGCATGAATTTGTAATGCCGATTATAAAGTTAGGTGGTGGAGAACAATGGTCTAGGACTGTTATCAGAGGTTAGTGTGGCAGGTTAAAAAGATCCGGTCTGTCCTCCTCCTAAACAGTACATCCCCAGGCCGACAAGTGTGTGCAGGGTTGCCAGTTAGCAAACCCAAACAGTTTCATAGAAGCAAGTCAGCAAGAGAGGTTTATGGACACCCACACTTGCTGCCAGCATACATTTTGTAGAAAATAGTATTGCCCCCCCCCAAACTGTGGTTTGGTCATATTGGCCTACAACTGGTACCTTTTAGTTATACACACAGCCAACTGAATAAGAGGATACAGCAGTTAGACACTTACCTTTGTCAGCCCAGTGCAAAACCTCTTGAACACTTCCTTCAAGTTGCCACCCTTTTGCATGGAGATCACACGAAGATGGTCTTCCTCATTGATCCAGACAAGGAAGGTCTTGTTGTCATTGTGCCTTTATTAAAGCAAAAGGTTAGTTTTTCTTTTACCATGAACGTTATTCACAGACCGTTCAGTGTGGTAGAAATTAGATCTGTGAAGCAGCCATAGCATTATATAACTACAGATGATTAAATGCAGACATATGGGATACATTTTAACTGTACATTCCTTACTAACTTACTCCAGGGACTACAAATATGCACAAGATCTGGGGGGCAGCATGGGGCAATGAAGACTGTCCAGAGGTGGATAGTCATGGAGTATCCAGTACTACTCTGAAACACGAAAATATGGATTTCTGAATGTACTACTCCCAGAACACTGAACTAGCCATAGAAATCACATGGCAATTACCGACCCTCATGAATTCAGACTTTCCTGGTTCAGGAGACCGCAAAACTAAGCAGCACTAAATCACTGTTACACTATGTAAAGCAGGCATGCAGGCTATAGCTTTAATCAGCATAAACAAACCGCCTGTTTGAGAGGCACATGTATATAAACTACAGTACAAATTAAGAGGACATACCAGATTCCTCTGGCATCAGGCCAGTCCCGGGCCATTCCAGAGGCCAAGAGGAGTGGAGATACTGGCTTATCAAACAGGAAGTGGTCATCAATAAGCTGCTGTTGCTCCTGATCAGTCATGCTATTCAGAGCATAGTATTTTCCTTTTAGGTCTCCATCCAAGCTAGCAAGTGCTAGGAACAAAATATAAATTATTAAAGGATCATCATAAAAAGACTTAATACTTGTGGCAAGCCTGTGATTTATAACAATTTCACTTTAAGCCTCCCTCCCATTTACATTCAGCAGATACCAAAAGCCCTTGGGGACATGACCATATACAGACTGATGCACTTTCAGAAGTGAGAGACTTCCTTAAAAGGTTTCTCCAGATGAGAAACGACTGTATACATCAGCATAATGCTGCTGAATACTAAATTTGCACTAAATCAGGAGGTGCAACCTGCAGCCCTCCAGTTGCTGCTCTGCTGGACAGTCAGACTGAAGTGCTCTGCTAAGTGAACATTAGACGTTGTATTCATGTACCTTCAATGGACATCTTTTCAATGGCACGCCTTTCTCCACGGCTGCAGTGAGGTGGGAGGCAGAATCCACGAATGCTCCTTCCAGTTCTGACACGAGAACTCAGTACATAGTTTGGGTCCAGATCATCACCTCCCTGGTTAGGAAAAGGTTTGGTCAAGTGAGCTTTTGCATGCCAATCTCATTGAAAGTGCCAACCCCAACAACAAACATAACCCAGTTCATACCTTCAGGTTTGCAGAGTTTAAGTCAGTCTTGTGCTGATCTGTTGGCTTGTAGCCACCGTGTCTGTCCTCAATAATTGGGTCAAGGAGCTCCTTAAAGACTTCATAACATTCTTCATCCCCAGCAACACACCCCACGGTCATAATAAAGGGATGGCCTACACAAGCGCAGGGCAAGGACAGTCAGAACCAGGAGGCACATGCATGGTTAAATAAGGCAAGTACTCAAATGTAAGTTCTTACCCAGCAAGGACGTTTTGTAACATTCACAAATCATTGCATTCTGCTTATTAATTGCATGTTAATTTCTAATGAGCAGGGCCCTCTCTGCAGCCTGCATTCGTATATAGTTTATGTTCGGTGTAAAACCCACTGAATAGCTCAGTAGAATGTTGGCACTTTAGATACATGCAATCCAAAGCACATTTGCCTTTCACAGCACTGGAATTTTTATTTAGAAACAGCTAGGAAAGTTTTCCCAGCTACTGCAGTGTCCTATGTGTATTAAGTGAATGTTATGTCATGCTCACACAATGCTGCTCTGTGTTAGAGCAGGTTCCCTTCCCTTACAGAGCAAACCACTTTATACATCCACATAAGCATGCAGGTTACAAGATACCTGGAGCATCTATGGATGGGACTCTTCACTAGAGACATGCAATGGAGCAAAGCTCATTTCAGTTGAAAGTGTGAAACAGACAAAAATCCACCACAAGAGTTAGTGTTACTTTCTAGTATTCAACCACAACACTAGACCATCAAACTAAGGTCTAGTGAAATGCATTGTTTTTGTTATTTAACACAAATCTGTGCTTTATTTTTTTACCAGGATTATCAACCCCAGTCTGAATGGCATCATCCAGGGTGAAGCCACTGGATGTTAGCCTGTTCCTCAGTTTCTTGTACATATCCAGAGTAAGCACCTTAGCCATGTGGTTGTTGTGTTTGCTCAGATCAGGGTATTCTTCTTCAGGGGACAACCTCTTAATAATTGGTTGCTCCATATTGATAATGCTAGAGTGAAAATAAATACTACATAGGTTAGAATCTGCTCCCCCTCATCAAAAGAAGTGCTATGGCGGTGAGAAACAATTAGTCACAAAGCAATAAAAAAAAAAAAACCCCTTTGTGTATTATGCCTATCCAGACCAAATGACTTCGGAAAGACCAGAATAATCGTTTGGTGCAGCAGCCAGAGCACTTTCATTAATGAGGGAGAACAGATGGCAGAGTGGATGAAGAGATTCCGTCTTTTTACCTGGGTTGTCAACCCCAGTTTGAATGACATCATCCACGGTAAATCCACTAGGCGTCTGCTTGTCCCTCAGTTTCGCGTAGAGCTCCGGCGTCAGCACCTTGGCCATATGATTGTTGTGGGCAGACAAATCCGGGAACTCCTCATCCACAGAGTACTTCAGCTTCAGGGTGTTGTGAGAATTACCAAAAGGCATGACTGCGCTAGACTGAAAGAGGACGGGGTGGAAGAAACAGGTAAAGGCCTTCGCCCTACATAGCAATGCATGACCTTCAGATGTACGACCTTAAGAGGATTGGAGGCATTTGGTTAAAATAAAAAAAAGGTTTTGCACAAAGTCCTGGAGTCCTCAGTCATACATATACATATTTCATACTTTATGGTACAATTCACAGAATGCAAAGTATTTTTGGTATTTGCTGTAGAGCTGCAGATGCAAAGCAAACAAGAGGGAGGCAAGAAAAACAAGTTTATACTGGGAGTTACGTGCAGGATTTGCCTACCACTGAAGTAAGCCTTATTCTTGACCTCTAGCTTGTGCTCTAGGAAAATGCTATAGTATCTACATGTAAAAGCAATATTTATATTAAATGGCAGATAGATTAAGGACAACGTTGACAAAATTGCCTTCTCCCAGCTGCTAGTATCAGTAACAAGTATAGCATCCATGTTGGTACTATGAAGTACTACAGAAAGGTAGAGAGTCAGGGTCAAGTGTTTGAATAATGCAACCTGGTGACACTGGCCACAAGCCCACTGGCTGCACCATTTGCTCAGGAACAGCCACTAGGTGGCTCGCTTGCACTTGGTCTTTGAAGCCAATCAACCCTCTTCAAACCTACAACGGCTCACTGATAATGGTGCAGGATTTCTTCATTTGCTGTTCTGCATTGGCTTCTGGGTACAAAGCCTAAAGGATATCTATGCTAGTTATGGCAGTCTACAGACACATAGAACCAGCAGCCTTCTGTTTGCACTACAGCTCATACCCCCACCCAGGCCTCTTCATTGATGTGTACAGATTTAAGTCTATGGGCAGAACAGTTCCCAGATCACATTATACTATTTGTATCCCTATAAAGTCAGTTTCCTATGGGCAAGTGGTGTTGTACTTGTTTACCCCCAGACCCCCCCAAGCCACATCCAAATGGTTTGATCAAGGCATGCAGGACAATACAATCTGCATTAAAGTGAATCTGTAGAGGGGCTTCATGAGCTTCCAAGAAAGCCCCTAATCCACTGGGAAATCAAGGAATATAAATTCAGGCTGGGGAGGGGGATGCCCAACCTGCTGTACTCTTGCTGAAATACAACTCCCAGTATCTCCAGCCAATCTGGAATTAGCAGTTGAAATAATGCACGTTAAGCTATGCCTGGATGATGCAGTATAGTTTAGCAAGTGTAATATGACATATAATGTCCTTTGTGCCCCCCTCCCATCCACGTGATTCTGGAGTCCCAGGGAAGAGATGATGTAAAGCCAGTAGTGGCGGGCTCGTGTCCATTGATTGTGAAGGACAAGGAGGATTGTTATGAAGGAGGAGAAGCGAGCAGGAGCCCGGGTATATGATGCGGACAGGCACAACCGCAACGCCCTGTGGGCAACATGACACTTCCCAAGGACACGCGCCCCGCAATCTCTGCGCCTCAGTGACGCACCCCAGCTCACCACCTGCTCCCATTACAAACCAGCCGCTTCCCACCCAAAACCACAGGGAACACATTGCAAACCAGAAAAGTCGATTCCACGTTGCGGATCACTTAACTGTACGAGTGCTACATGGACCTCTCTTTGTGTCCCGTATGGATTGCTATACAAACTATTCTCCTTCTCTGTAACACGGCTTCATTCTAACTACTATTGCCCCAAACAGCAACGCTGCAGCTGCTTACCTTAGGATTAGTTACTTGACGACTGCAAACCAGAGACCCTGACCTCTCCTCAGGACCAACACTTTCTCCAGACCTGAAGAGATGTGTGAGAGGAATGACTCCCCTCGCCTTTATATAGTGAGCCCAGCCTGCCTCGTCATTGGCTGATATTTATATTCCATTCATTGGATTGGCGCATTGGCAAAGGGAAGAACCAGCACAACCTCTGATCAATCAATAGGCATCCATTTTCCTAAAGCCTTGGTTACGCTGTGTGGAGTACTGCGGATGGACACGCTGTCACACAGCCTCCGTCTGTTCTCTGCAAACAATTACGCTCCTACAGCGATTCCTGCAGTTCAGGGGCGCCTTAAAGGGGCAAATCTCTGGCCGTGCGTAGCATTATCCTAGGCGCGGGGCTTTCAGCAGCCAAGCAACAATTATTTCTACACCATAACATACGTTTTATGCAGTGACTAATAATACGCACGGGCCGACATGACACCGATTAGGAAGGCTCGGCAGCTGCTGCAGTGTATTTACCTTCTCTCTTTCTAGAAGTTAATTTAAATCACCGAAATGGTTGGCATTACGCAGTGGAGGCTCATTCTATGCAATAAAATGCTCTTATCAGGGCTGGGCATGCCTCTCATTTCAAGGGGAACTAAACCCTAAAAATGAATATGGCTTATAAAGGCCATATTTTATATACTGAACTTATTGCATTGACCTAAAGTTTCAGCTTGTCAATAGCAGCAATGATTCAGGACTTAAAACTTGTCACAGGGGGTCACCATCTTGGAAAGTGTCTGTGACACTCACATACTCAGTGGGCTCTGAGCAGCAGTTGAGAAGCTAATCTTAGGGGTCGTCACTAATTATCCAGCAGAAAATGAGGTTTGTCTGTAATATAAGCTGATGCTACAGGGCTGATTATTAAATTCTGATGCTAGTTGCACTGGTTTCTGTGCTGTCCTGTAGTAATTATCTGTATTCATTCATACCTCCCAACATTTTGGAAGTAAAAAGAGGGACACAATTTTTGTTCGCAAGTAGCGCGGCTACATTTTTTGACAATGCCCATTTTTTGTGGCCACACCCCTAATTACCATGTTCATTTTACAAAATTTGGCAGATTATGAAAGTTTGAAAATATTTCTCCTGTTACAATTACTTATTTTCTTATCTCAAAAGTGTTACAAAGTATCTTATTTGCACCTGTTAGCTTTTCTGGGCTCTCTGCCAAAAGCCAATTAAGTTAGAAACTTTGCTTATTTTTCTGGCTGGTCAGTGCAAAGAAAAGAGGGACTTTCCAGTACAAATGAGGGACTGCAGGCTGAGCTCTCAAAAGAGGGACTGTCCCTCCAAAAAATGGACAGTTGGGAGGTATGTTAATTACTAATCAGCCTTATATTGTGATATTTCTATTCTATGTGCACTGTATATTGTGAGTGGGTCCCTAAGCTCAATAAGTGACAACAGCACAGAGCATGTGAATCAGCAGAAAAGAAGATGGGGAGCTACTGGGGCATTTTTGAAGACACTGCTAAAGGACTGTGGTTGCCTTGGGCTGGTACAGAAGCACAAAACATAATGTACAACATTTCTAGATACTTCTTTAGTTTAACTTTCCTTGTCCTTTAAAGAAGGACCTCTGCCCAAAAAAATCTTAAAAACATTTCAATTGTTTAAAGTTATTTGTTAAAGGAGTCTTCATTAGAAGCTGTATCTACCTATTAACATTCTCTGCACTGCTAGTTCTGACTCCTGAAGCCAGCCAGCTGGTCAACAACAGACCTATAGAAGTGACTTCCGCTGCTTTGTTACAAAAGTCTGGACCGGATAACAGAAAGGTATCAACCAGTATTACTTTCCTGCACCTGCATTTACAACAATAACTACAATAATTGAGCATGTTTAATGAACATGTATTTAGGGTTCCTTTTATTTAAATAGTTACATGTTTCATTTGTTTCATTGCAACTGTCCGTCCAGTTCAATACCTCTGTATAAATATAGCTAATAGTTAAATAAAATGTTTTGCCTTTATCAAGACCAGCTGAGGGCTGTATTTTGGACTTATACTATAGTAATACTTTTTACTATCACACAGATATGTAGTGTGTTCCTCTTTGCAATATTTATATTTAATGAATAGTCAATAACTGCACTCACAGGACTTATTCATGGTGGAAAAAAAATAAAAAAATGATTGCAACATTTCGGCCCCTACTTACGAGCCTTATTCATGTTCCTGAAGAAAGCCTGCAAGTAAGGCCCAAAACGTTGCAATACATTTGTATTTTTTATTTAACAAGAATAAGTCCTGTGAGTGTGGTTATTGGCTCATTATGTATATATTTTGAACCAGCACCTGGGCATTTCTTTTTGTTATTATTCGTTGTGCACCAGGTTTTGGACCTTGTTATATTTATATTTACGTATATAGCTATACAGACCTATTGATACACTCACATAAATAACTATATATTTATACACATACCTGCACAAAATTATTTAAGATTACACTAGCCTTATTAGTATGCTTGTTCAAGAAATCATTAGAAATTAATAGAATGAGCCACCCAGCAGGCTATTTCACAACCGTAGGGCAAGGCCATTTAGTTACAACAGGGATTCTTTTCCAATTGGAAAGATTGTTCACCACCAAACACAGAACACATCCTATTTCAAGCCTCTCTCAATTTAGATATGGAAAAAAGATTGAGAGGCATAAATATCTGAGTACTCTGGGGTTTCTATTTAGCTATTTACACAACATTTGTGGTTTGGTTGTTACATATTTTAATATAGCGTCCTGATCTGGAACACTGTATTCTTATCGAAGGTTTGCATTTCTTGTTTTTATGAAAATCTTCAATAAAATCTGTTAATTTTAAAAAAACAAAAAACAGGGATTCTTGACCTATGAGCTAAAACCTGTTCAGTTTAATTTGGTTTCCAAGACATTTGTAAAGAAGTTTTGGGTCACTATGCTGATATCTCAGCTGAATTTAGGTTAGCTGAATGCTTTACAAGATATGTGTTTGTATGAAAAATGCACAGTAGCTAAAAGTTTTAGCAGAGATGCAACCAATGGGGAAGCAGATGCATGCCTGATGCAGAACTCAAAATCATACAGTCTTAAGTGATGTGCAACTTTGAATGTATTTGCATAAAACAGGAACTTTCTCCAGAATTGAACTAAAACAGTCTTTTTGTTTGGGGTTGATGGTGGCCAACCAGCCAGTAACTTGAAGCAAAACTATTAATTATTAATGCATGTATATGTAACTGCAGGGATGGAGATCTTGCCTCAGAGATAATTTTTTTCCAAATGCCAATCCCATAAAACAACACTCTAGCTCATGGGTGTTCTCAATCACATCTTCTAGGGTTTGAAAAATATGCAATGGGTGGAAGAGTATAACGATTTCCCATTGTAAGGCTTAAGCCCACAACATTCATTATATTTGTTAAACCCCTGAGTGATGGGAGAAACAGGGCTGTGTAATGAAACCAGTATAGCTCACAAAAAGTTTATATATGCATGTGTGTCAGAGATAATACAGCTTTGTATATATATATATATATATATATATATATAATTATATTGTAAAAAACACACCGCACTTCCAGGACTTGTATCAAAAAATGTAAAAAAGTATTTATTCACTCAACGTTTCGGCATCCCGACTGGAGCCGTCTTCAGGAGAAACAGGCTTTCTGTTTCTCCTGAAGACGGCTCCAGTCGGGATGCCGAAACGTTGAGTGAATAAATACTTTTTTACATTTTTTGATACAAGTCCTGGAAGTGCGGTGTGTTTTTTACAATATGTGCTAGTTTACCAGCACCCAGGCAGATGGAATGTGTTTTGAGTGCTCCAGTCCAATAGTTTTATATATAATTATATATATTTAAATAGAGCCACCAAGGAGTTCTATGATTATATATGTATAGTAACTTTTAGTATCCTCATTTTTTTGCAGGGAGATAATATGTAAAATGTTATGTTGTCTTTGTATTACAAAATATAAGGCTATTAGAGCTCATGAGGCGTTTCATGACTATATAAAGGCATGAAGCTGAAAGCTTTTATATAGGCCATGGAACAACAAGAGATACATTATTTTATTTATAATATGCAAGTTAAGGTATGGTAATCCAAAGTATAGAAACAACCCTTATCCAGAAAACCTCAAGTCCCATTGCAGATAATAAATCCAGTACCTGTATATGTTAGTGTGAATGGTAGGCAAGGCTAAATATCATCACGCAGCAGGTGCATGAATACTGCTGTACATGTAAATCCATGCACGTCTTCATACAGAGATATGTAGGTAGTGCACCCACGCTCCTTTACAGATCCCTAGCAACCTGTGCCATTGAGACATCTATATTCTGCTCATAGCTCAGCATTGTATAAACTAATAATGTTTCCACTCTCTAAAAAAACTCCCATTGCCTTCCTTTTGCATACTGAATATAAGATATATGTTACAGTGAGAATTGTGCCAGAAAACCAACTTGGTACACTGAAAGTTCAAAATGAATGTATCTTATTCTGATTCATGCATTTGTTGCTGAAATAAACTTAAAAGACAGTCATTTTATACTGCAAGATCTTTGTTTCAAATGCACTGTTCCGGTTTTGACCTCTGTCTATGTCCACCTGTCTTAAGCAGCTCATCTTTGCTGAATGATTCTTAATGCCTTTCTTGACCTTTGGCCTGTTTTGAATTTGCTGACTTTTCTATTCCTTGGCTTTGGCCTGCATATGCCAAACACTCTGCTAAATAGGGTTCCTGTTCTCAGCACAGCCAGTACTAGCTATAGGAGGTGTCCAGTCAGTACCCGAGGAGTGGTGGGCTTAACCCACATTCATAGGTGGCTGCTGTAGGTGCAACAGTTGCAAAGAGATGCAAGACTGTGAACCAAATCAACAGTCAATCCATAATGCTTGTGGAATGTTTTGGTGTGTGATATCATCATCATTTTTTTATATAGAGCCAGCATGTTAGTATACTCTTGAAAACAGACCGCAAATGCAAAACTGGGCATTGACTAAAATAACTGCTTACTTACCCTTAGCATATAAACAAAGCTTTATATACTGCAGGATTTTCAACTAATGTATTGTCTCTGACTTGGACTTCACTGTGTTACAACTCTATTTTAATTTTTAGTCCCAATATGAAAGTCAATCCAAAGGGCTGGTCTGTAATAAAGCAGAATGGAAGTATGAGATCAACCCTATCTTTACTGAAGACTCCCTCTCTAGTCTGAAGCTACTCATGTTAAATGCAACAGGCTGCTCTTGAAGCAATAATCCCAACTTTACACACTACATGATAATCATCAAAAAAGATTTTGTGGAATGTGTGATTTGTTTATGCTTTAATTATGTATCCCCTCACTATGGATAAAATAATGCAAATGCTACCTACCTGTAAGCCAAATGCCATTCACCACTGGTAAAAGATAGCCACCTTCCATAGGCCTTTTTGACTATAGCCTGTTGTATTTATAATCATGCCCTTGGTAAAGTGATGAGGGCCAAAATTACCATCCAATATATGTGGATGTCCAGTGCCCAGAAGTTTAAGAAATTCACCATTTATCTTTAGTTCTTAGAAATGGCTCACTGAGAGTTGGCCCAGAGAATCATCCCTACAGAATCTTTCTGCTCACAAGGAAAAGTGCAGTCTCTATTTTATTTGGGCCAAGGCTGTCTACTTTTAGGCCTGTTAGACATATGTGGCACTCCACCAGTGGCGTAACTAGATATTACTGGGCCCCACAGAAAATTATTTTTCAGACCCCCAAAATATCTAGTTGACCTATTTTACCGATATTTTTTGAAATTGTATATTAATTAGCGTCTCATGGGGCCCTTATACCTACTTTGTCCCCCTGCAGCCATAGGGTCTGCTTCCTCTGTAGTTATGCCTCTGTTTGTCACCCTCAACCTGCAGAGCATTACAGAGCATCACTTACCTCTTTGTGTGACTTTTTTTTAAATATAAACCATCTCCCTGATTATGTGGATCTTCGACTTTTGCATGCAATCATACAAATATATGCATTGTTTATTATGCCTTTGTTTTAGTGCTCATTACCATCCTGTCCTTCAATTGGCACCATTGCCTCTGAGAAACGTTGTTTATGTTTAATAACTTAGTGGTCAATTAACTGCAGTGATCTAGGAAAAGTACTTGATAGCAAATTATCCAAAGTCCCTGGAGTCCCCCTTGTTCTCCGACTCACAGACTCGTTCTCCCTCAAGTAGACACAAATGGAAGTTTATTTTGAAGGATGGGAGTCAGTACTAAAATAAGGTTAGGAAGACAAGTACACAGCACCAAAATAATAATATAGTGTAGTACGTTCTATTTTTCAATGGCCAACAATGATCCACTAATTGCAATCACCAATTAATATTATTTTACGCTGTGAAATTCATATTTCCACCATATTTTCATAAGAGAGCTCAGCAGAATAGAAACTGCACTGCCTGCCTCCCATCTATGAAAAGAAACTTCCATTAGTGATCTAGGAAAACCATATCACTGTGGGAAGTCATGGTGTGTTAAAGTGGCATGGCACTGTGAAGAGGGCATTGTTCATTGTCAATTGAGTTTTTCTGTAATTGGGTTATATGTTGTTCATCCTGTGGGGTATACTGTGTCGATATTCAAATATCCCAAAATAATGAATCAAAGAAAAATTGGAGAAGCAGACGTTTTAAAGCTGCAGAATTCCACAGTGGAGGAAAGCTGCACGGCACTAGAGAGAGCAAGCACGAAATGGGTCACACATATTTTTAGAAAAAGATTTATTCTTTATTTAGTAAACCTTCAGATGGATTTACACAACCGCCCTATTGTATTAATGTATGTTTATTCACAGTAAAAAAAATAAATCCGACCACATGATTATTATTACTTTAGTCTGCTAGCAAGGTTGTTTGCTTAGTCTGTTATTGTTCCATTCAAGTGAGGCTAAACTCAATTTACGGGACTTCTAGTCTACAGGCACATACGGTGCCAAGCATTGAGCTGTCAGTCTCCGTGACGTCACCTCTGTGCGACTCGAAACCGACCCCACGTGGCTTGTTGTGGAAGGAAGAGGCTTTTATAGAGCTTGTGTACTAGTAGTTGCTTGCTACATTCCAGCTACAATTCGTGAGTCTTTGTTTTTATGTATTTCTGATGAAACAGAATTCTTCGGAAGATAAGATAGCTGTTAGCTTGTTACCCGCGTGTGTATAATCTGAAACTTTGTCCGGTCCCAATGTGTGGTCACATACTCACATTATATTGACTGATCATAAAGTATTACTTTATAATAATGATAATCCAGCTTCTAATGGTATGTTTTACAGTGGCTCACTGGCCATGACCAGGTCAAGTCTCTTGCCTGGTGGGTATGCTATTCCTGTTGTTCATGAGTTAAATTGGGTATCACGTGAATAGTTTCTCACTCTGTAGTGGAGTAACACAATCCAGAGTCAGAGGGCCCCTTAAATAGTGATCTTCAAATAGGAGAGGGAAAAGGTCCTTTTCTTCTAGTTGAAGTTCCTGATATATAATACACAAAGCAGGTGCAAAGCAAAACTGCGTATTCCTTGTATTTTGCAAGCTTTTACATTCCAAATGCAGTCTTTACACACAATATCCTTGATTTGAAGTTTTCTTGGGAAAGCACAATATATAAATGTGTGTG
>CM044445.1:81910254-81920865 GCA_024363595.1 Xenopus borealis
CATCTTTTCTCTTTCGCTCTTCATCCTGTAGTGGCGCATGCACAGTACGAGGAGTCTTCCGGGGCGGAGCTACTGCACATGCGTCAAAAGATATGAATTTTTTTCCTCTTACAGGTTGTTCTCCTTTAGTCACTGGCCAACTCTGAGTTGTGTTATGTTATACTAAACATCCACTTACTCTGCCTTTATAGATTACATTTTCGGCTAACTAACTATATATACCAACTATATTCAAAACATTTTTCATTTTGCACAGACTATCTATTTACCTAGTAATTATTTTTACACCAAACTATTCCTTTAAGACTGGAATTTTTATAGGTGACAATGGGTAAAACATCACAGAACAACAGTTATATAAAATCTTCTATGCTGTTCATTAACTTGCTCAAGGAACATGGTTTATGGTAGAGGGCAGACACTTTAAATAAATTCTATAATTTGTCATTCCAAAGAAGAGCAAGCCGTTTTAACAGGCAGCTGAAACCAGATCAGTTTATGTGCAGAACACTAGATTGTATAGATTAGCTTGACTGTCTCTTTTCTTTGTCCCAGCACATCCTGGAACATTTTGCCTGATTCAGTCATTCATAACTTGGATCTTCTACAGACTGTTCCCTTCACTAACTAAACTACAACTTTAGTCAGAAGAGCTTCTACACTAGAAGGAGCAATAGCCTACCAAATCTGTCCAAATTTTATTTTGTGGCCTGTATTTTTTTGTACCATGTAACATTTTTCTGTTTACACTGCAATTAATGTTAGAATTGGATCCAGCTAATGGATTGTACATGTGTGAAGTTCTCATTTTTTATTTGCCATGTCAGTAGCTTTTTTGATGTAATTCTTGCTGGGTGAGAATGCGCATTAACCTTGGATGGCAGTTTAGTTATGTGGCTTTCCCTTGTGTTAACTCGATCAGTGCATTTCACCTTGAGCTGCTTAATTAGTGGACATTTGTGATTTAACCCAAAATCATACTGTCATTTAGCTTGTGTAAATAATATATATATATATTAGTCCTTAGAATCTCTGCTTCTAGTACAGTACTGGAAATATCATTAAAGTGTTTCTTCCCTTCATCTAGTTAAATTAACCTGTATTTAATACCTTAACAGAGATTTCCTTGTACTTTTAGGTTAGAAGTCATCTTCCATTCTGCTCTCTTATATAACTTGTGCAACATGATACAATGCCACCTGATCCCATCATTACTGAAAAACTGTATGTTGTTCCCTTCTGAACACATAACCTGCAAATATGTTTCATGAATTCTGTTGAGTATGCACATATGGAAAAATGCTCTAAACCGGGGGTCCCCAACCTTTTAAGTCTGTGAGCCACGACTAGATATAAAAAAAACAGAGCAGCACAAGCATGAAAATGTCTCTAGGGGTGGCAAATAAGGGCTGTGGTTGATTTGCTAGCTACTCTGTGGATTGGCAGCCTACAGGAGGCTGTTTGGCAGTACACATGGTTTTTATGCAACCAAAATCTGCCTCCTAGTCTGAAATTAAAAATTAAGCAGCTGCTTTAAAGGGGTTGTTCACCTTCCAAACCCTTTTTTCAATTCAGTTGTTTTCAGATTGTTTCTCAGAAATAAAAATTATTTTTTTTTAACGGTTTTTCCAAAATCTAAGGTTAAAGTTTAATGTTCCTGGCTCTGGTGTTTGAGTCTCACATCTCAATAGTTCTAATGCAGACTCTGAACTGTTAAAATTTTTCAACATTATGGGACAGCTTTATCAAGGGTTGAATTTCGAAAGTGAAAATACCATCTAATTTAAGTCAACCGGTCGAATCTTAAGATTAAATTGTTTGATTTGAACAATTTGACCAAAAAAAATTTTGACTTCTCAAACTTAAGCCAAAGACTCCATATAGGTTATAGGAGGGGAGTTCCCCCATAGGCGAAACCAGCAATTTGGCAGGTTTAAGGTGGCGAATAGTCAACACTTTATACTTCAATATCAGAAAAATGGTCACTAATAGAAAATCATTGGAAAAAGTCCTTATTTCTGGTGAACTATCTGAAAACAAGTAGTATCAATCCTGGTGACTAGCAAAACACAAATTGCCATTTACTGTAGGGGTGTGAGTGCTACAGTACATCTTTGCAGACCTAGTTAAAACAAGCTATACATAAACGGTATTTAATGCATTCATATCTATGTGCTGTGTTTTGCACAGATTTTTTTAAATGTAGTTCTTTATCAGCGTTTGAGTTGAACTTTACAGCTTCATTCTGTGTGCAGATTCATTTGTACATATTTAAAGTGAATTTCTTTACATCTGTATTAGTTAAAATGCACATGGTAAAGGATTTTCCCTTGGACTCATACTGCATGCCAGGTTTTATTGCAGAAGGACCTGTAACACTTGTACTTTATTTTATAATAACTAAAGCATGTTAAACCCATGGACCTCCTGCTGTTTTGATCGATAACTCTCTCACAATCCCCAGCTTGCTAAATGCATGTTTAAAGACTTTGACCTACTTGGATTACCATAGCTTGAAGGCCATGCATATGCCATAGTGGCCAATGCCTAAATATTTTGTACAGTCAGTGTACATGTGAGGCTGTGCAAGATGGCTGGAATTTTTATTAAAAATGCCATTATTCATTCTTTGAGGAATTAATGTCTGCCATTTTACACAACATTAATATTGAATAAATGTGGACATTTAATATCATTTTTTATTATAGCATTGAGACTGTTGATTAAAATGGGGAGCTGCACCTACCAAATATTGACCTTAATCTTTGTGCTTTGTTTAGGCACTGGAAGTGGTTCACTCTCCCATGCTATTATACGGACAGTGGCCCCGACGGGTCATCTTTATACTGTGGAGTTCCACCAGCAAAGAGCAGAGAAAGCCATAGAAGAGTTTCGGCAGCATAAAGTGGATCATCTGGTCACCGTGAAGAATCAGGATGTGTGCAAACATGGCTTTGGTGTCTCTGATATTGCCGATGCTGTATTCCTCGACATCCCTTCCCCCTGGGAAGCTATTGGCCATGCAAAATCTGCAATGAAGACTGAAGGTAAAGCCAATTTGCTTTATTGCAATTTGCTTTTTATTGTTGTCCCTCCTAATACTTTGCGTCAGTGACCCTAGCAACCAGAAGAAATAGAAAGGAAGACCAGTTGTTGTAGTCTTAGAATAGCACTGTCTACATTTTAGTTAATTATAGTAAAGTCACACTGGTAGATTTCAGGCAATTTGGACCCTATCATTTTTATTCATTCAGGATGGGCACCAGATTACTCTTGTCTACTATGGCAATAGTACTACTAATTGTCTACTAATGCAAGGGGTTTATCAGGTTATTATCCACATTCCCAAGCAGCAAGCAGAAAGTATTTGAGCGAGCCCTTTCAAGGGATTGCCATGTCAGGGGATGATATTGTGTTATTTGGTACCCATGTCTGAGCTACTAAATTATTATTGGACGTCTGAAATTATCCCATGTACCATTGCCCTTTAAAAGTATTTTGTACGACATTAAAGACTTTATTTACATAGATATCAGCTGATCCAATGGAACTTTCCTATTGTGATGTGAAACATTTATAAGGGTATGAATTCTAAAGGAAATAGCTTCTAAAGCAGAACTGTGTAAAGGACAATGACTCAAAGAAAAAGGTTTAAATCACTAACCTTTTGATCCTGGCTAGTTTGCCTCTTCTAGTTAAAAATAAAACACATGGGAACAGAAGGAAAATGGTTCTGTTGCACTCCTTACCTCACACCAGATTGCTTCTCATGTTGGCTAACTAAAAGTCATCATAGGAGAATAGCATACAGGTCAATGACACATGGGAGTTTTGAGAACTGTACCCACCATGTGTTATAGTAGTATGAGTGGTGAAAAAAACACCTGATTATATGAGTATCCCATGAATGAGTGCTTTTACACAAGCCACAGGGGGCAATGGTACCACTGCAGAATGTTCAGCAATAGTTGTTAAACCACAACCAGATGGATGTGGGGGTGCAGTTCTGTCTCTCCAGAGCTCAATTTGATGACTTGACAACTGTAGGAATATGAGTTTACTATGCAGGAGACTTCTGATTGGAGAGACCTTCTGCATAGGAATTCAGCCCCTACACTGTCCTTGCGACAATCTTAAAAATAAATATATTACAATAGTATGCATAGTTCAGTATTTGAGAAATATTCTTGCTAAGCCATCTATTAATAGTATTGCTCAGATTACAACGTTGGAGTTCAATGGATTTGAGCTAAGCTAAGACTAATTACCCGGCAGAGTAAGAATAACTTAAGTTATACATTAGTATAAATGTGTTGGTTACTTTGGTTACAAAGATAGTTAATATGCTAAATTTGGTTTTCTGACCATATCACATGGAGAAATCAGTGTCTGAGGAGAGAAAGATTACAGCAGAAACAGCCAAAATCAATGTGAACAAAGCTGCCACCATGTCGTTGGATTGTGGGGGAAACCATTATGCTTCATTTGTGCCTGAAATTACACTTTGCACACACAAATACCCCTTATGTGTAAGTATAAGTGCAAGCACTCATATATACATACCTCCCAGCTGTCCCTTTTTGGAGGGACAGTCCCTCTTTTGACAGCTCAACCTGCAGTCCCTCATTTGTACTGGAAAGTCCCTCTTTTCTCTGCACTGAACAGCCAGAAAAAGAAACAAAGTTGCTTACTCAATTGGCTTTTGACATAGAGCCCACAACAGCTAACAGGTGCAAATAAGATACTTTGTAACACTTCTCAGATAAAAAAATAAGTAATTGTAACAGGAGCAATATTTTCAAACTTCATAATCTGACGAATTTTGTAAAAAGGGAATGGTAATTAGGGGGTGTGACCACAAAATGGGCATGGTCAAAAAATGTAGCCCCGCTAATATTGTCCCTCTTTTTACTTCCAAAATGTTATAATACATGCTACCTTTCCTAAACAATATATATTATATGGATGCAAGCATTTTCGTTTTTCACTGTTGCATACAGTGGTATTCTATATTAGCATCTAAACTGTCCTTTAAAGTATAACAAATCATTGCAGGTTGCAATTCTGTGCATTTATATATGCAGTCAGCACAATGCAAGCTCCTAGCTCTTTGTGACTTAAAGGGTTATTTCAGGATTTGTTTCCAATCATATGGTTCTTGACTCATTCATCCGTAGTCTGCCTAATTCTCCTCCTCCTCCTCTCCACTGCACTGGGATCAGTACTGCGCTGGCCAGCCTGACACATCATTTTATTTCCCTGTACCGCAGTGGATTCATTTGTTCCTCATAAATGGGTGACACAGATAGGGAGCGGAGACCTGCATATGTTGACTTCATTATGCACCTGGCACCTCTGGTGACTTGATTGCTCATTTAGCTCCCTGGATTTTAGAGTTAGAATTTAGTAGGTCACACAGTGATAATGCATGTATCTCACTCAGACCCACTCTAGCCCCTAGGCACCCTTATATTACTAGACACTATAAATAAAGCATGTGCTGAATCCAATTCTTTTTTCCATGTACATTATGATGAGGCACCGTTGTACTAAATATGCTGTCGGCTTATAAATGCAGCAAGTACCTGTATTCAGACCTGTGCTTGGGTGGAAGTACCTATCCGTTAAATTGCTATCTGGGAGTGATGGTTGTTAATAAGCGTGCCTAGTCCTCCTGAATGAGATGTGGCTGAAATGTAATGCTTTACTGGCTTGCCTAAAGCTCCCCATAGACGCAACGATCTTTCCCTGCCGAACGACCAATCTTAGGGAAGTCCGACCAATCTGTGAAATTATTGTGCGGTTAGTGGGATACCAACGATCGTTCCTCTTACGATTTTTCGTCCGACATCGGTCTGATGATTGATCGGCCAGGTTAGAAAATCTTTATCGGTCCCCATGCAATCTACCTATGTTTGCAGGGCCAAGCAGGCTGCGATCCTTCAGTTTTGCTGCAATATCACCTGAAATGGTCTTTTTAGTTGATGGACACATCAGGCATTTAAACAATCGTTTTGAGACAATCGTGGTCTCACGATAACCATTGGATCTTTCAAAAATCTTTACGTCTATGGCCAGCTTTAGATAATTACTCGCTAGGTCAACATGTGCTAAAACTCTGCTTTTTGGGTTTTCTTTCTTAAGTATTTTTGTGAAGGGTTCTGAAGACAAAAGTTACCATTAAAATATGCAGAATTTGAGTAACCTGTTCCTTTGTATGAACCAATTGTAAATTTAATCTAGGTTTTAAGAACCCATGAACCAATGGAAAAAAGATTGCAAATTGTATAGTTTGCACCAGGGCCCTGTACATAATAGAATGTCTTACAGGTAATTTTGTATCTCTGCCACCTTCAAGCATAACATGCTATATGCAATGAATTTTTACACGTAATAGCTAATGAAGAATAGTACAGTACCACCTTTTATTTATATATCTATGTATATATTTTTTTAGTTTATGAAATATTTCATAGGAGTTATGGCAGAATTATCGCCAGAGAGCACTTTAAGTTCTAATGCAGCCCGTTGCAGTAAATCCCTGGGATTATCCTGTAATTAACCTAGAAAATGGAAAACCCCTTATGTCATGCTGATTTTCCACTGCAAAGAAGGATGTTTCTTGATTTCTTGGTAAAAGGCATATCAGCATTTGAATACAGGCAAAAGGGTAGGTAGGTTGGGTTACACAGCAGCCTTTTTTGAAAGCCATGCCAACATTCAGGCCACTATTAATTATTTATTGAATAGTAGATCCTGGGACAATAATACAGTATAGAGTACGTGGGTCATCAGGCCTGCACCTTACGGTCATCCCCTGAAACTTTAATAATGATTAATATCATATTGCATTTATTTGAATTGGAACCCCCAACACTCATTTCTAAAATAATGGTGGTACTTTTATATGTTCCCCTCTCTGCAACCTGTCTGTTCATGGTGCTAGAGTGTTGGAGTTGGTAAAGCAAATGGAGCACAAACCAATGAAGTATTGGAGTTCACTTTCCATTAAAAAACAACTCTGACAGAAAGCTGAATGTAGAGAGACAGATGGCTGACGGGGGCGGGGGGGATTGAGTAGCTCGATTATTTCAGAAACTTCATTGTATGTACAGAATTTGTAATTTGTTACATTTAGAAATTACTTATTTCCATGAGATGAGGCTTCTTTTACATTTTTGTTTTCATTCTAATAGTTGATGTGATCAGTGGACTTGTTTAATATTTTGGCTGATAAGACGATTATTGAAAGATGATTAAGGGTAATGGTGCGCTTGCCTCTGTTCCGACGAGAGGAAGTGCAGGCGGGATGTCGGATGTATTGGATGCACGCTGCAACAACGTCTGACGGTCCCAGTACTTACCTAGGATTCGGCACATCCGACTTGCCGCCTGCGCTTCCTCACGTCGCATCAGAACAGAGATAAGAACACCATTAGCCCCCTTCTAGTCCTACCCTTATTGTTTATAAAGGACTTTTTTATATTGTTATATTGCATGCACTATAATTTGCACAGTATTTAATGAACAAAAAAGTACCTTTGAAATGGATAGCCCTTCATATATTTGCTATCCAAATACAATGAACTAATTAGTCTAATGCAGTGATCCACAACCAGTAGCTCGCGAGCAACATGTTGCTCTCCAACCCCTTGGATGTTGCTCCCAGTGGCCTCAAAGCAGGTGCTTATTTTTGAATTACTGGCTTAGAGGCAAGTTTTGGTTGTATAAAAAACAGATGTCCTGCCAAACATTCTCTCCTGTAGGCTGCCAGTCCATATAGGGGTTACCAAAAAGCCAATCAGAGCTCTTATTTGACATCCACATGGACTTTTTTATGCTTGTGTTGCTCTCCAACTCTTTTTTTAAATTTAAATGTGGCTCACGAGCAAAAAAGGATGGGGACCCCTGGTCTAATGGATTGAATTTTAGTAACTGGTATCAACCTCACCTCTATACAGATGAATTGCACTTTAATTATGGTACACATGTTACTATGTAATGGGTTATTTAGGCAAATTGTTTACATAGATACTTTTTTATACACGATAATGTCTTAACTATATTGATAAATTTATTTATTTGCACTGCCACTTTTTTGCATAGAGCACTTTATGTATACACTGAAAGATGGGGTTCAGATTGAAATGGACAAGCACCCTAACTTTTCCTGTGGCTACAATGGGCGTTATGATATGGCCAGTTGCCAGGTTGGATTTCATAGTCTGTGTGATGCTCCCATATGCTATTCGTTCTGAGTTTGCATGCAGGTGTTTTTTAGCCACGCAAATAATAGCACCGTAAATACAGCATGGGCATAATAGCAGTGTAAACACGACACGTCACTACGCTGTATGAATCCTCTGCAGAAGTGACGCAGGCGTCTGTGACATAACAGACCCGGAGGTTCAGGCGCCGTGCGAAAGAGACTGATTGACGCTTAATTGAATAGGGTATTTATAGGCTTTTGTGCCGAAACATTGGGGATATTCTCATTTGTGGCAGGTGTATCCGCTCCTTGTTGCTCCTTTTTTTGCTTCATAAAAACATTTGGGTGGTATATATGCTATTTCTATGTAAATCTTTGTTGTATAAAACTGTACATTTGCCAACACAATTGTGTATTACCAAATTGCTTTACAGTAAATAATTTATTTTGATGCCACCTGAGTTTATTTTCGAATTATTTTTTTGAGAGTGCATAACCAATTATATGGTATATTGAATTTTAGTAGCATTGGACTTGAACATTTCTTCTTTGGCAATTTAGCTTGGGGGTATTGCTTTTTGATATGTTAAGGATTGTGGTA
The DNA here is from genome assembly GCA_024363595.1 of Xenopus borealis. Taxonomy (NCBI): domain Eukaryota; kingdom Metazoa; phylum Chordata; class Amphibia; order Anura; family Pipidae; genus Xenopus; species Xenopus borealis. The sequence goes on from CM044445.1 coordinate 81,919,065, forward strand.
GCATAATTTGCATTTTTATTCTGTGTGTTTTGCTCTACTGTACTGAACCTGTTTCTTATTAACTCAAGCACTGTAGACCGCACACAATAATGGTATTTTACAGTCTATCTTTCTGTTCGGTTTTCTGTCTGTCTGTCTGCCTATTCCGAGCAGATCGTAGCATGCACAGAACATTTTAGTGACGTCAGCGGAGAAATGTTCAGATGTGCAGCACAGAATCTATGGTTGTGTGAATATATGTAATGTTACTGCTGATGGCACTTCTGGGCCAGGAAAATATTTATTTCCCTACAGCCAGAATATAAGGGGGTCAAAAAAATGTGCGTTTTTGAGGGTATTATTCAGTTAAAACTTGAATTTACAGGTAAATATTGATGTATTGGACCCCTGAACTTGGAAATCGCTCGAATCCAAAAATAATCCAACTAAAACCTGTCGAGGTCATGTAGACATCAGTGGCAGAGGTCCCTTCAACCATTTGAAGATGTTTGTAGCCTTTATGATGTTCGGGTTTTTTTCAGTGGATTTAGCTCGAAAACTCAATTAATTTGAGCAGTTCGCCTTTTTTTTCTCTGAAAACTTGATTAATTCGAGTTTACAGGTTTTCCTTACATCAGAAAACATTTGTGAGTTCATTCAAGGTATAAAAACCTCACAAACCTCTAAAACTAAACCTGATAAATAACCCCGTCTGAACTTTGTGCTTTTTTTTTAAATGAACCTTCTAACTCACTATATAAGTTGTTTGAAGTAGGAAATTGTTTGGATGCATAACTATTATCTAAAAATGGATAATGTTAATTTGGGAAATAAAATTATGAATCAACCATTACAGTTAAGTGTGGGTTCTGCTTTTCTATATTAACTCATCACCTTAAAATGTTTAAATGAACCAAATTTCTCTGGAAATGTCACAATAGCATGCCCTGGTTAAACATGCTTTATTAGACACTGAGCCTTCCTCCTCCATGTACATGCACCCAAGCACATCTTAGTGTGTAGTAGGGATAGTCATTCAATTGTGACATTCTTTGCTCAGTTTTTGGGTGTTTCAGTTTTGCTATGGTTACAAGCCATCTATTATCAGCTGAATCAGATATTTCTGTGTTTTTTTTCTTTTGCTCTTGATCTCATGCTGTGCTGCTCAAAATAAACATCCAATCAGACACCAAGTAGATCTAAACCGCCCTTCAATGACTTATAGGGAATACAGTCAACCCAAGCAGATTATTGAGAGCTGCAGCAAGTCTAGAGATTCCCAGGGGCTCATTGCTGTGTCTCAAGGTTAATGGATTGTCCTGTAAAACCTATTGCATCATTGTTGTATACGAGTACTATATGTAAAATATCCATAAATATGATCCCTGCTCACTAAATATTTTGTTGATTTTTTTTTCTTCTACAGCCAGGCCTAGACTGGCAGTCTGTGAATTCTGGCAAATGCCAGAGGGGCTGCTGTAAGATGCCAGTCACTATTTGTTATGCTTTGTGGAGGGCTGTTTGGGCCTCTGTGTACCTGAAAGTCCTATTATGAATCTCAATCTGGACCTGAATACAACTACTTTATTGCTGTCTAGCCATTAAAAATATCATTGAAAATGATTCCCCTCACTGCTGTTTAAACATAGCCTGCAGTAAATGTCTTACTGCTCTGACTTCTGCAAGATACAATAATTGGTAAAACATAAATTTTATGTGACCCCCTCTGAAGCCACTTGTGTGTATAAAACATACAGTTGTGCTCACAAGTTTACATACCCTGGCAGAATTTATGATTTCTTAATATAAATGTAATATGAAT
>CM044445.1:81923746-81949747 GCA_024363595.1 Xenopus borealis
CTATATACAATTGTCTGATTTGCTTCCCAGTAGCTGTGCATCGAAACTACTGTAATTCTGTGCTGTAAAAGATGATGATGAGGCATTAAAAAGGGGGGTGTAAAAGTCACAAATAAGGAGATGATTTTTCAAACATTTGCATCTGCTTTTATGTTTGATAACCTTATGTAGGTTCAATATAAATGTTTCCTCCGTTTGTATGCTAGGGTTGGCAACTGCCTGGTGAAAATTATGCTCTAGTTATGTTATGGAAGAAACCTAAAGATATGGGAATGCTGATTTTCCAAGTTGGCAGCCCTATTCTTTGTGCATATAGGGGTGCATTATAAACTGTGACTTTTTATTACATTATCCTTTTAGGATCTTATACACTAAGCTCCATCCCAAGATGCCTTGTCAACAGGAAGTAACTCCCCATGGGGAAACCAAGATGCTTTGTAAACAGGAAGTAACTCTCCAAGGGGAAAATGTAAATAAGGATGCACAAGCTTGTTACAGAATCTTCTACAACCATTCAGCTGAATACCAAACCCTAATCTTCATATATAGATGGAAATTAAATAATTGAATCCAGAGATTCTAAGTCATAGGACGTTAATAGTTTGGATTTGGATCAGCAATGTACTTACTGGCCTTTTGTTGACTGATATGTCTGTGGAAACAAACCAATTAGTGGCAGCTATATATTGTTACTGAAATGTCCAGAGCTTTGATCTCCTGCACTGAATGGCCAGGGAAATATACACATTTTCTGCAATTAAATGTAAATTTAATGTAATTAAAAAAGAAGCTTTTGGCAGAGAGCCCAGAATAAATGATAGCTGCACTTGGATACGGTTTGTAACTATTTAAGATAAGCAAGCCCGTTGGCCACTGCCATAAAGGGCAATTCACCTTCATTAGTAAAACTGTAATAACACATAAACCTGACACTAAAACATGTCAAATTTTGTAAAATGGATGTGGTATTTGGGGGGGAGGGGGTGGCAGATCTTTTTGTCCCTCTTCACTGGTGGTATGTATGTAGGGTTGCCACCTGGCTGGTATTTTACCGGCCTGGCCGGTATTTTTGATGTTTGATCCCAATGTTATTAATAGGAAAAAAAGATAAATATATAGGAAGGCCAGTATTTTTTTCAGGAAAAGGTGGCAACCCTATATGTATGGTGTATTAAGATGGAATGATGGGCAAAAAAGCAATGAAGTGTGTGTGTATATAAATATATAGGAACCTAGGCACTCGCTGGTACCTTTATATTTCAGATTTCTCCATTTTTATGACCCTGTAAATTTTATTTGAGGCCTTTGCTTTAGACATTGAACAGTACAAAGAATGTTATAAACAAATTCATTTTTAAACAGTGTAACAATAAAAAGGAAATACTGTACTTTACTGGGACCTTTACAATCATTCAGCTGAGAAATATGCACTGAGCTGAGGTCTGTTTGTCTCATTTTGTCTGTCTATACAGTTTGGTGGTAAAACATTTTTTTAGCTCCTTGCCAAAGTTTCTTTCCCTAAGGCTGGAATCCTAGCTGTTGTTAAACTGCAGCTTCCAGAATCCATAGTGGTCGAAGATCACTGATGTAGGGTCCTCCTAAACAAGGTTGTTGCTGCAGCTCTTCTTAATATATGCACAGGCATGTGGCTCCTTTCTTTAATTGTGATTTTTAAGATTTAAATGTCAGAATAAATTATGAATAGCAAGGGGGGGGGTTCATCAGAACAAGTAACATAAATATATATTTGTAGTCACAGTCAGTCTGATTTTTGGTTGCCAGGGTGACTAACTGCAGCAACCAAACAGCATTTTAAATTCCAACTGGGATGAGAGAGCAAATAGAAAATTACAAATGAAAAGGATTGTATAGATTGTTTTCATCCAAAACATATAGCAATTTAGTGGAGCCTTGCAATAGAAACGATGTAGTGCTATCCCATGCTTAGAAATAGAATGTGAACAAGTTGCCAAACATGTTATGCCTAATCCAGGAAACACTGGGGAAGCAGAACTATTACTTGATTATTCTCTAGGAATAAGAATCTGTGTGAATGTTGGCTAATTGTTTTTTCTGATTGCAGGAAGTAATCAAACTTAATTAATAGCCGGTCTCCAGGACACACATTGTGCAAAGTGCTGCACAGTAAGAGGCTGGGAATAAGTAATCAGCACATTGATCCTGGGCACTGCATTACAGTCTATTAAAGGCAATTACATGCAATTGTTACACATTTAGATGGAGTTGAGAGGCTGGAGAATTTAGCATTGTTTGCTCTCTTTTACAGGTGGACGAATCTGCTCTTTTTCACCTTGCATTGAGCAAGTTCAGAGAACATGCCTGGCTCTAGAAGAACATGGATTTACGGAGATCAACACCCTAGAAATCCTCCTTAGAGTGTATGATGTACGGACTGTTAATTTGCAGGTCCCTGACCTTGGCAGGGCAGCTGAGGAGAAAAGCAGCTTGGATGCGATTGACAGGCCCAAGCAGATCCCTGCTGCCCAGCATGGAAGTGCTCTCTTTAAAAGTGGTGTTCCACCCAGGGAAACCGTGGGTCACACAGGGTACCTGACCTTTGCCACTAAGATCCTATTTTAGACTATAGCCATTCCCCTAAAAACAAACTAAGTAGGAGAGAAGCTTGATGATAATATACAAGTAGAAAAGTCCATATATAGCTAGGCTGGGCTGAAGAATGCATTTGTATAAACGCCACTCATACAGACACAAATAGCAGAGAGAGACTGGGGACTTGCACAGTTTGCCACATTCACATAATAAAGAGGTGCATTACAAAAGGGCTGTATTCTTCCTTGTGTATGTTTTTATTTTTCTCACAGATTTCTATTTTAATGTATAATAAGGATACTGTTCTTTAGCTCTGTTTTAACTACAAGTCACAGAATCCTCTGGGAGTTATACTTCATCAACAAGCAGTGTCACAAACCTTATGCTGACCATACATTGACATGTTTGGTTATATTATAGTTTGATATTCACATCAAAGTTGTCTAGTGTATGTTCGCCTAGGGTTAGGAGTGTTACACCTATCAATATTAGCAACAAAATGGCAGTATTAGTGTTTTTTTTAAAAAGTTTTACTGAACAGCAGCACCATAACTGTTATTGAACTGTATCAGGGGTATCCAACTTGCAGGCCCCCAATTCACTAGAATTCCATTCCACTCTTAGTGGGCCATCAACGCTAAATCATTTATTTGTCATTTTAAATAGATATTTTGTTTACAGCATGTGTTTAATGTCTTTGTTAAGGATCACATGAGACTCCAGTAGAAGTGGCTAGAGAGAATTTATTCCAAAGTAAAAATAGCGCACTTGTTGGCATTTTTGACAACTTAACTGTGTATATTGTATGCAAGTAATTACACACATCCTTACATGTAGTAGCAAATGGTGTGCATTAGCAGATCTGCAGATTTCTTTACTTTGGACAGCTGATGTCTTGTTACTTTTCACTCCAAAATGATTTGTGCTATTTAAAAAATACTTGTGATATTATCAGGCTTGTGTGTTGTCTATAAGCCAAAATGCTCTGTGTATTGCGCTGTGCTGATCCTGTACATGTACCCCAGTGCAATGTTTTGTGACACTGAAGCATTGCCTGAGTGATATTGCTATCCTTTCCTCTCCTTTTTTAGCTGTCTAAGCTTCAGCTTGCAGATTTGCCACATATGGGAGGATACTAGTGTGGGGTTTGCCCATATTAGTATGTACAGCTGTACAATGTGATGCTGCAGCTTGCACTCCTTTTATACTTTTCTCTCCGGGGAACTTGGGTGGAAAGCTTCCTGATTTATGCTTTGTGTGGGTTTGTATGTATGTGTGTGTGTGTATATCTATATATATTAGTGAGAGGTCTACTATTTGATCGACTATTTGTTTAAGTTTAGAATATTACAATTACTTGCAGATTAATAGATTAGGTAAAGAAGACTTTTTTGCAAATAGCAAGTTTATATACTTTCTCTGGAAATAGGTATAGGCATTTTGCCATCAATTTACTAAATTGTTATAGAGGACGGTAATGACTTACTGCAGAGCTACTAACTTAACTGTAATTACCAAGTCATTGTGGGGATTTTAGAGCACATATATTATTACTACCTATTATCACACCCATGCACTGTACTGTTTTACAATGTTTACTAGTCTAGTGCCAGGATAATCACCAAAAAATGCCAATTATGCATTCTATCAACACACCTACTGCACTGCAGGTCTAAGCTCATTACTTTCCACTGGCCAAAATAAGCTTTCCATAATTCTGTAAACACTCACCTTTCAATTTTCCATCCTCTAGTTATAATGTGTTTTGCATTAAAGTTTAGTGAGACTATTGGACAAATGTAGATTCATCTTGAATGCAGGTTTGTCAGAGTAGTGTACAGTTGTAGTTGAATGAATCAAAATAACTGTGTTTTGAGCTAAAATTAAATCTGGGAAATACTTTTGGCAGTAACAGTTGAATTTGTCTCATAATACCTTCACTTTGGCTGCCTGTAAGTGCTTCTTCATTGACTTTGATCCAAGACCTATGATTACTAGCGGTCAAACTCTGAACTGAAAAAAGCAGCAATGGAGCTTGTTCAATAAATTAAATTGGTTGTCTCCATAAAAGCAGATCACAGATTAAGGATAAATATATTTACATTAAGATATGTATTGAAGCTTTTCAGATGTTCAACAGATGGAACATCTGTTGATGCTTTTAAGAGGGGCTTGGATGATATTTTGGACAGACATAATATCAAAGGCTACTGTGATACTAAACTCTACAGATAGTATAGATATGGGCATATATAATTGATGCAGGGTATGGAGGGGTGTGTGTATGCTGGGCTTTCATTTGGAGGGGTTGAACTTGATGGACTTTGTCTTTTTTCAACCCAATTTAACTATGTAACTATGTTTTACTCCATAAGCAATATTGGATACTATTTCTTTAAGGGACAGAAACAAATTTGTCCATATGTGCAGGAAAAACTAAGTAGAACTTGAAAAAACAGTTCTTTTAAAGGACATGTCAACCCTTTAAACAAAAATGTAATCAATGAACAGCGTCTCTGAAATCTCTAGATAACTGCCACTCTGGTTGTTAAAAGGTTAACAGTAAGGCTGCAGTATCCCCTTAATCAGCTACAAATCCTTCTACTACACTAAACTGCTCTGCCCCCTCCTTCAGGAATTTCCTTTGGCTCTTGGCTCAGTGAGCATGCTCAGTTCCTCTCAGCTCAGATAACATAACACACCCTCCAGACTAACAGCCAATGAAGAGAGAGCATCGCTGGTTCCCATAGAAACTGTCTGATGCTATTTTTTTCTCCTAACCACCTCTCCTGAGTTCAGCGTAATAATTACAGTGCTCAAACCCAGCAGAACTTTTTTTTATCAAAGTATGTTGTGCCTGTGTAAACTTGCATTCTGCATTACATGGACTTTACAGCATACATGTCTTATTTCAGAAGATAATGTATCAGAGGGAAAATGGCCGCCAGGTGAAAGCTGCTATTTGTTTTAGGAAAATGTGATGGCGCTGGCAAACAGAGGGGGTATAGGCAGTACAAATGATACAGTTTGGGTGTGGAAGATATGCCCAACTTATATACAGGGTAGGAAAATGTAGGCTTTACATGTCCTTTAATTGATAGTTTTACATTCCACTGCATGGGAACACAAATATGAACATATTTTATTCTTCCCTGTGGGTCTCTACACTAAGAAATGGACACAATGCTAAGCAGAAAAAAATGGTCTTGACTGGTTTTATTTTGGCAATGCTAATAGAACTGTCTGCCCCAAGGAGATCTTTAATGCTTGCCTTATCATTCTTAAAACTGTACTGTTTCAAGCACTTTATTAGCAAAGTTAAAGGGGTTGTTCACCTTCCAAATACTTTTTTTTTCTCTTCAGTTGTTTTCAGATTGTTCTCCATAGATAAATACTTTTTTCAATTACTTTCTATTATTTATTTTTTACTGTTTTTCAAAAATCTAAGTTTAAAGTTGAATGTTGGTGTCTCTGGTGTTTGAGTCTGACAGCTCAGTAATTCAGGTGCAGACTCTAAACTGATACAATTTTGCAAGATTTAATTGATACATTTCACAGCAACATCTCTGCAGTATTAGCAACTATTGTATCAATTCTAACAGCTGCCTGTAATGAAACCCAAAGATTCTGCTCAGCAGGGACAAAGATAAGAAATGTATCCATTAAATGTATCAGTTTAGAACAGTTGGGGGGGTCAGCGACCCCTCCTCCCAGAGCTGCTTTAGAAGGTGAAAAATGACACTTTACACTTCAATATTAGAAAAACGGTTACAAATAGAAAATAGACAGTAATTGGAAAAAGTCGTTATTTCTGGTGATCTGTAAACAACTAGTTGTTTGAAGGTGGACAACCCCTTTAAGTGATTGAGATCAGAAAGCTTAACATGTAAAAGGAACCAGCTACACTTATGGTTTTAAATTATGCAGTATGTAAAAAAAGAATTAATGGGGTTATGGGGCCTGTTATCCAGAATGCTCAGGACCTGGGGTTTGCCAGATATAGCCATCATTTGAATCATTGTACCTTAGTTCTACTGAAAATCATGAAAATTTTAACTGAACCCAATAGAATTGTTTTGCCTCCAATAAGGATGGATTATATCTGAGTTGGGATCAAGTACAAGGTACTGTTTTATTATTAGAGCGCAAGAGAGTAAAAGGAAATACATTGTAAAAATGTACATTATTTGATTAAAATTGAGTCTATGGGAGATAGCCATTTCAGAACTTTCAGGAAAATGGATTTCCTAATAACAGATCCCATACAAGTGTCTCTGTTGGGTGCAACAGAAACCAAGAAGGCACAGAATCCTGGATTCAGTTTGGGAAGCAGCGTAGGTGGTTCTTCACAGTCAAGACGGTGAGGTTGTGGAATGCACTGCCGGGTGATGTTGTGATGGCTCATTCTGTTGATGCTTTTAAGAGGGGCTTGGATGATTTCTTGGACAGACATAATATCAAAGGCTATTTTGATACTAAACTTTATAGTTAGTACAGATATGGGCATATATGGTTTGTGTGAAAGTATTTAGGGGTGTGTGTATTGATGCTGGGTTTTCATTTGGAGGGGTTGAACTTGATGGACTTTGTCTTTTTTTTCAACCCGATTTAACTATGTAACAAATTCAAGACTTTTTCAGCAGGATTTGATGCTTGTGAATTTGAACCCTTAAAATCATGTGACTTTAGGTCACGTGATTAAGGTGGTAAAAATATTTGGTTACCCCTTCCAATCTCTAATTTGCATGTTTGCATATGCAAGTTATGGTCCGGTATTCCGACAAATCCCTCCAAAAAGATACAGGGTTCCTTAAATCCCAAAAGTATGGAAGCAAAACTGATTTATGTCTTCCCATTCAGCTGTAGAAGCCATTAGACAGATTCTGAATATTTCAGATGAAAAAATAACCATAAACCATAAAAATTATCTTTTGGGATTTGCACAATTTTAGTTCTGTGAGAGAAGTATTATTGGTTCCACATAATGGATTTAACAAATCAAAAAGCACAAAAGGACATTTTATTTGCATAAATGTTTCACTATGAATATTAGGGGCTTGCAATTATCGTTTCTTTTTTTTTACAGGAAGAGGATATGCAATAGTATGCAGTGATAATGTCATGGATGAAAGTAGCAGAGCCCAGATTCACAGTGGAAAGCATAGAATCCCTATGAGAAGCCGGTTATGTAAAACATAAAGACATGACCCATATCCTGACCATACCCAGAGTTACGTAACATGATTATCATCTAACCTTAGACATCCAGCCTGCATTCTCCTTTTTTGCAATTACTTTTCCCATTATCACCTACTGTTTAAACAGAATCTTTTTGTGAATTAATTTAGCTGTTTCCATATTTTTACAGTATCTTATTATGTCACATAATATATACACTTTATATATACAGAGAGAGAGCTGGATCTGCTCACTTTCAAAAACCACAACACAAGTATAGATAAATACATCTGAAAACGGAAAATTTGTCATATACCTAAAATAAGTACATTTAAGTGATGATTACCTTATGCATAACATTATTGTCAGTTTCTTACGGTCAGTCACAACAGAAAAGGGCATTAAATAAAGCAAAGTAATTTGCTTGTTTCTCCATCTAATTTTATTCAGTCTAAGCCCAACTTTTCTGCAGTCAGAGAACATTTGTCTTACCTGATTCTTATTGCAGCTTGCTAAATCTGAGAAATGTCTGAAGACAGGTATTCATGATCCCATAAGAACAATACCAGTGTAGATTTCTTATGCCACTCAAAGTCTCTATATAGGCCATTTATTCTCCTTTATAATTGCAATAAGATTCTGACCCAGATTTGCTAATTAAGTGCCATCCATGCATAGCTCGAATTATTGACGAAGGAAATGACCTGAGGTTTTAGTTGTTATGCAGAGAATTGTGAAACCTTAAGGATATACAAATGTTGTTGCAGATGCTATTTCACAATAACATTTCAATTGATCCAACAAATCCATACATACATAAATACAGATATGAGCACAGGATCAGAGTTGAATTTCATTTTTATCTGTTTATACTGTACTAAAAAAATAGGCAAGGTTTTAAATTAAATCATAACAAACAAGAGAAAGTTGTGGTCACCAGTAATTTCTAAACTATTAAATGTGGGTACAATGATGCTGTGACATATATTGCAATATATTTAAGCTGGCCAACCACGTCTGTCATCCCTGGCCAGTCCTACACTCAACTTTAATTAGATTTTTTAAGAATTCTGTTGGTTCATTATACATTTTACACAGGGACTAAGTTCCACCTGCACTGTAAAATGAAGCAATGGAATTCTTAATGAATCAGATGAAAGTGACTGTCCAGGGATGACTTGCGTAGTTGGCCAGCTTAAATATATTGCAATATGTGGACAATAATTTGCAGATAAAATGTATAAAACCCAAAAGTGGCTAGGCTTCAGGAAGAAAGTCCCTCATTCCCTGGCCCCAAGTGCAGTCTGCAGGTAACTTACCTTGGTACCCAGCTAAGTTGTGGGTGCAATCCTGCCCACCCTCCCCTGAGGATACCTTTTTCCTTTAATCATTTAGACATCACTTCAGATCCCTGGTGAATGTACTCCCAATTTTCGTAGGTCTCAGGCTAGAGACAGTAAGTTAACTGGTTTGGGAAGGTGCGGATATAGTGGGGTGGCCTATTATTTCTTCATTTAGTGTGCAAAATCAGCCTATTGGCATTATTTATTGTTTACATGATCTTCTAGTAGACTTCAAATATGAAGATCCAAATTACAGAAAGATCCATTATCCGGAAAATCCCAGTCCCGAGGATTGTTGTCAACAGGTTCCATACCTGTATCTTCCCATGCAGACACACAATTTACATGGCTAGTGGCATACATGGCTGTCCAGCAGTTTTTCTCTGGCTGATATGGTAATTTCCTACATATGCCTTAAGTGTGTGCCAGATATTGCTTATACTTTTTGAAGAAGAGAAAGAATGGGCTCGCTGTAATCAGACTGTAGCTACTGTACCTGCTCCAAAATACATGTGTGAATGCATTAGGCTCAAGTACAGTGTTTGCAGTCCGATTACTATGCTTCCTCTTCCATCCCTCCATCCCCCATTCAAACTGCAAAGATAATGCAATTAAGCACTGGCAAAGCAAGGCACAAGGGCTGGGAACAACAATGCAATGATATTTCTTTAGTAAGTATTTCATAAAATGAACTTTGCCCAAACCCAGGACTTTGCATTTACAATGGGTGTGGTATGTAAAAGTTAGAGATTTCATGTTATGTTCCCACATGTGAAGACTGGTGGTTAACCCTTTCTCTCTTTTTCATTATGTTTTCCCTTCAAAAGGGATTCTGTCATGATTTTTATGATGTAATTTTTATTTCTAAATTACACTGTTTCCACTTCAGATAATTCACTCTACAATATAAAATTTCATTAATGAACCAGCAAGTTGTACTATTGGTGTGTAGGCAGCCATCTCAGGTAATTTTGCCTGGTCATGTGGTTTCAGAAAGAGCCAGCACTTTAGGAGGGAACTGGCTGTTTCTCCTACTCTTGCTTTGAGGGCCACATTGGAAGAAGAAAAATTGTCTGGGGGCCACACATGAAATACACAAACACTTTTGATTTGTAAAAGTAAAGAAAATACACAGAAAATAACTACAATACCAGCTGGATAACCAGATGGAGCTACAGACTGGAATATGGGACACCTGGATATTAAAAAGACTTATTATTATTACTAAATGGGCTCTAACAGGATCTTCCTATATCCTTTGCAACATGACGTTTTCTCGAGAACTGAGCATTTCAAGTTGGGCCGCATTCATATCCATCCTGGGCCGCATTTGGCCCTAGGCCCACAGTTTAGACACCCTGATGTAACTGAATGGAATGCAGTGGGACATGCGTTTTTACTGTTCTTAGATCTACCAGGCAGCTGTTATCTGGTTACCTTCCCATTGTTCTATTGTTGGGCTGCTGGTGGGGGGGAAGGGAGAGGGGGTGATCTCACTCCAACTTTCAGTACAGCAGTAAAGAGTGATTGAAGTTTATCAGAGTCACGACTGGGGGCAGCTGGGAAACTGACAATATGGGGCAGATTTACTAAGGGTCGAATTTGAGGGTTAAAAAACCTTTAATTCAACCATGGGAATTGTGTGGGAATAAAAATCCTTCGAATTTGAATATTGAATTTGAAGAATTTTACTGCTAATCGATTGGTCGAACGATCGAATAGCGAAAAGTAGCTTTAATCTGGGAACTAGGCAGTCGAATAAAAATTTAAAGGGGAAGTTATTCGACTTTTGAATATTCAAATAGATTTTTATTTGAATCATTCGATACAATCGAATTTTCTAAATTCACTGGTCGAAGTGGTCTTCAAAAACATTCAAATTCAAATCTTTTTGAATTTCGAATCATTCATGTGAATTTTATAAATCTGCCCCTATGTCTAGCCCCATGTCAGATTTCTAAATTAAATATAAAAAAAATCTGTTTGCTCTTTTGAGAGCAGAATTCTGCTGGAGCAGCACTATTAACTGATGTGTTTTTAAATAAGACATTTATCCCTTTAAGCTGGACCTTGGTAAATGAGCATTAATAACTGTTTTATCATTAAATTCAGTGTCTGCAATATTTAATGACATTTTTACAAATCTATTATTTTTGTATATAGTTACTCACTGATACCTCTTAGCATTATTTGCTAGAAACTGTACTTCATTTAACTGGGCACCAAGTACATTAAGCACTCTTGGAGCTCTATTTCTACATTATGCAAGTGATTGCATTTAAATAATCCTTGGAGGTGCTTGTGCCAAAAATTGGGTAATAGAACAGCTTGAGTTCTCTGCAAAAGGTCTTGAACCTCAAGCAGACTTTGGGGGTACTGTAATAAAAGGTGTAAAGTTTGGTCAACTTTACATAGCAACCAATCAGCAGGTAGCATTTAAGCAAAATCTTATTGGTTTATAGAGTTTATATAGGGGCTTAAAACAGCAACTGTTTATGTAGGGCTAAACAGTTGACCGCAAAGGCAAAAAAACTCCTCTCTAACATTACTGAAAAAATCCAAAAGGATATATTTCACAGTATTGGGTATGGGATCCATTATCCAGAACCACGTTATGCAGAAAATGACAAACTACTGAAAGGCGGTCTCCCATAAACTTTATTTTATCCAAATACTCCAAATATTTGCATTGTATTTGATCCAAACTAAGATTAATCCTAATTAGAAGCCTATTGGGTTTATTTCATGTTTACATGATTTTCTAGAAGATTTTGGGTATAAAGATGCAAATTATGAAAAGATCTGTTATCCTGAAATCCCAAGGCCTCAGCATTCTAGATAAATGGTCACATACCTGTATTTTTTATATAATGTATAATAAAAACATTGGCGTAACTAAATATTACTGAGCCCCACAGCAAATGAATTTTCATATCTAGAGGTTGTCCTTTTTTGCCAATATAAGTTGAAATTGCTCATTAATTAAGGCCCCTGTTCCACCTGCCCCCTATGACTGCAGGTTCTGCTTCCTCTCTAGTTACACCCCTGATATTTAAAAAGTGAAACATATCATTTTGGGTTTTTTTTATCTTTGTTGTTAAGCCCCTGCGTGACTTTACATCTGTGTAAGAGTTAATGTTCCATTTCATTGCCGTCTGGTCTTGCCCATACCACCAATGTGCATGCACACAAATCATTTAATTACCAGCGTGAGATCATTTCAGTTTCTGATTTCCTCGCTATTATAAAATGTGAACTTTGTCTTTATTGGGTGAGAATGTAACTGTAAGCGATAAGTAAATCAAATTGGTGTATGCACCTCAATCAATCCACTGATAACATTGCTTTTCTGTATGCCCTTTATACTTTTCTCTCTGGTTCATAAATAACATGCAGATACAAGGAGAGCTTACTACTTACAGAAAACAGCAGGGGTAGATATTAAAAAAATCTGAGATGGTTAGTTATTTTTCAAAAAATCAATGTCTCAAAAGGTTGTGTAGCCAACATTTTAACATGGGATAATCAGTCTTTCTCTTTAAAGATAGATGATTATGAAAAATTTATGGCAGTTTGCCAACCTGGAAACCATGATACCAAGAAACATGCATTTTTCATAGATTTACTAGTTACAATTCTCTGAAGAAGAAAAAGTAACTCAAGTAAAGAAAGCCCTGTCCCGAAATAGATACAGAAATACACATTCCGACATTCCTGCTTGTGAACAGTGCCATATGCATATGAGACATATAGGATTGGGAGTTTGGGACGAGGTATAAAGATTACTGCACAGCTAGAAAATGCCATTTTTCTGGGCAGCAGGAATAGAATCTGGAAACCCATTATCTGGAAAGATCCAGATTACAGTAACACTGTCTTCCATAGACTCCATTTTATCCAAATAATCCAACATATGAATTCCCTTCTCTGTGTAATAATAAAACCGTATCTTGTACTTGATCCAAACTCAGATATAATGAATCCTTATTGAAAGCAAAACCAGTCTGTTAGGTTTATTTAAAGTTTACATGATTTTCTAGTAGACTTAAGGTATGAAGATCCAGATTACGGAAAGATCTGTTATCCGGAAAACCCCAGGTCCTGAGCATTCTGGATAACAGGTGCCATACTAGTAAATGGGTTGTTATTTACTGTATATTAAATTAAATCAGGGAAGGGATGGCCAAGTTTAGCCTGCCCATACATACAATACATTGCTGCTGAGAGTTGTGTTTTGGGAAGATGTTTCTCTACTAGATATCTCCCCTCTATAAAACCAGACAAATAAACTTTTTACATGACTATTCAGAATGCATTCATCTCTGCAGTCTATAGCATACATTTTAATGTCGAGTTAGTCATCATGCGGAAAATATCTGTCAAGTTGAAATCATGATATATACACAACAGGAGTTGTGAGTCTGGTTGTGTTACGTTTGAACGGACATCAAGTTCACGGTATTTACAAGAAATCTTTGAGTTATGTACTGTTATTATCATGGGTTTTCTGGGTTTTATCCTGTGTTTGTACAAAAGACATGGGGCACTCAGCCTTTTAAAACTTTAAAATATGTGAGCAGGTTGGACATATAAGTCATCTTTACAGGATTTTTATATTTGAATTGTGATATTAAACAGAATGGCATATATTACAAGCACTGTGCTTTATAATGAGCAATAAAGAACAGACGCTGGAACAGTGGGGGGATGTGTCTGCCTTCATCTCAAGCAAAGAGAGGTAAATAAGATTAAAGAATGAGTAGTTCCCTCAGTCAGAAGATGCCTTTCTATAAATAGGGTTTTTCCTAAATCTTGTGTTTAATGAGGAGCTGAATACATCTGTTCAATAAATACTTGGCTCTCACAATTATATGATGGGTTTGCAGGGGTATATTTAATAGTATAATAGTATTGTCTGGCAACTTGATTGATGCAGATATAGAAGCAACTGGAGTTTACACTGCTCCCTCCTAGGTTTGCTTCATTATAACTGGGCTTCAACGTTAGCAGAACTAAAATGAGGCAGAAATGTCTGTGCAGGTGTAGGGTCCATTAACTGGAAGCCCATTATCCAGAAAGCTCTGAATTATGGAAAAGTCATCAGCCGTTGACTCCATTATAATGAAATAACATTTTAAAAAATGATTTCCTTTTTCTCTGTTTATAATAAAACAGAACCTTGTATTTTAGCCCAACTAAGATATAATTAATCCTAATTGGAGGCAAAACCAGTCTATTGAGGTTAATGTTTACAGGATTTACTAGGTATGAAAATCCAAATTAGGGAAAGGGTATGCTTAAAAACCCCAGGTGCCAAGCATTCTGGATAACAGGTCCCATACCTGTATGTTAAGGAGTCGGAGGTATCCTAAACTGAGGAGTCCAAGTCAAAGGATTTATGCAACAAGTCCACAAAACCCCTGACCATTATGGATAACAGGTCCTGTTCTTGTAGTATTTTTGTGCACTTGAAAGAACTTAAACCAATATGTCAAGTAACATATTTGCAGCCATTGTAACTAGATTCAAGACGCTCAGGTCGTCATTTTAGAACATTTCATATTTAGCATTTCATATCTGCTATTAATAAATGCATTAATCTCTCTCTGACTACCAAGAAAATTGTCCTGACATTTGTATCTGCCTTTTATAATTAATACTCATGGTGCCTTCATAAGTAATAATGATCGTGCCCCCTCGGCAAATGAACAACCAGATGCTCCTAGTAAGTAAGTGTTGGTTCATGATGTGAATGTTGTGGTTTGTCTCCCTGCTCCACTGATTCCAAATCCCCCCTCCCCTGCACATTTCATACTTGTAAGGGCAGGCCACACATTGCTGGGACACTAATAGGGCATGTCGTTTAACAATAAATTACAAGACCAGGCAAGTTTATTAGAAGCTAATTAAATAAACACTGACTGTTGCATTGATACCAAGACAAGGCACATTTTTTTTTCTGAATAGCAATTTTTCACTGTAACTTGTAGCAAATATGTATAACCAATAAAGATACAGTTAGTTACTGTATACCTTGAGAGAGACTGAGGTGATCAAAAGACAATTAATTATAAGAGTACCTCTTATTATTTTCATATGACACATACAAAAGCAAGTTATATAGCGGCAATTAGAAATCACTGCTAGCTCTTGTGTTCCTGGATCCGGCGACGCATGCACAGCAGGACACTGGTACTACTGCACATTCGCACAAATTCGCAGATTGAACTTTGTGCACATTCGCAGTAGTACGAGAGTCCTACTGCGCATGCGCCGCCGATGGAGCCGGATCCAGGAAGAAGCCATTGGAAGAGAAGACGGCCCCTGTGAACTTCGCTAGAGGGGACCTACACAGAGGGGTAAGTAGCGATTTAGGAGCAATAGGCCGGGGGGGGGAGAAGGGAGGGGTTAGCGCTGGGGGGGGTTGAATTCCCCTTTAGGCTGGGGACAGACAGGGAGATTCTGTCGCCTGGCGTTTAATAGCAGGCGACAATCTCCCCGAATTTCCTTCTCCCTGTCTGCCGCTAGTATAAATGACAAAGCGCCAGCGCCTGTGAACACGCGGCACGGCGATTTCCGGAATAGCCTGAAGTTTCCTCACGAAGTATCTTCGGGCGATTCCGGAAATCGCCGCGCTGTGTGTGCACAGGCGCTGGCGCTTTGTCATTAATACTAGCGGCAGACAGGGAGAAGGAAATTCGGGGAGATTGTCTCCTGCTATTAAACGCCAGGCGACAGAATCTCCCCGAATCTCCCTGTCTGTCCCCAGTCTTAAAGGAAAAGAAAAGTTTAAAATTAAGTAAGCTTTATCCGAAAGGCCTATAGAAATACACCAGTAAACCCTCAAAGTAATGCAGCTCTGAGTCCTCTGTCAAAAGAAACACCACATTTCTTTCCTTCTATTGTGTATACATGGGCAGCAGGGAGAGACTCAGGCAGAAAGTGATGTTACAGCAAGCTAATATGGCAGCTGCTATCCTAAACAAACAGAGTCAGGGTTTAGAGCTGTTCAATCAGGCATGGAAAAGCATTCTAAAGAATAAAAATGTTGTTCAGTCTTGCACAGTTGTGGCTAATCTTTTGTCAGTAAACTGCCTTGGTAGCTTTCCTTCTCCGTTAAGGAAATATAAGGTACCTTCTTTTTGTTACAGAGAAAAAGCTAATTAGTCAAAAATGAAGAAATATATGTTTTAACAGGACACTATGGCAGTCTGCATTGTCATAGCCAGGAGCTTTCTAATACATTTATTTCCACAATTAAGGCACACACAGTATATCAGAGGCTCCATTTCCAGGTATAGTGGTTACTGTTTAACCTGTGGGCTTCAGAAGTTACCTTGGGGTTTTATTGACACCTAAAAGTAATGACTTAATGTTTGGCTCAGCCAGTGCAAGGAACCAGTCACAGATTATGCTAGAGCTTCTGTGTCACTGTAACACAATTTACAAGAATGATGTGCTTCCCCTTTGCATTCATTTGTGCCTGTTCTGCCTGTGTTATTCAGTCTTACAGGGACTGGCAGCTTTATTATTTGTTGGTTTTGAGTTTTTATTCAGCAGCTTTCCAGTCTGCATTTTCAATAAACTTGTTGCTATGGTCCCTAGGACCCATGAATTGATTTGAAAAATAGACTGGAATACGTATAGAAGAGGATCTGAATAGAAAGATGAGTAATAGATGTATCAATAACAATCTGTACAGAACATTTGTTTTTAGATGGGGTCAGTGATCCTCATTTGAAAGCTGGAAAGAATCAAAATAAGAAGGCAAATAATTTAAAAACTATACAAAAAAATTAATTCCAGTTGAAAAGTTGCTTAGAATGAGCCATTCTATAACATGCTAGTTAACGGTAAAGTGCCCCTTTATATGTCCATGTATTAAAAAGAGACCGGCCTTCCTTTCTCTGTGCCTTTTTTCAGCTTCAGTTACTATGTAAAACTGTATTTTCTACTCTGAAGAATGTGTAAGAAAATCACAAAGAAATGTGTAGAAGCAGGCACAGACTACCAGTTTCATTGCTACTCAAGGTGTGTGGCCTCTGCAAAGGTTTAGTTGTGGGGCTTAGCGATTATGTATGCTACTGAATCCCACTGTCCCCCCAGCAGGTGGATCAAGCTACATATCCTGTGACTTTATTGCATCCTTCTGCTTTAAGGTCTTTTGCTGGATATTGTTATCTGGCCTACTTTCTGATGTTTAACCTTCCTTTACACTGACTCTGCACTTCCGTTCACTCACAAATGTGTCATGTGGGGATTGGACTGGACAAAGACAGGAGGTTTCAAAGGTGAATCTTCAGGCTGTGTGTTCACTCCCTGATCAGCTCAGTTATACAGGGCAGGAAGAAGGAAGCAGAGTAATCAGTGATCAAAGAGAGAAAGAGATGAATCTGTAATAAGTCTTGCACTGCCTACTGCAATAAATGTGGAACTGGGTTAACAAAACAGATGATTGTGTCTACCTTAGGTAATAGACTGTACAGGAGACAATAAAAAAAATTAGAAAGGGGTAGCGAAGAAGATCAGGAGAGGAGAAAAAAGGTAGGACAGAGGGGGAAGCAAATAGAAAATAAGAGAAGTATAACACATTCAACGGAAAGCAACAAAGGAAAAATGGGGTAGAGTGGGAGAATGGTAGTCTGGAATTGAAAGGGGTAGTGTGATAGAGGATGGATAGTTTGGGGAATGTGGATGGGGGTAAGGGTAAAAAAGTAGCAAAAGGAGAAAGGAGAAGAAAATCTTATATGAGAAAAAGACAAGAGAAGGGCAGCAGGAAAGGTGAAAAAATATGGAAGACTAAAGCTCCCCATAGACGCAACGATATTTCCCTGCTGAATGACCGATTTTGGGGAAGTCCGACCCATCTGTCAAATTATCGTGCGGTTAGTGGGATACAAACGATCGTACATCTTACGATTTTTTTGTCCAACATCAGTCTGATGATTGATCGGCCAGGTTAGAAAATCTTTATTGGTCCCCATGCAATCTACCTATGTTTGCAGGGCAAGCAGGCTGCGATCCTTCAGTTTTGCTGCAATATCGCCTGAAATGGTCTTTTTAGTTGATGGACACATCAGGCATTTAAACTATCGTTTTGAGACAATCGTGGTCTCACGATAACCATTGGATCTTTCAAATATATTTACGTCTATGGCCAGCTTAAAAAGAAAAAGGGTTGTAGAAAAAAGATTTTTAAAAAACTGGATAGCAAAGAAGGAAGTTTATGTAATGTGTACACCGAGAGGTGGATCAGATTCACTGTTCCGTAAATGTGCTTATGTAAATAAGTTTCCTTAAAGACATTTTTATTAGGGATGCATCAAAGCCAGGATTTAGTTTAGGCAGTGCCGGTCTTAAGCACATTGGACCAATTTGGCCCAACTGGGCCCCGCTCTTATGGGGGCCTGATTAATATTCCCTCAATCCCCGAGTAGCCCAGACTACCCCTAATCCAGATTGGACCAGCCCGCCCCAAACCCAATTGGCCCAAATAACAAGTGAAATGCATTAAAGGGGTTGTTCACCTTTGAGTTAACCTTTAGTATAATTTAGAGAGCGATATTTGCAATTGGTTTTCATTTTTTATTATTTGTGGTTTTATAGTTATTTAGCTTTTTATTCAGCAGCTCTCTAGTTTGCAGTGTCAGCAATTTGGTTTCTAGGGTACAAATTACCCTAGCAACCCTGCATTGATTTGAATAAGAGACTGGAATATGAATAGGAGATGGACTGAATAGAATGATAAGTAATAAAAAGTAACAATAACAATACATTTGTAGCCTTACAGAGCATTTGTTTTTAGATGGTGTCAGTGACCCCCATTTGAAAGCTGCAAAGAAACAGAAGAAAATTGCAAATCATTAAAAAACTATGAAAAATAAATAATGAAGACCAATTGAAAAGTTTCTTAGAATTGGCCCTTCTACAATATACTAAAAGTCAATTTGAAGGTGAACCACCCCTTTAATGTTGTTTATATAATCCATGGTGCTGCACACACACAGTTTACAGTGGTAATCAAAATTTGCACTTTTTTTTAATGCACATAGATTTAAAAAAGTGAGGGAACATCCCCAACTGGCAGCTGTCACTTGGACAGAGGGGAAAGCAGGCACTATTTGCCAATCCAGCTCTGTGACCCTGCGTCAGACAGCAAAGTTCCTTCTAGGGGGGCCAGCCAAAATGGTTCCAATTGGGCCCCGCACTTGATACGACCGGCCCTGAGTTCAGGATTTGATAAAATCCCAGCACACTTTTCTGGACTTCGATTTGCCTTATCCTAAGGAACTGTTTTATCAAGGGTCATTAATTCAATTTTTTTTTTTTTATTGAATAGGTCAGTTTTCTATCAAATAGCTCCATATTCGATTGTATTCGTATCGTTCAAATTAAAGTAATAGCGCATTCGATCAAATTCGATTCACAGTTTTTCCGAAAAATAGACCACCAATGGACTCCAACTAAGTCACATGATAAAATTAGAATTTCGTAATTTTTTGCAAATTCGAGTCGAATTTGGACTATTCCCTAGTCAAATTACACAAAAATAACTTGAAATTCGAATTTTGTTCATTCATTCTACCCTTGATAAATCTGCCCATAAATGTTCAGCTGGACCAAACCCAAGCCCTCAATATTATGTGGTGTTAAAGCCATGTATGTCTAAAAGATGTCGTTTTCTCAAAGTGCGAATTAGGGTTCAGATTTGGTTTGGCCATATCTTTTGTGGAGTATTCCAAACATTATGGATTTCATCATAATTGCTATTGCCAATTTCTCTGAATGCACCTGCAGGATTTGGAGGTTAGTAGCTTTCACTAGACCAATCTGAAAATACTAACATCATTTCCTGGGATCTACAGCAAGTGATTCCTGAACTGTAGGGCTGCCCCCCCCCCCATAAGGGGCCTCTGAGAAGTGGATGAGGGGCCTAGACTAAAGACCAGTTACTTACTCCTTCAAGCCTAACTTAAAAGTTAATTATGGCAAAACATGGGGGAACTTTGGGGAATTTTTGCCCCGGATACTCACAGAAATGTGTCTGAAATAAAAAAATGTATGATTTCTTGTATATATTTGTCACATTGGGACTGATGACTGTACGATAACCACAGCTCTGCAAATTAAGCAGCATAGATCTCATCCTTACCATGGCTGGAAACCATCACAGGCACTCTGTATATATCAAGCTGCTGGATGCACACAAATCACTGGGCATCTTTGGGAAAATTAAAAGGACATCTAGAGGGATTGGTGGCCTTCTTACTGTAAAGCTAGAGTGTATACTATGGGGCACATTTACTAATGGTCGAAGTGAAAAAACTGCAAAAAAGTTTGAATTTGCAAAATTTGCCAAATTGCCTGTAAAGGCTATGGAAGGTCCCCCATAGGCTATAATGGCAATTCGGCAGGTTTAAGGTGGTCGAATTTGAACAGTACTTTGAAATTTGAATTTTCTTTTCAACTCAAATCAAATTTTTGGCTATTCGATTTGAATTTTTCAAAACTGACAGATGTAACCTTCAATCTAGCAGCTGGGTCAGCAGGATGTACTTGACAGTTCTCTTGAGCTTAACTACAAGGTGGATATATAAAGTTTGGGAACCCCTCTCAGCCTGCATAATCATTTAGCAACCCTACCTGTTAGTTAATAGACAAATATTTAATAATTTAAGTTTCTTCTGGTAACCTGTTATTAAACTGGAAATTGTGCACTCCGAGTTAGCTATGTGCCCCCCTGGACCCCCTCCAGTGATGTAAGGCATAAAAAAGTGTCTTTGGGGCTATAATCACCCCTGCTAGTGTCTTTGGAGATGCTCAATTCTGCAGTGAACACTAGATCAAAAGGAGAGCAGTTTCAGGAGGTTCAATTCAGCCCTGTTCTTACCCCCTGCATTAAGGAAAGGACCCAAATGTGACCTGCGCCTCCTGGTCCTCCCTAACATGTCAGTGTAAATGATGGACAAGTTAGGGGGTGGGAGGAAGCCTATGTGCCCCTCACTAATACATCACTGATAAATGCCGAAATAACATGCAGCAGCCCATGCACGTAGTATGCAAAGGGCAAGAAGTCTGATGCAGCCTTTTTTACACACTGCAGGGTGCATTGTTTATGATCCTTTATATATAATTCAGAAAAGCTCTGCCCAAGTGGAGCTAGGTGTATCCTTGTATAGAGTCTGAAAACAGGTAAGAAAAGAATTTTGTTCAGCCCACATCAAACACTGATTATGAAGAAACATCTGAGTTTGGGGTCATGTTTTTGCCACCATCTTAAAACTCCGTTGCGTTTGACATTGCGCATCTCATCCCTATTTCCCTTGGGCTTCCAGCATTCAGAGCTTTCAAGTGCAGGAACTTACTACTTAACATGCTTTAGTGAGAGTGATTGATTTATCTTAACATTTTGTTATTCTGGGACATATTTTCCACATTTTGATTTTTTTAACTGACTCTGAGGCCAAAGAGGCCAAATTTAGGTGTGCAAAATATAAATCATTTCTATGCAATGTCCAACTGTACCTCTTTTCAGATATCTGCACCACACCTTTAAGCAACACCTCTATACCTGTAAGTGATCACTGGTTATGGCTAGCTGCTGTGCTATGTGTGGACTTTATCCTTTATCTGATCCCAGATTTGGCTTCTCTATGTAGTGGAAGAGTGTAAGAAAGACTTGTACTTGTTGCATACAAGGGTCATATGAAGTCAGTGTATCAGTAATGAAGTTTATATTTATTGGAACCTAAATCTAAACTTTCTAGCCTAGTGGTTCCTTAACTGTGGGAACCCAAATTAGCAGGAGCTGGCCTGAACATCAATTAGGGTGAAATTTGAGCGAGATGCATATTTACAATTTTGTGCTAAAGACTAAAGAAGAAGGGAGAAATATTTTTCCTGAAAAGCTGTGTTATGAGCTAAGGTGCCTAGAGGCACCAACTGCCTGGTATACCTTAAACCCAGA
The DNA here is from genome assembly GCA_024363595.1 of Xenopus borealis. Taxonomy (NCBI): domain Eukaryota; kingdom Metazoa; phylum Chordata; class Amphibia; order Anura; family Pipidae; genus Xenopus; species Xenopus borealis. The sequence continues at coordinate 81,945,806 of CM044445.1, forward strand.
TTAGAAGATGAAACAATTACAGGTGATAAGACCCTGGTTATGGGAGGATGAATATGTTGTGACTGCCTTGAAAGCTTTGCATTTCACCTAAGCACAGATTTTTACTTTACTTTACACAATACTGCAGTCATTCTTCAAATAGCTCAGATTGGTTGCTACATTGCCTAGTAAGCTCTAGCTTTATTCCCATGAGCCAGAAAGTAAACTGCTTTCAAAACACTTCATGTGCTTTCTGATCAAGGTCAAAATAAGGGTTTTTCAAGTGTACTGAAAAATGATGGTCTCTAGAATTAATTATTAAACTTGCTCACATGTCTATAGCTACAAGCAGAGACAGTGACTACCTCAGTAGTTGAGCTTCTGCTTCATGCTGTGAATATTACAGTGTCTTATAACTAGTACCAGGCAATTACTGTCAGATGTGTCTCTGAGATACACATTATTGCCACTTACAATGATTTCTCATATTTGCAAAAGGCCAATATCAGGTGTAATGACTCACTATTTATATTTTATCTCTCAGTCTGTTGAATGCACGACTTGTCCTCGTAGAGATGGGAGCTGGACTTTAAACAAAATGTTGAATTCTTATGCAGGAGATGTTGAGGGATTGCGATTTCACTGGAGATGTTTCTGCCTACTCTTCTAAAGGAAACACATTGGGGGTAATTTATAAAGTTTGCGCAACACATGTTTATTTGCAAATGGCTGTATTGCCTGTGTGTTTTCCTGAACGCTGAAATATTGGACTGCTGAACCCGTCTTTCCATTTTTGCGAATTCGCATTGCGTCAAAAAATTTGCAAATGAGATTGGTGATTGCAATTGTGCAAAGTTGTTGTGTGTGAAAATAGCACTGACAGTAATTAAAATTTGCAAATTTTTTCGAAACCTGTTTTGGGAATATGTTCTCCGCTACCAAAGTTCTGGCATACAATGCAGAATGAATGCATAAATATTCGCAATTTGTGCTTATACCGTATTTAAAAAGCCCATATGGACATTCACAGTGCAAATAAAAATTAGCAATTCTGTTTTCGCATTAAATACACCACTCTTATCCAAGTTTATAAATATGACAAAGCACAGGGCAAATTATTTTACTGTACGAATCATTCTGCTCTGCGCAAAGTTTATAAATGAGCCCCATTGGTTTTATTTTATTAAAGAATGCAGGCAGAGGTTTTTTTAGGCATTCTTCACCTGGAATCTGCATAATAATGATATAATATAATATGATATAGCAATAATTTATTGCAATTCTGCATCTCAGTGCAAGGACAGATATTGATCTCAGTATAAAATATTCCTCTCTCGTCCTACTCTGCTGCTTGACTTAGAGCACCAAAGTAAGTGTGCCTTATATGCGGTAGTATAGAATGACATTGCATTCTCATGTGGGCACCTATGCACATGAGATGAAGTAGTGTACAACAGCACTATTTTATATATTTTTTATACTATAACAGCACAGCATCTTATATCATTTGTGTAATAGTGGTTCACCTTTAAGTTAACTAGTGTGTTATAAAATAGCTAATTCTAAACAACTTTTCAATTGCTTTTCATAGTTTTCTTTATTTTATTTTTTGAGTTATTTACCTTCAACTTCTGACTCTTTCCATCTTTCAAATGAGGATCACTGACCTCATCTAAAAAAACAAGTGCTCTGTAAGGCTACAATTTTATTGTTACTGCTACTTTTATTATTCATCTTTATATTCAGGCTCTCTCCTATTCATATTCCAGCCTCACTAAATTAATTTAAAGGTAAGCAACCCCTTTAAATGTATGTTACATTTTTACACTGGGAAATAAGAAACCCAACCTTTATAAATTCCATTTTAAATGACTTCTGAACACTGTTTGGTATGACAGCAAGTGTTCCCACTGCTGCTCCTTAGCATTTGTTTTACACCTATTTGCAATGACCAGTTGCACCATTGCTCCAGACAACTGTGTATTTCAGGGAACATACCACTAATAAAGCCACAGCTGCTCTTATATTCATCTGTCCTTAAACTGTATCACATTTCATTGGAAATACCAAATTGTGTGCCTGTGAAATGAAAGCTGGATATCAATGCTTAACTATGGCAAACTGTATCCTTATTTAAAAAAAAAATGATATCCTTCTTTTGTAGTTGAAAAGAGCACCTATAATAGGTGGGAAAATAACATTACTAATTCTTTGTCATAAAATAAAAATCAATCAAAACGGCTGGGTTTTTATTGCCAGAAGGAAGTAGTCACATGAGATGCGTATCAGGAAATGCACTCCCCCAGGAAAAAACAGGTATGTTCTCTTTCCTAGAGAAGGACATTACAGATAAGGGAATATGAAGCAGTGGAATAAAAGTTTCATAATAAAAAACACTGCTCTTCAAACTTTTTTAGGAAGTTCTCCAGGTCTGTCATTCTTTATCACCATTTAGTAATTCTGATGCTTTCTTAATACTATTACATGTGACGGCCAAGAGAGTTGTAAAGGCTGTAGAAAAAGCTTTGAACAGTTTTGCAGAATGTCAAGACTGTTTGACAAAGCTCAGCCTCTGGATTCTGCAGTGTTGTGTGGATTGTATTGCTTAAAGTAAAATATCCTTGGCATGCACCATGTGAGTTTCCCAGGACTATTATGGATAGGGAACATCCTGCAGGGTTTTAATTTATACTTGTCCTCCTTGTGCAAATTGTTTGAATATTCCTAAAAAACAGCTGCATTTGAAATGAACAAAGTACTATAAGTATAATTTCATAAATTGTGCAGGAGAGAGTAAATGGTAGGAGGAAATATAATAAGCACATGAAATATGATTTCACTAGCAACAATCAACGGCTGGCTAACAAAAACTACAACTGTATATAAGGATAAAGAATATGCTACAATAGTGTACAGCCCATGCATCCCTGCTTTACATTAATAGCAACAAGGGTTGCCAAGAAACAAATGGAGAAGGGGGAAATTGTATGCAGACACTTAGTTTCTTAGTTATAATACTGTGTAAGAAGGGGTGATTTAAAAGCAGAGCTGCATAATCATTTACTGATTTCAGAAGCAGACTCTAGGTTTCTATATGGGCATCTCAAATGGTAACCAAACAATGGTAATCCTCATTTTATTTGTATATAGGCAGCAGAGCAGTTGTACCATTTCTTACAGACAGCAGCCCTATGAAATATAATTGTCAGAGTCTTGTCATTCACATGCTATTCAGTGTCCTATCTCCTAATTTTCAACTGGTGAAAAACATATGAACCAGTACAAAAAAGATGCATAAGAGAAGTACTATTCAGGGGCCTTTCGTTACCCGTTATTGGCTGGATTCGAACATTGAGTGCTGTACAGGTATGGGACCTATTAATACAGAATGCTCGGGACCTGGGGTTTTCTGGCTAAGGGATCTTAAATGATCTCCATACCTTAAGTCTACAAAAAATTATTTAAAAATCAAATAAATCCAATATGCTTTTGCCTCCAATACGGATTAATTATATCTTAGTTTTGATCAAATACAAAGGAACGTTTTATTATTAGAGAGAAAAGGGAAATAATTTTTAAAAATCTGAATTATTTGATTATACAAAGTGTATGGAAGAAGGCCATCCTGGAAATCTGAGCTTTCTGGATAACAGGTTTCCAGATAACTGATCCCATACCTGTACCTGCAGAGAAACAATATGTAAGAGCATTGTCCTTAACTAACCTTCAATCTAAGAATGGGACCAATATGGAGACAGAAGTTAAAAGATTTTCCAAGGATGAAGTGAAAATAGTTTATTAACTTCTTTTTTTGTTTTTTTTTAAAACATGCTTTGTTCTTTATTTTGAGTGAATGTTTTTTCTTCTAACATAAAACTTTTGAGAGTTAATTCTAGAAGTGGGCCATTCACTACATGGCAGGCCAGTGTCTTCTCTCAGAGTTGTGATTTATGGGAATTATAA
>CM044445.1:81953859-81985339 GCA_024363595.1 Xenopus borealis
ACCTATACTGACCACTGACCTGTTTGTGGCCTTTAGAGATTTGAATGTAACAATCAGCAATTAAATACTCATATCCTGCAGGATTTCTGAGAAATATGCAGTGTGACTTTAATATGTGTACATCATGCTGAGAAGAAATAAAGTGGAATATTGTAGCAGTCAGCTAAGCAATGGATCAAGGGCCTGACCACATGAATTAAGTGAAGCAAAGAAAGTAAGTATAATTTCTCCTTAAAGAAAGTGTCAAAAAATGAATTGATTTAGCGTGGAAGAGAGAGAATATTAGTGAACAACACAAAAGAAAGTGAGCAGGTTTATATCTTAGAAGTGGAAGGAGAAAGATCTGACCAGAAGAGAAGGCATGCAGTAGGGTTCAGAGTACACAAAGCTGGTAAAGAGGCACTAAGGGACCATATATAATAAGGTTAATGTCAGTTATTTTTATATGTGAAATAGCCAGCAAAACATTATGATTTAGAATAGGATAGATGTATCATTTGAACTAAAGGGTTCATTTATAACAAAAAGTGTAGCAGGCATATTATTATGCACAGTTGTTACACAAGAAATTCCATTAATTAAAGGCAGATGCATCAAAAGCTGCTCCTTGCACTTAGTCACTTTGTGCCACTGCCTACCATTTAGAATTTTTTCGGAATGTGTTGATTGACACAGGAGAACCCTGGAGGTACTTCCACCTTCTGTTCATCCATAAATCAAACAGCTAAAGTGTTGAGGTGTTTAATTGTAGTCCTACTGTATATTAAAATGATACTTATACTTAAAGTGGACCTGTCACCCACACACAAAAATCTGTATAATAAAAGTCTTTTTCAAATTAAACATGAAATCCATTTTAAATTTTTTATTAAAGCAATCATAGCTGTTTTAAGCTCATTTAAAAATCTCAGCTGTCAATCAAATATTGTCTGCCACTCCTCTATGCCTTAGGCATAGAGGCGGGGCAGATAATTACTTTCACTTTCCATTCAGCACTTCCTAGATGCCACTGCTCCCCACACATTCCCCCAGTTCTCTTAACCATTTAATTGTGTAGCCAGGACATGGGGATAGACATTGGGTCCCCCATTCTGGTGCACAAACAAGATTCTGAGATGATGCAAGGCTTGTCTTAATAACAGTGTCCACAAAATGGCTCCTGTCTGCTTGCTATAATTATGAATTCCCAGACTGAAGAAAACAAGATTGAAATAATTTATATAGTGTAATTAATGTTCATTTTGCTTGACTAATGTGATAACATATGATTTTGAATAATTTTTTTGGGGTGACGGGTCCACTTTAAAAACTACTTTTCAAGCTATCAGTGTGAGTATGTTACCTATAGGTCATGTTGACTGTTTTTTGCATATACATATATGCATGTTATTTGCACAAAATATTATTTGTGATAACATGTACTACAGCCTCACTGGCAAGTTTCCATCCACTAATCCATATCATAATTACACTGCTCTGTGGCTTGGCATGGCTGCAAGTCTTGGATTTTGAGTTAGGAATGGCTTAATCCATATTTTCAAATAAGTTAAACAACAATCATTGAACACAAACTACAAAATATTGTGCTTTTAACTCAGTCATGTCCCACTGGTATGCAGGTGTCTGGCTCTTGTTATTTGTAGGCATTTTACAGCTAATACTCACCTGTTGCTGATATGCAGGGACAATAATACTGCTACTGATACCACATTTATCTATAGGACTGACAAATATAAGGTGATCCTTACTGGGTAAATAATAAGCAGAAAACAGTATACAACAGCACTTCATGTTGTATAATATGTATGTATTACACATATTCTCTCAGTTTAGTAAGCCTCAAAGCATGCAGACAAATGTAGCTTTCTGCAAATGTTAGCTATATTAATAGAATATCTCAAAGCTCATGCATTGTTAATGTTTGAAGTCGAATCAATAAAAGAAATACTGTAATACACCCCACTGCTGTTTCTGACTCCAAGATCAGCTGTTTACATGGGACCATCCAAGGCTGTCCCTAAGCTCTTTCACCTCCTTGTCTAGCTAAAAGTGTATACTTTGCTCTGAAGGAAATGGCTGCCTCCTGCAGTTCTGAAGAATCTAACAGCGCAAGTTACAATTTTCTTCCTGTGTTTTCCCTTTCCTACAGTGTGCATCATGCTGTAAATGTTCCATTTGTTTTGTGTTTTGTGTTGTATCTAGGCTCTGCTTCATGCATGACTTCACGTTTTTTCCCTACAATTTGCGCCCACACACACGTACACACAAGCCAAAGCACAGAAAGAACATTGTGTGGTTGGTATTAGCAATCTATTCTTTCTTGCATCTCTCTACAGTTGCCTTTTCACTTTACAATTAGAGGGCAACGCCATAGCTGAACCATTCATACATACATACAAATAATTTCTCCAAACACCATATAGCAGTACATTAAAACTAGACTGCATTTACAAGGCCCGCTTTCACATTTACATATTTGAGAATGTCTGTTTATGGTTTCCTTATTGTGTGTTCATGTGACATCTGTTTCTGTAATTGTCATTGTATGAAGGATAGAGAATGTTTGCAGAATGAAAATTGTATTTTTTGTGGTATTTTTATGCAGCAGCACATACTGATAATAGTAATGGCTGCCTTGCTGGCCTGCAGTCACTGTTTTAAACGGATTTGCTCTTATTTTGTGTTAGAAATACACAGAAAGTATTTGCAAGACTTCACTGCTCCATGGGTCAGAACTAGATAATTAGGTCCCCTAAGCAAATGTTGACCCTCAGGCCTTCTCCTCAATCCCCCAGTTCTGAAACCACAGTCACCATTGGATTTTTTTAGACCCAAGTCTTAATCCAGCCATATCCCTCCACTGTGCATGCTCTATTATACACTGGGTCTTTTAGTCGGCAATATGATCTTATCTTATATCTTAAATCTAAAGACAAAAATAAAATGAATTATGTACCCTGTGCTGTTGCAACCATTGCACCTTTATAATTATGACCCAAACGCTTAATCCAGCCATATCCCTCCACTGTGCATACTCTATTATACACTGGGTCCTCTACACTGCAATCTGATTTTATATCTTAAATCCAGTGCCATTGCAACCACTGCACCTTTATAGTTATGTCCCTGTCTTTGACTCAGGAGTGGTATTTGCAGAAGAGCATGGAAAATCAATTTCATAACCCCAGGCCAGTGGTTTTCAGTGTATAAAGACTCTTTGAGGTACAAGGTTACAAATATATGAACACGTTTCTGCCTTAGTTCCAATAAATACCAGTGGATAGCATGTGATTGGCTGTCCAGTCTGCACTCTCCAGCTGACACTGAACTAAATCTACTAGCATCTCCTAACAGCTGAAGGGAGATGTTTTGTAGCTATAACCCCCATGGATGCTGCTGTAGGTTGTTTTATAAATAACCATGTCACTCATTATCCTCAAGGACCAAAGATGGAGGAATTAGTAGATACCCACTCCCTATGTATTTGCTCTCAGTAGCAAAGGTCAGTGCTAATTTGTTCACTTAGAATGACATTGAAGTCCTGAATTGCTTTCCTGAGCTCCCACTGAAAAACAGGGATTACTACTCCTCTGAGAATAGCCCTCTGCTAATGGAGAAATGCCACTGGTAGCTTGTACATTTGTGAATAGATACCAATTGCACATTTGAGAGAGGTAGGCAAGTGGTTTGAGTTTGACAAATGGACAGTTACTGGGGTTGGAACCCTAGTTATTAGTGAGCATCCAAACACACTCATCCAAACTAAGGGAATGCCAGTAATGGGAATACATGTCCAGTATATATTGAGTGTGGATGGAAGATCTTACATTAGTTATATCCATGTAAAATTACCTGGTCCAGCTGCGGGGATGCCCGCTTGAACTCTGCCTGGACTAACCTTTGCCTGTATTTGACTGTGAGTGAGCTCTGCTTGGACAGACCATGCATGTACTTTGTACCTCGTCATAAATATTTCTCCTCTTTACTATTTGCTACAAATTGGCCCCCTTTGCTTGCTCAGAACTCTCGTCCTGTTCCTCTCACACTAAATCCTGGCAGCATCTGAGTAGTTCAGGGCTCCTCCCAAAGGCAACTGCTATAGGCAGAAGAGTGAGCTGAGGCCGGGATCTTGACGTTAGTTCTGAGTTTAGGGTGCCATGACAACCCACTAAGCTATCCGAACCACTATTTCCTGGTATGGTAATAAATGAGCTTGATGAGCTTGATAAGGAACGTATTATTTTAACAGTTTAATTCCCCTGTATAGTGCAATAAAGTATCACCCATTCATTTTGCTGAAATATAATGGCCTGTGATATGATAAGGAAATAGAAAGAATTAAGCTACACAGAAGACCAGTAAGGTTCTGAGTTTACTAGTTTAACACTAAAAATGTCTTGTAAGATTAGTTTCTAGACTGCCATATTTACATCTTGCAAGGATAAAAACAAAGCCTCTTGCATGCACTGAAAATTTGGCATACTAGAATGTGCCCTTCCCATAAATGCTCTAAGCTTAACACTTTTTGTCCCACAAGGAGTTTCTCTTGAAAGAAAATAAGTGTAGGGTTTATGCTTTTATGATAACTAAACCATGTTCTCTTTTAAACTTCGGTTCAATGACTTATGAAGCTGGCAGTTCAAGTTCAATTCAAGTGCAAACTACTAACGTAATAGAGAAGCTGATAAGATTGCAGCCAGGCACCTTGTGTGCACTTAGGTGATGGTAGGACTTCAATGACTTCCCCATTGTTCTGATAATAATAACTGGAACCGTGTTCATGTTACTGCTCAGGCCTCCATGATAATCCCATCAGATCTATAGGGATCATTAAAAGACATGTTTTTTCAGCATCCCTGTTTCTAACCAAATTTATCTGTATTGGACATACACTCATAAAATGCAATGAAGGCTAATTATATAAGTTAGTTAGCTGGGTTCAGTTCTGATAGTAATGCAGTAAGGCTTAGCACACTTTCTACACCGTCATTATTAAAAAAAAAAGTTAAAAGGGGCTATAAAAAGGTGGGTTTTAAGCAACCATTGAAAGCCTGGAGGCTCTGGGAACATCTAATGAGATGGGAAAGGAAATTCAAGATGGCAAGATGCATGACATGTATGAATTAATGTGAAGAAATTACAACTGAGAAGGAGAAAAGAACAACATGTGCAGACCAAAGGTGATGGTTGGGTGTGCATTTTGTATTTGTATGGTGGTGCTAAATTGCTGAATACTTTGTAAGTAGAAGAATTGAAGAAAAGTGAATTTAGTGAATGCCAGGTAGCTGATGCAGGGACTGAAGAAGAGCAGTAATTTTTGAGAAGGACAGATTTGTGAGTCAGGCAGTAGTGCTCAAGATGGATTGGAGGGCAGCAGTTTAGAAAGGGGGATTCCACAGAGAAGTGGCAATTTACAGTATTCAGCAGTCAGGACTGGTTATTTCAGGCAAAATGACAAGGTAAAAGGCAGAAAGAGAACTAGTACAGTTTTGTTTGTGTTGAGTTCTTCGACTGATGAAGTGTACAATCGTGTACCAACCTCTACATCAGGCTTAATTTTCTGATGAATTTTACTGATTTTACTTTAAACACAGCTTGCAACGTCATCTGATGGAGGAGGTAGTTGAAGGAGTAAATTAAAAGTATTAAAGGTACGACACCTTTATGAAAATGAGTGAGGAAAAATAGAAACTCAGACTGAGATCTAACCTACAGGAGTAGTTTTGGGTATTTGGGTGGGTTAATCCAATAGTTTTAGAGAGTTAAGAGAGTTACCCAGAGTTATTATTTCTTAGCAATATTGTTGGTGTTTTCCATTTCCATTATTCTTTATAATACAATACATACAATTCTGTATTTTTCCTTTTTGGCTAGCTTGGCTGCAGGCCTACCAACAGTTGTGGTTTGAAGACTTTTCCATGTCTCACGTAAACAGGTGTATCTCTTTCAGAGCACTGTCAGAGCTGTCTAAACTGCCAAGGAAGCAACTAATCCACCTGTGTGCCTAACAGGATATCCATAAATCCTGCACTTTAGGGGATCCTTGAGGTCAGATTAGAAAAAGCTATTTGTGTGCTCCCTGTTATACTATAAAGCAGAACACTTCACCAGAGAAGTTGTCTGCTTACACAAATCTGACTGCATTGGTGTTGCCCAGCTGTAGGAGAAGTGAGCATTTTTAAATATTAATATATTCATTCTAATGTCAAGCTATAAATGAATCACCTTCTTCAGATATCGCAATCCCCTGCTATTTTCATGTTTATAATCTATGTTTGTTTAATATTTCACAGAGACATTCAATTATGTGAATGAATTAAATGAGTTGAGGAAACCAACAACACAGTGAGGCCCAAAGCAGTGGATGGGGAAGCCCAGACTAAAGGGCAGTATTGCCCTTGCCCTAAATATTCTTGGATATAAAGTAGAATTATCCATGTGTGTAAAATTGCATACAGCACAGATTTATAATCAGTGCATTCTGTAGTGTAGAATCCAAATGGATGCATTTTTGTGATTTGGCTATCCTACATATTTTATGTTTATTTTATGTTTAGCATTCAATTCTTTATAATATTTGACAGACGGGTGATGGCAGAGAGTTAGAGATTGGTTTAGGATTTGTTGTAATGATCATGCTCTCTTTCAATTTTTGTTAGCTGTGCTGCCTGGAAGTTCCAATGGATTGCTTTCAGCCTGAATACATTCCTGCTTTTATTCTTCTGTAACAGAATGTGATAAGACTGATGGCTCATTCTCAGAGGCGACATGTAAGGCTGAAGCACAATGGATAAAAAGCTTGTTTCTAAGGCTACCAAAGAACAGCTTAAGAGACTGCTACTCATTAATGATTCTTCTTGAGCTCTAAGAGCAGCTGGGGTTACTCTCGACAGCCACAACCTCATCTCTCTCTCTGCCCTTGAAATGACACCTGTCTGTTCTTGTAATATCTCAGGCCAGTCATAAACTTCCTCATCCTTTTGTGTTTAACAGATTAAATCTTAGTTTTCTCTTTCAAACTGCTGAACACACCCCTCTCTTTATACTCATATGGGCAAAAGTCACATGGGACGACATTTGTACAGTACATCTATCGCTGGAGCAGCGCACTCCTGGGCCTTTCGCAAGAATCGCCCATTTCCAGACCGCAAGTAAAAATAATACTCTATTCCAAACTTCCGATTAATTACAAACAGCGTCTGAGGTTTGACGTGTTTTCTCAGGGCTCAGATGAAGTGTGTAAGAACAAAAAACCTGCCAGACTGTCATAATTACAATACTTAGAATAGAAAAATATTCAAAGTCACCCATTGGTTCAGTAGGTTATTGTTCCCAAGCATTCTGAATTGTAGACCCTATTCCTGTGCTAGACTGTTCTTTTAAGTTTTTTATTAAATTTTTACAATTTTACTAAAGCATACAGAAAAAAATATAGTGAAAATGGTTCTCTGGTTATGGGTCTGAGAAGACTACCTAAATAGCAATGCTATAAACATCTTCTTAGTTTTAGCTGAAGAAAATAATAACGGATAATGGCTCATCCCTTCAGCTGGATTTATGCAGGAAGGCTCTGGTGAAGGCTGAGGAGGTTTTTATTCCCATTGTGGTTCTTAAACAAAATAATCTATTACATATTCAGCAGAGGGCCTTCCTGTTAAAGATGGTGCCCTATGTACAGGCCCTCAGATTCCTATATATAATTTGGCAGTAGAGGCACTTACCAAGGTGCAAAATAGTGGGGGTGGGCGGGCATTAGTATCCTGAATAGATGACTCCTCTACTCTTTGAGTAGGAAACAGCTGTGGGAGAAACAGGCGAGGTATCAGCAAGGGTGCAAGTGATGTGGTGGAGTGGATGGTGATGGAGAGAGGCTGTCGAGTTGAAGGGTTGTGGTTACAAACTGGAGGGATGGAGTGACCACTGCTTAGGGTCTTCACCTTGGTCTTCCATGAGCGTTAGCCTGGCTCTGATCAGCAAGTCAACATTAACTCCCACTCTTATCAATGCATATAAGTTAGCTAACGTAATACATAAGATTTTTATTGAATTAAAAGAGTGGGAGCTGCCGCTTCACTTGCTCTGTGTGCTTCTGGATCCTACTTATCATAAAACATTAGTTTGCAATCAATGCAAAGCAATGTCTTATGTATAGACATTAATGCCAGAGCAGAAAGCATGCTAATTGCATGGAATAGTCCTGGGTGAAATGAGGAGTGAAAATTAATGTTTGCTTCTTTATCAGCCACTCAACTAAAAATTTCTCTGAACACCCTTATTATTTCAAGCACTGCTTATAGAGATGGCAGCAAATAAGCTTACACTAGGGTGTGATACAAAGTAATTAGTAATTATGCTCCTACATTATTCAGCAGTGATATCCTCAGAGCTTTTCATAATAGAACAATCATTTTAGCCCATTTACCTTGCAAGGAACTTGTAATCCTAAATCACTGCTGTCCCTGTAGCAGTAAAGGGTGTTAACTGGCCTATACTGACAATAAAACACTTTTCTTCACAATCCCCCACTATTCAGCTGTATTAGGTAAAGTTCATTGTTAGTTCAGATCTTGAGCACCATGTATGTGTTGGCTGCCTGACTGTGGCAGCTCTTGCAGAGAACTTGCTTATTTTCCATTTCATTGCTGTAAAGCCTTTCCAGAGTTGCAGATATCACTGTGGGCTCCTGGCACTTCTAGTTTAATATGCACGACAGCATTCGCAGGGAACTGACTCGGCAGAACACAATGTCTTGTCGACAGGGGAACACCTTCATCTTTCTTACGGCTCTGCTTGTCTTATTTACAAGCTGCCGAGAGCCAAAATATGTCAAGACTTTGACTTTCTATCATAAAATATGATATTATACTCACTGCTGCAGAACGAATGAGTTCTTTACAAAACCTGTGGCAAATTATCTTGCAAAAAAAAGTTTAAGAAGCAATTAAAGACCTGTATTTGGAAAGACAGTTGCAGTTAGCAGTCTACATTTCCATGTATTAAGATATGGATACATAATTACATTCTTGTACACCTTTGCATATTGTGACTTGCCTTGTATAAAACAGTTCTTTTCCATCCAAAGACCTTCTGCCAGTCTATGTGACCTATCAGAATACATGGCTCGACAGCATTAAATTACAGGCCTGCAAGCTAAAGCAGCTAAAACTGGTAGGGACTATGTATTGTTTGCTTATGATTTGTAAAACATTTCTAGCATATATACACAGTACAAGTTAGTACAGAATGCAAAAAAAATGCAGTGCTAAACATGTCTGGATTTATCTGGGTTTTTCTACCAACACAGCTATTTACTGGTGCAGCTATGAACATACAGATACTTGCTATCAGGCATCTTCAGTTATAAGTCTACAAAGCCTGGAGCTGATTTCACACATGGAAGATGAGGGACTGTGCAGGAGAGGAACAACAAACATAATTTATAATGGTACAAAGGTTAATAGAAAAGTATCCTGATCTGCGAAACATTTAATTGAAACTTTCAGGTTCGATCCAGTAGGCCTAGAAATAATTTATAAAAAACTGTGAGACTGCATTATGATAAAAGGTGAAAATAATTCTATTTTGTAGGACTGCTAAATCAAAAATAAAAGTTAATTTAAAATAAAAAAAGTGGTGTAACTAGATTACTGATCCATACAGCAAATTAAATTTAGGGCCCCCAAAACATTGGTAAATTGACCGTTTGACCAGGATACATTGAAATTGCTCATTATTGACTTATTGGGCCCCTCTACACTCCTGAGCCCCTCTACAACCACAGGGTCTGCTTCCTCTGTAGCTATACCCGTATTGCTGGGACATTTCCATTTTAATGGCACTGAGAACAGTGGAAATAAAAATGGTGTCAAAACATTCATTGGTCATCTTAGGTGTATTTTGTGCTAATTATTTATAGATGTTGCCTGTTTAATGCAATGTATATATAGTACAAATAATGCTTTAAATATTATGGAAGACATTTAATATTTGGTTGCACATATTTTTAAACATAGTCTAAATGCACTGCAGTATTTATTATAGTAGGTGTAAATGTAAGGTGCCATGGAAATAAGTGCAAGAGGGGTTCGGACACCTTAGAATTGTCTCTCACTTATCACTGTGGTGGCATCTGCAGATCTGGATTAAATATGCTGGGATAATGGTTCCTAATTCTGAAATAAGGTTCAGTTTTGAGTTGATGAAATAAGACTGTAAAAATGTTCCCATGTTATTCACTGGAAAGGTTTTCCTTATATTTTTTGGCACAATAGTCAACTGCAAAATAGAATGTGGAATAGGGTTGCCAACTCCTTACCAACCAATGAAGTAGAGGAGGGAGGGACAGGGCGGAACATTGATATAAATGGGCGGGCCAATTCCATAATGGTGCAAGGGTATGATGTGACTGGGGCAGGGCTGTGGCATCCATGGAAGAATTGTTAAGGAGGCCCTGTTAGAGGGGTGATAGGTGGGATGGAGGGAGAGTGGGGAGGTGGGATTTAGGCAGTTTAGAGGTAGGTCAGAGGAAAAACAAGCAGGTATTCCAAATTTACCAGCAAGTACCTTGGTTGGTATTTACTGACTAACAGTGGCAACCCTAATGAGGAAAGGTGTTTTGTTGTTATTCAAGTGTAAATAGAAGTAAAGCACAGGGAGAAAGTATGGATTTAATGGTTGGTTTGTCCATTCTTACCTCTAAAAGTCAATGTAATATATCCAGTCACTTGTTACATGTGGAAAAATTGGGGTAGTTCCCCTGTAAATTAACTTTTAGTATAATACAGACAGTAAAATCTGAGATTATTTGCAATTAGTCTGAGTTTTTTTTTTTAGCAGCTCTCCAGTATGGTAATTTTAGCAGCTATCTGGTAGCTGTAGTCATATGCACCCTAATATGGCAATAATTTCATATATCTATAACCTTGTTATATGTTAAGGGCCAAAATACTATGAGTATCATCATCTGGGCACATAAAGTAAAAATACTGCAAATATAAAGTGTAGATTTTTCAATGTATTTCATAAAGTGAATGTCTGCTGCTTGTATAAGGGCATATAGAAGGGTAGGTGCAATGTCATTATGTTCATTGCTGGAGAAATGACGTATATAGCACTTGACAATCTTGTGTATTTATCCCCATGCAAAGTTTGCCTTTAGCAGTCTATTGGCAGGTCTTTGTGCACGCTCAAATGCAAGATCAGAGAACAACTAAATCAAGTTGAAAATGTAAACAGAGACTTTACAGCTGCCAGATATTTCAAACAGTTCTGCAATGAGTCTAATGATTTTAGCTGCCTTTAACAGTTAAACTTTCTCTCCCTCTCTCTCTTTCTCTCTCTCTCTTTTTCTCTCTCTCTCCCTCTTTCTTCCTCTCTCTCTCTTTCACAGATCATATTTAGTATTATATATCGTTGTTTTATGTATGAGGTTGTTTTAAACTACATTCATGAGTATTTAGAAACTGGCTGTATGTCACTTGTATAAAAGAACTGAAATCAAAATTATTTTGAAAATAGTTCTTAAAGTCACAGTATTCACAAAGTTACAATCACATACATATATTGCACACTTGGAGTGTATATGGCAGATCCTCTATCTAGGTTTACATAGACTGAGAGTTTGGAATAGGCCCTTGAATGCCAATTTACCTAAAAAGAATACGCATTGATGACTACAATGAAAACCTATACTTGGATCCTGTATCGGAAGAAGCAGAGCTTTATGAACAGGCTGTAAAGATAGAGCCAATCATAAGGTGGCCATACATAGGCCAATAAAAGTTACTGACACTCCATTCAGCAAATTATGGGCCTGTGTATGTGTAACGGCCTACCAAAGCCATCTGGCTGAAAATTATTTTCAAAATTCATTATTATTTGATTATTGGCACAGATCAGCCTGATTTGACTCAGTGCCTGGGTGTCCAAATCAGGCAAATATACACTTATCTGGCACCATCACCAAACAAGCACATCTTACCATAAGTGCCCAGCTTATAATGCTACTTGCCCAAGAATCACCTAAATGTAATACAAATAAGGTAATATGCTAGAGCCTAGAATTTATAATGACCAAGATAAAGGATTTAGAGGATCTAAATCTGCATGTTTCCATAGAAATTAATTGAAAAACATAACTATTTTTGTGGATATTTTAACTCATTGTTAACCTTCATCGTAACACAGGATTAGTTCCCATTTAGTAATTAGTTTTATCGAAAGGCAGTTTATTGTGATAAAGACAGCTGTCTTATGCATATTCATTGCACACTGATCATATTTGAATTTGCTATTTAAAGACTGATGTATTAGAAAGTAATAACACATGAAAAGACTAATTTCTTCTAATTAATAATAATCAGTGTGCTTCATATGAAATTCCGCTGTGATACAAGTTTTTCAAGCAGGCTTCCTTCCTGGTTTGTATGATTAGAAATGACACGGTTGGAAAGTTCCATGAGCATCTTTCCAGGAAGGAAACTGTCACAACATTTCACCTGAAGATTGTGTACTTGAATTTACTTGCTCTTTATGGGATGTTTTCTTCATACCTTTTAGGCATTTTTAGTACCTATGTGTTTACTGAAACTGAGTATTTCTGGTTTTGTCCTGCTGGATTCCAGGCAAAGCCAACAGCTCTGATATAGTGTTGTAAGAACTTGATACTCTTAGTTTACATTATGCCCAACAGCATGATGGAACCTCCACCAAATTTGACAGCAGGTAGCAGGTGTTTTTCTTGGAATGCAGGGTTCTTCTTCTGCCATGCAAGGCGCTTTTTATTATGACCCAATAACCCTGTTTGTGGTGTGAGAGCAGAAAGGGCTTCTTTCTCGTCACCCTGCCATACAGATGCTCTTTGTGCAAATTTCACTGAAATATAGAATGATGTACAGATACACCGTCTGCAGTACAATGTTTTTGCAGGTCTTTGGAGGTGATCTTTGGGTTGTCTGTAACCATTCTCACAATCTTCCACACATGCTGGGCCTGTATTTTTGTTGACCTGCCAGACCTGGATTTTACAGCAACTGTGCCCATGACCTTCCATTTCCTAATTACATTCCTTACAGTTGAAACTGACAGTTTAAACCTCTGAGATAGCTTTTTGTAGCCTTTCCCTAAACCATGATACTGAACAATCTTTTTTCAGACCTTTTGAGCGTTGCTTTGAGGATCCCATGCTGTCACTCTTCAGAGGAGAATCAAACAGAAACACAACTTGCAATTGGCCACCTTAAATAACTTTTCTCATGATTGGACACACCTGCCAATGAAGTTCAAGACTTAAAGAGCTAATCCAACCAATGTAGTGTTGCCAGTAATCAGTATTGAGCAGTTACATGCATTCAAATTAGCAAAATTACAAGGGTACCCAAATTTGTGCACAGCCAGTTTTTCACATTTGATTTAATATCACTGAATACTGTTTCACCAAAAATCTTTGTTCAGAAAAGAACCCAGTACTCAGATGTTCCTGGGAAATGAAAGACATACCACTGTTATCTTTTTGGTTGAAAGTGGAGTAAATTATTATGCAGGTGAGAGGAGTCCTATCTTTCAATAGGCACATTAAAAATATATATCAGTTGGGCCATTCAGTATTTGCAGATGAACAGCCCTAGCACAGATCTGACTGTATTAACCTATTCTGTGCTCAGGATAGCTTTGTGTCATTTCATGGGATTCTTAATTCCCCCACTGCATAATCCCCTAAACACAGCTAAAGGCCCGTACTAGCATCCACACAAATGATGGTATAATATGGGGTGATAGAAGCCAAGCTAGCCTCTGTTTATGTGTAGTATTATTATCCATAATACACTTACAAAGACAAATACACAGTTTTTCACAGTGGTGTTTACTTATATACAGAATTATGACACATGGACAGTTACTTAGCAGGCTAAGACAAAACCTGTGGTGCTAGTTTGATCAATACTCTCCTTTATGTTTGCAACGGACAGAGTTTGGTCAAGGAAGTTTGTTCTTGTGGTTTTGTGATGGGGAGAGGTCCTGGGTCTGTAGACAAAAGCAAGCTACATACTTGACTAACACACCACACAGTTCCTTTGTGAAAAATTCCTACTCTCCTCACGTATGTCATTGTCTGCTGCTTCTATATAAATTACCTTCAGCGTGTAATGCAAAAAGGCCTCTATTCCCTAAGGGGACATGTGATTTAGCAAACGCAGCATTCAGAACCTTAAGAAAAAGGGAGCAGTTAGAAGGGACGCTATCTTCAGAATATTATAACTGTATGGGTACATGAAAGTAGCTGAATTCAATATATAATGAGCTAGAAAACAGTGATGTTTATACCCAGCTTATACCCAGCTTAAAAATATTCTGTCCTCCATTTTGCTTTACAAATAGGGCAATTGTGTCATTTATATTACACCCAGTAGTCCCAAGACCAGCAATGTCCCTACTTCACTCCCAACAAACTCATTGTCCACTCCTTAGAAGTCTATGACATATTTCTGCATTCTCACCAGTAAGTATATTCATACTGCTGCCTATCACACCAAAAGTTCTTACAAAACTCCAGAATGTATCATCTAGGATCTTAATAGTGTGTGCAGATCTCCAAACACCCTGCCCACTCTTGCATCCTGACAAAACCCCCACATGTTTTCTTCACACCCACACTTCTGACTTCACATGGAAAGTACTGCTTTGCTCTGCTCTGCCTCAGGGATTCAGTTCTGCATATAAGCCCTCTGATATAAGTTATTAGGAGGGGGGGAGAGATAAATCCGTTGATCAGGGGGATGATAATTCAGTTGATCAGGGGAATGATAAAACAGTTGATTAAAATATATAGGTTTTCAAAATATGTGAAATACTTTGATCTGTATTTACAGAACAAAATGTAACTGAGCAGAGCACATTATACTGAATTAATATGGTGATTGTGACACTTGGATAACAGTGGGTTAAATGATTCTGCTGTGTTAGTTCAGGTGATGCAGTCAGACAGCCATAGAACCTTAGAACATGGTAGGAAAGGCTGGCGTGTTCTGTGCCTGCTCTCAACTTATACAGGAAGGGGAAACAGGAATATGAAACAAAAGATAATGGCAAAACAGCAGGAATGAACAAAATGCCCACACACAAACAGGTTACTAAAGTGATAATGGCAAAGGTTAAGCCCTTTTGCTGATTCAACAAAATGTGGGAAAAAAATAGTTCCATTTTGTATAATCTTATTAATTTATCTTAACCCTGTTCATACATGCAGGCATATAGGAAATTGTCCCTGTTAGGGTATGCTTGTGTGGATAATATTAAATGTCCATTAACAGGAAGCTCAATTCCTGGGATTTACGTGAAAGAGGTAGGGTCAGACTGGCGGACCGAGGCCGACTGGGCAGCTGTCCAGTGCCCCCCTCCAGACATCCTGGTCCCAATACCACATGGCGTACATGCGCAAACCAAGCCGTATGGCGTGCATGCGCTAACCGCACTGAGCAAATTGTTTTGTAGGGCCAGGAGATCAGGAGAGGTGGTCTGGCCTGGTGGGGGCCAATGAAGGCCGGGCCAGTCTGACCCTGCACAGAGGGCACATTCAGGATTGCTAGCGTAAGAGATTTCATATAGCTTTATAGTCCTGGTTAGCTTGAGTAGATTTTTTGTCATATTCACATACCTACCAACCTTTTCACACGGGACAATAACGATTTTGACAGCTCAACTCTCAGTCCCATACTGAAATGTCCTGACCTTTTCTTTGATCTCCTGCACTGAACAGCAAAGTTTCTAAAAAGTATTTGTCTTTTGGCAGAGAGCTCAGAATATGTGGCAGGTACACTTCAATACTTTTGTAACAATTTAAGATAGGCAAAGAATATTTGTAACTATTTAAGATAAGCAGGTCTCTTGGGGGAACTGAGACTTGCAGTTTAAAGGGCAATTCACCTTCATTAGCAAAAGTGTAATGACACATACAACCTGACCGTAACCCCCCAGGAATGTGTTCAGACTTCCAATAACCTGCCAAATGTTGTAAAATGGACATGGCAAGCTGGGGGTGTGGCCATAAAATGGGCATGGTCAAATATTTCTGCACACGGGAAATAACTTTTTGTCCATCTTTCTATTTTCAAAATGTTAAGAGGTGTGTTCTTCTTATAGGACTTACTAGACTGTATAAATCTGAAATCAGAGGAAAAAAAGGTAAAAAATACATCATAGAACCGTTAGTTCTAACTAAAAGTACATGAGATTTGTCCAATTAGCTCATTCATAAAAAATCTAAAAAAATTTTATTTTGTTCCCCATAGCTTATGTTATTGAACTGTGCAGCTGACACTGTGTTACATGAATTTAAGCAAATATTTGCTACATCTAAATTGTAAATTGACTGATCGCCACTACCCAAGCCTTATACTGTCTTGTTTCTTCTTGTGTGCACAACATGGCTATTCATTCAGATATCAATTCACAATTCTGAGCAATAAACACATCCTTTGCTTACAGAAACAAGAGCATATATCTATTCATCAAGCCAACAGGTTAATTTGCAAAATTACAATTTCGACAAGGTGAAAAATTGACGGATTGTGTTCTACTTTTCTTTGCGCTGATTGAAGAGCGTGATATATTAACTTGGACATATTCTCACAGATGAAATAAGCGAGCCAGAAGTGTTTGAAGCAGGTGGTGAATTATTTTTTCAGTAGTCTCATTTTCAAGTCACTTTATTCTACACCTAATGCTTTTTAGGATCAATAGAAAATCATTCAGATAACTGTACTGAATGCCAATAAAAGGAGCATTGTAGGTAATAAAAATAAAATAGGAAAATGTAAAACAGGCGGATAAAAGTTTTAAAGGGCATGTGACATAAAAAATAAAATTTTCCTATAAGTTTGATGATGGGTGCTGTATGACTTCCTATGCAAGTAAAGCTTTAAAGATTTAATAAGGCCATCAACAAGCAGACCTTTACCCAACTTGGTGGATCTAAATGTTTGGCCTTTGGATCCAGATCATCTTTGGGGGGAATATAATTTAGTCAGTTAAAAACCCTACATACAGACTCTGTATTCATTGACCTATGGGCTTTTACACCTAATTTCAACATATATCAGAATAAGTCCCCTTTAGATATCTTATGGAACGATGATGACGGGGAAAGTTTAGCTGGAGAGGGATGTAGCTCTATAATGGTAGTTTTGGTTCTGATTCCAAGCAGCATAAACTACTTTAAATATGACTTAGTGCAGTGATCCCCAACCAGTAGCTCGCGAGCAACAGGTTGCTCTCCAACCCCTTGGATGTTGCTCCCAGTGGCCTCAAAGCAGGTGCTTATTTTTGAATTACTGGCTTAGAGGCAAGTTTTGGTTGTATAAAAAACAGATGTCCTGCCAAACATTCTCTCCTGTAGGCTACCAGTACATATAGGGGTACCAAAAAGCCAATCAGAGATCTTATTTGACATCCACATGGACTTTTTCATGCTTGTGTTGCTCTCCAACTCTTTTTTAAATTTAAATGTGGCTCACGAGCAAAAAAGATTGGGGACCCCTGACTTAGTGTTTGACTGGGGCAAGCAGAAAAGCTTATCTCAACAACCCACCAACCTCTAGTAAGCCTGTTTCTTTTTGCTGAGAACAACACTGTTATCCCCAACCACAGAGCACTGAATTAACTATTTCCTGACTTTCTCAAATGGTTTTCTTTCATGATCAGCTTCCCTAATGCACCTCTGTGAAGTCCACAGAACTTGAGTGCTTCTTGAAATGTCATACTAATTCATTCGGGAAAAGCCTGTAAATACTGACGAATAAACCACAAGCCTAACCTGAAGTAAGATAGCAAAGCTAACAGTAAAGTAATGCTCTGTGCTCCAAAAAGGGCCCACCCATAATAAGGCCCGCCAAGGATCTTTTTGGTACACAGGCAGGCCAATCCAACCCTATTTAAATACTGTGAGATTGAACAGTAATTACAGATTTTCAGCAGCTGGGAATGTTACCTCTTTTCTTTGTATCCTATAAGCAAAGTGTAGTATTTCTGACAGAATCCTTTGCTACTATACATTTGCATATCCATGGAAACTGATGGAGCAGAATCACTCATGGACTGTGGTTGAAGAGAGAGGTAAATGCTGAGTACAATTCAAGCACAATTTAGGAAATACACTATATTAATACACTGTTGACAGGAGTTTCTGTATATAGAAACACAGAAGAAAACATTTCTTAAGCACAAATATAAATTGCCCTTTCTATATTATAAACATTTGCTGGTTGAAGTGAATAAACAGCCTGTTTTGTTTATCAGTATAGCCAGCCATCCACCAATTCTTTAATCTAAAAAGAAATAAAACGTTTTTCTTAGAAACACTGCCTATTACGTGTAAAGTATACGTATACATAAAGTATACATACTTGATTTTGTGGAAACGAGTGCTAATTTTGTTAACATAATAGATTCTGTGATATTGAATCTGCCTTTTTGCAATAAGCATCAATTTTGTCATTTAAATTTAGAAAGTTAGAGTTATATACTAATAATGTAGCTCGGCATATGGTAATTTTAGGGGTACACTCCCATTCATCAAAGGTACTTGCATCAAAAGGTGCTCCTGGCTCTTCTGTATAGTGGTGATTGGTGCTGCTCAGGCAGTCCCGCCTCCTGTTCCAAATTAAGTGTAGTATGCCTATTGATGCAGGGAAACCATGAAGCTACCAGGGTTCCTATAATGGCCTGCACCAATCACTGCAGCGGACTTGCACCTAAAGACTTAATTTTTAATATTTAATTTTGATGCTGGATGTCAGAAATTATGCCACCCAGATTTTTTGTCATCCAAAATAGCAAATAATTCCAGATAAGTGGTTAAACTCTACAGGTATCCAGGTGGAGGTCCATGGGCACGTGCCACATTATTGTATTGTATTATAAATGTATTTTGAAATTATATCTCCTATGTATTTCATACTTTAGCATGGCCACTTAGTCATAGGCTAATTTTAGTAATTTTTATGCTGAATGCCAGAAATGATGACAACAAGACTTAAAAAAATTCAGCACAATTGCAGCCAATACAGATTAAAGTAACAGTGCATTTGCAATGGTTCTTGCCACCTCGTGACCACAATTACACTGGAATTATGGGGGGGAAATGCTGCATTGCAGGTAGAAAACATGGTGACTCAAAAAATTTTTTGCACACTGCACATTCTCATAAATGACCCCTTATATTCTATTCTTAAGTTTTTTTTACATAATTTATTCTGTAAGTAACCTTACACATAATTGGTTCTGTAGAATGGATTTTATATATTTGCAGGACAGAATACAGTTTGACAGACAGAATATATGATTACTTTTAAAGAAATGTTTCTGTGATATTATAATATCCTTTTGTGTGTGAACTTCAGTTTCTTTTCATTCTTGACCAATAATACAGCTTATGTATTTTCTTTACCAGTGTATCCATCCACAATTACATAAGTAGCCTGAGAGAAATACTGTATATGTGTCCAAATATAATTTTTGTATACAAAAAAAGATATTTGTGAATATGGAATGTATTTTTTGTAGAGAAAATGTACTTGGGAGAAACAACACCCCATAGCTTACAGCTTGGAACAGTCTTTGTAAGGAAAAAAAAGATAAAATTACAAAGCAGCTGCTATTTGAAACTGTGTTTCTTACAGAAGTTGGTTTCACAGGCAAAAATCTGGTTCAAGGAGCATTCAAATCACTGCTGTCAGTTTAGGAGCAAGCTGCTGGGAAAATCTAGGACATTGGCTTCTTGTAAATGTTGCCATGGCAATTCCAAAAAGCTGGTCTGCTTAATAGGCTTTATTCCCAGGAAAGTGACAGCCAACATTTTGCATTATATCACAATGGATTGCCATCCAAGGCAATTATTTGGAAAAGGATGTGTGGAGGAGCCAGAGTGTTCTGTACATTTCGCTTCATCATAGCAATAGAAAGAAATCCACCATATTCTCACAGAAGTAACACAATAGCAGAGAGATACTCTGGAAGCCCAACACCTGGCCCCAGCAGCTGTTGTTAAACTATAAATATCAGCCAAAAGTTGTTGATATATCTGAGAATTGCAGGCCACAGCATGGAAGAGACAGACCAGTGGGAGTTTTTTATGGAATAATGTCTGGAGTTTCAATGGCAATGTTTCAGTGTTTTTGTTTTTTTCTTAAAATCATTTTTTAACCTAATTTGTGAATATTTTAGAACCCCCACAGCAGTGGTTTATTATCCTGATGTCCACATTGGAATAGGGTTAAAGCAGCACATGCAACTAAGGTGGTCTAACCGGAAGAGACTAACATTTTAGTGATTTGGAGGCTTGTTTTCCTGGCGTGACACAGTGCATTCATTAGCAGCCAAGAAGCCCAAAGATGTTTGTTCTCAAACTGTGGTTTCTCTGTATCCTCAATAGATGTTTACAAGCCTCATTTAAGAATCACATTGCAAGATCAATTATCAGTTCATGAGTTTCCTAATCTCCTTGTGAGTGTATATACTAATTTGCTTACCTCCTCTAAACAACAGGGCAGTGGCACTGATGGGGAGATTGGTATCCCGCGATAAAAATGCACGACTGTGGATAACAAATCTCTCCCATAAAATGCATCTCCATTGGAAATAACTGAAATTGCCAGCGGTAAAACCAAAGCACCACTTTGTACTTCTAAGTTGCCTGAAGTTGCCTCGGGATGAAACTTCTGGTGACTTTGCGATATGTTGGTTTTACCACCTGCAATTTCATTTATTACATATGGAGATGCATTTTCAGGAGATTTGTCACTTGCAAACTGCCACTGCCCTAAATGATGTAAAAGAATAATATTTAAATGACAAGTAAAGGTCCCAATGATGCAGACCTATGTTGATATATCCTATAGAACTTACTGGGCAGTGTTTTCATTTCATTCGGTGAAATAATATTTCCTCCACACAGATCTGTGCCTTAGACATGGGTCATGTAACTGGCTTTACTCCTTGACACCAACCTCACAACCCCCAAATTCCTAATCAGAACAAATGGAATTCAATATATTACTTTTCGTATTTGGCCTGTGTAAAAAATGCAGCAACTATGCTAGATTTTGGGAGCCTCATCATATTTGCAAGAAACCTCTACAGTAGGCAGTGGTGTTTGAGAAGCTGTTGCATTTTGGAAGTTTGTATTTAAACACACAACCAATGCTTTAACTGCATAATATCTAAATCCTTGTGTGAGTGGTTCTGAAGTTGTGGCACTAGCCTCTCTACTAGAATAAATCAAAGTAGTTGAATACGGACCCAGTCTGATTTAGGGGGAGGTTTGAGAGAGAATGTTTATTTCTTATGTTTGACCTGGTATAATAGTTATAGTGACTGCTACATCTTTATCCTGTTGTGTGAAAGGGGCCTCACAGAATGTTTTACCATAAACTGGGGATCTGGAGACTTATTACTGATTTACTGGTCATTTTATTTCTCATTGAAAATATTACAACAATAATTGTAAGCTGTGGGCAGGGAGAAGGCAGTTTGGGGAGATTGTCACCCCAAAGAAGATTCGATTTGTTGTTGGGGCGACTAATCTCCCCGAATCGGCTCGTGTAAACTGACCCTTAAGCCACCTATGTGGCACTTCCATTACTTATGAGAAGCAAATCTAAAGTTTAATACCAGCCTCCTCCTGTTTGGTATTTCAGCAGCTATCTGGTTGCTGGGGTCTTATTTACACTAGTAATCAGTCAGTGGTATGAACAACAGACAGGAATATGAATAGGAGAGGGCTTGCTTAGAAAGATAAGTAATAACAAGTGATAATAGCAATAACATTTTAGCTTCACAAAGCAATGACTTCTATGTGATCTTGACAGGGTTTAGCTGGAGTCTTTTTGGAATTTGGATTTTTATCAGCTTTGGGGTATAATAAATCTCTATAAATTCAAAAATTGTAAACAAAATTTTTTTGTTCCCTTTAAAATATAATAAATAGGCCCCAAAAAGTTAACTTAAAGGTGAACTAGCCCTTTAAATACAGAACAATGTAGAATGCAAACTATGGTCAATTAAGAACTAATAAGAGATATTTTGAAGACATTGTTAGGTGCTAAGGACTGACTGGTCCTGGTGTGAAACCCTTAAAACCAATATTATCATAAGAAACACATTTTTCTTATTTAAAAAAGGCGGTTTAAAAGGCTGATTTTGATTACTAACAATTAGCGGGAAGGAAAACGTAGTATGATTTTGGTACTGTAGCTATAGAAACTGGAGAGTGGGTTCTTATTCCTAGATGAGTTATTTATAGGTGTACAGGATGAGATGAGGAATTAACATGTTGCTTGAGAAAAAAAAGAAAATCACAGTGAGGGGGTGAGGTGCCAGGTATGGAAATGGAAGGTTCTGCTGCTTGAAAAACAGGTATCTTCTATTTCATTCCAGAGAAATGAGAGTATGTGAGATAAATAATGAACTCAGAAACATCCATATCAGCACTTTAATTTTGCATGTTTCTCTTTTGTGTGCTTTGGATTGTTTTTCCTATATACTGGGATTAAATTGTGTCAGAAAAGCACTGTCCTGCTGACTTCTAAGAACACTGTATTTTGACTGTTATTGTCAATATAACTTAGAAAGTAGCTATAAAGAGAAGACAACCCCTAAGTTCAAGCAGACTGATTTTTCCTTATTGTGCTTGTTTCTCAACACTGAAAAGATAACTTCTACCCCAATTGACCAATCCACGTTCTCTTGATCGTGTACTGTGAGATAATTAAATAAGTTATCAGAGGTGCCTGGATGATGATGATGATGATGATAATGATGATGATGAAAAAAGAAAAACTGGCCGTTGAAATGCAGCGTGTCAATATGCTTTCATATTTCATGGATCATGCACATGTTGAGTTGGGAAGGCATCACTTGTGGTGCACCAATGCATGCAGTATTGAGAATTGTGCTGGCATCCAATTCACTTGGTGTACGTTAATAGCAGCTGTTGAGGCAATTTGCTAGTGGGACCCTTGACCTACCAGCATATCAAAGTTGTTCCCTTGTGTCAATGAGTGCACATTGGAGCTGACCAACTAGTTGCTAAGAGCATGTATGAGTTCAAGTACCTGTGAACAGGGTTGGACTGGGCTGGTGGGATGCCCACACCCCCCTCTGGGCCCCCAGCCCTCTCTGACCCAAATCAGACCCATAACTGCAATATTCTGCCCTCCCTTCCCCAATCATGGTGAAATAATTAAAAGGTGCACATGGGGGAAAGGGCTAGTGGTGGGTGGAGGGGGCCCCAGAGGGGGGTGTGGGGACACTTGGGGTAGTAGCCTTTATGGGCCTCACATACCTCAGTCCAGTGCTGCCTGTGGATGTCATAAATGCAAACTGAATTTTGTGTCTATTTTAGCTCTTTGCATTTGTACTTGCAGTGATAAATAAGCTTTTGTGTGTGGTCTGGGCAAAAAGCACAGTCATTCTGCACAGTACCTGATACAAGTGCTATGTACATTGTGTATATGATATGCATATGTTATGTTATGGTAATATGTATATGCATATTATTATATAATATATGCATGTGTTATTATGATAATAATAACAACCTGTTTTCAGCAATTTCCAGCAGCAAAATATATGCATAGACACTGACAATATCTTTTATATGTGTGTGAATGCAGAAACTGTCTACAGAGAGCAATAGGGAGATGTGACTGGTTCACAAGAAGAATGATGCTTGTGGAGGTCTATATATAAATGCTTTGCATGGAGTATGACGCTAGAGGAACTGACTGCAGGAATATTCATACCAAATTTATGATGGCTGAATGGCCCTGAGAGCAAATTACCTGCTTCGTAAGAGCATATGAAATAGAAATGACTTGACGTTCATTTGATTTGCAGTTAGTGGAGCAAGGTCACGCAAAGACATCAGAGCAATAATACAGCTGATTCTCAGTTTGTTTAATGGAGGATTTGGAGCACCAGACATAGAAAATCATGGACTTTGCTGTCATAATTAGAAATTTTATTTGAGCATTGAGACAACTCGCTTGTAACTTGTCAGGATAAAATTATAGATCAGCACCACAGGCTATGGAAAAAAAACTATTAACAGCACCTAGTGCAGTATTGTTAATATTCAGTGCAGTCACCTGGGTGTTGCAACACTAATCTGTGTGTGACTTAAACCATAGATAGTCTAGGTACAGATTTTTCTCATGTGTTCTAAAGTACTATGTTGATTTTTACAATGTGTGATCTTCAAAATTAAGTAAAACAAGGCAGAATGAATTAAAGCAAAATGCAATGGTGTTTTGTTCAATCGTAAAACTCAGCATGTGTTCTCCACATTCTGGTGAGATTAGCAATTTACAAGATTCCTGATTTCAAAACAGCATATCGGTATCAACTCCAGGGTGCTCCTTTTTCTGTAAAGACATTAAAAAGCAGGGACAGCGCCCATAGTTTAATTTGCCTTTATCTGTATAAAAGTTTTAATACTGCACTAACATAAATCACACTTCTGAGCATATATAAAATAATCACTTTCTTCAGTGTTATGGTGCAGATCGTGGAGGTGAACATTTGCAATTCAGAGCTGGGTGCTGCCGGCGTCTCCCTCTAGGAGGAAAAAGCAGCCCTGGCAAAAGTATCGTATCAGCCCATGTATTCACGCGCATGCAAAACATGATATACACTTCCAACCCCAAGGTTAACTAGAACTAGTGTTTATTAATAGATA
This sequence comes from Xenopus borealis, assembly GCA_024363595.1. Lineage (NCBI taxonomy): Eukaryota > Metazoa > Chordata > Amphibia > Anura > Pipidae > Xenopus > Xenopus borealis. Next base: position 81,978,590 of record CM044445.1, read on the forward strand.
TTTTAATAGTCCATTACCATATAATACCATATAATCCCCATGCCTCATGCAATTAATGCTACATATCACAGTGTTCCATATACAGGCTGAAGTGATTGTTCTGAGCACGGATCCTCCTGTTGTCAACATACCTATCATAAGCATAAGGGATTGGGTATATAGCAAGCAACTCTAATATTACTAACTGAAGTTGGTCAGAATTCCATATGCCAGTAGAGGCATGAGCACTAACAAATGCAGGCATTATGCAGGCATTGGCTTAGCTGTGGCTGGCTATTATGGACAGCTAATTTACATTTCTAAAGTGATTGTCTCAATTACGTATTAAAGATATACTTAATTTGCATTTTTTAGGTGAGCAGCCCATTTACATTTTAAAACAAGCAGCCCATCGGGCATTTGCCTGAACCCACAGATTGCCAGTCCGGGCCTGCACCTGGTGAAAAAGTTTATACTACAAAAGTACCAGATTTGCCTTTAAAGTGCAGGTTCACTTTCAATCAATGAATAAATACATAAATACCTGTACAAATATAACAGTATATCAACTCTTAAAACCAGTCTAAAATATCCTATAAAAAAGTTTTTATGTGTTATGTCCCCCCCCCTACTATTTTTTACAATAATTTCTGTACCTAATTGTAATCCCTGAGGATTCTTTTTATGCTGTTCTTTAAAGTGGACCTGTCACCCAGACACAAAAATCTGTATAATAAAAGTCCTTTTCAAATTAAACATGAAATCCAATTTCAAATTTTTATTAAAGCATTCATAGCTGTTTGAAGCTCATTTTCCATTCAGCACTTCCTAGATGCCACTGCTCCCCACACATTCCCCCAGTTCTCTTAACCATTTAATTGTGTAGCCAGGACATGGGGATAGACATTGGGTCCCCCATTCTGCTGCACAAACAAGATTCTGAGATGATACAAGGCTTGTCTTAATAACAGTGTCCACAAAATGGCTCCTGTCTGCTTGCTATAATTATGAATTCCCAGACTGAAGAAAACAAGATTAAAATAATTTATATAGTGTAATTAATGTTCATTTTGCTTGACTAATGTGATAAAATAGGATTTTTTTTTTTTTGGGGTGACGGGTCCACTTTAAAATGATTTGATACATTATGGCTCACTTCTCCAGTTTTAATATTCTTTACATGATTGTTGCAACACCCTGGTGACTGCACTGAATATTAACAGTATTGCACTAGGTTTTATTTGGGTTTTTTTCATAGCCGGTGGTGCTGATCTATAATTGTATCTTGATTTGGTGATCGAGTGGAGGAACTAGGAAAAAAAATTGGCAAAGGAAAAAATTGTGAGGGTTTACTTTTTCTTTAAGCTTGCAAGTTTGTTTTTGCAATCCTAACTCTGTTATACGTTTTGTTTGTAACTTGTGTCAATACACCAGTCCAGGGACTTTAATAAACTGAGCAAAAAAATATAAAGAAGCTCTAAAATTACCAGCTACTGCTCTTCCCTCCAGCGAAGGACACAGAGAGTGGAAAAACCTCTAGAAAGCAATGCGGTCCTGCACTTTAGAGCACTATCAGGCCAGAGAAGAAACCAACTCTTTCAGCAAGTTATCATATGTTATCATTATCATATGTTATCATATTGGTTCAGGACCAGCACAGGGCTCAAAATTATTTGACTTCATTTGTGTATTTTGAAGCTATTTGTTACTTTTGCAACCAACCCCGTAGCATTGCAAATTATTGATATTTCAGCATTGTAATAAACCTATATAAAAATATTGCCATGGGAACATTTGCTGTTCCTACTCAAGATTAGATGGAAATAAATTGAACACCAGAGTTCCTTACAATTGCATTACTGGAGGAAATAGGACTGTGTCTGAGACAAAGTAAAGCATATTAAAACATCCATGTCACTTATCTAATGGCTTGTTGGGAATGTAAAAAAAACTCTGTACAAAACATAACCCAAGTATCTCTAAACTCTCATTGATTTGCTCAGTTTAAAGGAACAGTAACATCAACGAATGTAGGTGTTTTTAAGTAATTATGATATGATTTATTATTTCCCTGCACTGGTATAACTGGTGTGTTAGAAACATTACTGTTATTTATATAAACAAGCAGTTGTGTAGCCATAGGGGCAGCCATAAAAAACACAGGTTACAAAGCAGATAACAGGTGAACTCTGAAGAATAACATTGTATTTTATTATAATGCTTATCTGTTAAGTAACCTGTGCCTTTTATCCTTTTCTAGCTTAAATGGCTGCCCCCGTGGCTACACAGTATCCTGTTTATATAAACTATAGTAGTATTTGTAAAGCAAACACATAACTTTACCAATGCATGGCAACAGTACATTATATTTTAAATACATTAAAACACTTATTTTTTGGTGTTATTGTTCCTTTAACTTGTCAAATCCTGGTTTAAACAGCACACAAGCTTTTTAGAGTAACAAAAACTCTATATTTATTATACCCCCAATGCTGCAAAAATCTGTCGAGTTAAATAAGTCAGTGGAAAATGTCCTTATCCCAATTTGAAGATATTGAGGCCTGTGCTGGGTTTAGGCCGATAATCCGAAAAATTTGGGGTTTTGGGCAAAACCCCAAACAAATCGGATGATTCAGGAGAACAATCATATGATTCAGGTTTTCACTCGATTTTATGAAGTTTTTTTTTCACTGATCTGATTTAATCAAGTTATTTTAATGACAAATAAGGCAGTAATGGTCAATCTTTTTTTTTTAATTAAAATAATGAGATAAAATTGGATTTTCGTAAATAACCCCCCTAGTGTATTGGCCCAGTTATTCCTGCTCCTTGAAGTTAACATATATATACTGGTACGGGGTAGAAATATAGTTTGTTTTGGTTCATTTGTTAGGTAGGGGATCCCTCAAATGAGGTTCTAGAGACGGTTCTCCTCTGTGGCACTTGAAGGGAACTTCCCTGGAGAGGTTATATAAGGGAGAGATAAGTGTGCCACTTGCTCTTTTGGCTGATGTGAGAAGAAAAGTGAATGGTGCCAAGAAGCCTGATGTGTGCCACCTTAGTAAGGTACCTTAAGTCAGCCAACAGTTAGGTTAGCTAGTGATAGGTTATACCCATGGGGCTCACTACAGGTGAAGAGATAGTAGTAGTCCTAGCTGAGCTAACTCCAATAAGGAGTAAGACAGTAAGTAAGGAGTAAGAAAGTATCCGTCTGTGCCTTGCCCGACAGAGGCCCTGTAAAAAGGAAAGCTAAGACAAGATAGGCCTTAGGACCCTGAATTCAAGGCTGACCCCTGTGCCTGGTGTCTGTAACATACAGAACTCTTGGCCTGAAGAAGAGGAACTTTAAGATTGGTATCAGGTGGGCGCAGTGCCCTAGGAACCCTGGTTCTATTTCCGATATTTGCCTGGAGATTTGTGTAACAGTAATTGCTGGAGAAGCTGCTAACTGTGAATAAAGTTCTTGTGTTCATCTGCAAGACCATGTGGACTTTTTTTCTCCTCCCCTTTGTGTTGTGATAGTGATTTTTTCCCTAAGGGTTAATTTGGCCAGTGATTACTAAAAGTTATCACATTAAACATTTAGCCCTTAACAATTCGCCTAGTTATATAGAAGGTAAACAGTTGACATAGGTATTTTTGTACCCAGAGTTTTTGAAATCCACAAAACATCAACACTAAACAGGCTCATTGGCCTCTTTTCTTCTGGGGTTTTGACAAAGATCAATCTGTAACTCACCCTTGTAAGTGAGGAATCTCTACCTGTTATGTCAGGCTTACCTCTTCTAGACAAGAAGCATTTTCTTTAAGTTAAGAATTTTAATTCCTGTCATTCAGATACCAGCTTTTACATATTTCTTGACAGTTATGGGATATATCTCACTGTCACACCACAGACACCAGGCATGTTTCATCCAGTTGCAGACAGAACACCATATTTTATCTTTTTAAATGCAAAAAATCAAATCAATAACTATTTAGTATTTTACCCTTACTCCCTCCTTCCCTTCCAGATATATTAGGAACTGCAGTGGAACCCCAACTGATAATTATATTTTTCCCAATGGGGCGCTGTTTCTTCATGGTCCGATGGATGTAAGTGGTGTTCATTTATTCCTGGATTTTACATATATTTTTGCAGTACCCATGAAAAGTTAAAAGTGCAGATCCACTGCATATATTTTTACGTACACATCGCCTGTCCAGAATGTTGCAAGAAATAGGACTGTAACCTATTTTGCACATTTACAATGCGGTTTTATCAGGTAGGTGGTCCCTAGGTGGATGGTTCTAGCATTGATGAATGTAAGTAGTAGGAATGGTGCATTTTTAATAGCTGAAAAAGCAAGCATATCATTTATCACTTTTTCGATTACGTACAGATGGCCAGAATTCTTTAAGCTCATATTCTACAGGTGATGAAAAGCATGGCCATTCATAGATTAATTAAAAAATATCTTCATTGGGTATTTCCAGGAAAAAGGTTTCAGTGCCACAGGCATGACAATCTCTTTGCTGGAAGAGAAGATAATCAGCCTAATGGAACAGAGCCAAGAACACTTTATAGGAGATTTCTAAGCACATTTCATTGCATGTTAATTATTAAATTGATGAAACAGTGTTTCAGATTTCACACTATAAAGATTACTGATACATTTTTTCAAAGCACTGGGTTAGGGGAATGTACTGTTATGGCAGAGGAGGGTAAAAACATTTGTTTGGCAACAGAGCCAATGAAAGAATCTGGCAACAAATGATAAATGCCAGAATGGCTGCCTTCCAACAGATTAGAGATAAGAGCAGCATGCAGTGCCTGGTAGCATACATTCCTCATATTTAAAAGACAGTACAAAGCTGCTCCAGAGGCGTATACAAACAGTAGGGTGGCTGCAGGATTCAGTCCTTTGTATAGCAAAGAAACATATGAGAAGATCTCTCAGATGCACATCCTAAGGACATAAAATGAGTGAGCAGATGTTGCCAACAAATCACTTTAGTGTAAAGCTACTAATATTAAAGTACTTTTTGTCACCTACAGTTTTATTGATTCAGTGAGGCTTCAGTATACACCATTTTGGACTTGAAAACTTACATTTGAATTCAGCTCTTTTGTCTAACCCTCTGCCCAAATAGCAGCCCAATTGCATGCTTCATCATGATCATGTGTAGGTGATTTGGTAGAAAACATTTTGAGGTATTTGTTAGAGGTTCTACACACTTTTACACACATGCATGTGCAAGTAGATCACTCAATGGAGCCAAATAATTATTAAGTAGTATAGTAATGCTTATAGCATTGGATGTATGTCAGGTCATGTTTAAATGCTCCTCTTACCATATTCCTTTCGGTCTCAGTTTCTTTTTTCCCACATGCCTACCTGGTTTAAGACTGGAGTCTGACTTCAAAACTTCCATCCTATCTGCTGTGATGCATCAGTATTCTGCCTTCTTACTTGCTTTTATGTAATGAATCCTCATGCCATTTTCAAGAGTGGACTCATGCTCCAGTATTCTGCCTGACCTTTTCAGGTGACTCGGCTTGGTGTTTGTTAGATCTCTCTCTTCTGGTAAATACTAATCGTAGACTTTTCCCCTGTTCCTTGGACTACCTATATAATTCCAGAATATTCTGATCCCTGCTTAATCTTCATTGTAGAAGGAATTCTGGGTAAGAAGCATAGAATTGCTCAGCCAGGGCAGTATGCTGATTGGATTCTCAACTGCAGACTGGTTTCACCTTTAATGGGGCTCATCAGTGCAGGGCAGGGTTTTCCAATCAACATAAGTAAAGGCAGGAATTGGGAATCAAATAAGAATACTGCCCTTTGTGGGCATTAAATGAGAAGGAAAGGCATTTTACACTTGGGGTGCGAAATTTAGGCACCCCCCAAGTGACTAGTTTTACCTACCTGATACCCCGAGACAGTGCTCCTATCTACCGAAAAAACTGCACCGGTCCGGGGTTCTTGTAGCGAGCACCACAGAGAGATCAACTTCCTGCCTGTTTTATTTTCAAATTTCCCGGGAAAATCGCATGCGCAGTAGAGCAAAATTGCAGGCTTTTTCATTTAAGTTCAGCTTTCCAATCTACTGCTCATAAGGAAGTTGAAAGTAGGAAGTTGAAAGTAGGAAGTTGATCTCTCCATGGTGCTCGCTGATAGGAGCACCGGCAACACATAAATTAGCATATACTTTATATAAACCTATAATAATATAAACCATATAGACTGCAGCAAGGGTGAACATATATCCTATGCATGCTTTTTCACAATTGTCACTAATCTAGATGATCCCTAAATTGGGAGTCCAATAAAGAAATAACAGTTTTAGTTTAATGTAATGTATTTATTGGTGGTAATAAAGAAAGACCCACATGCCAGAATGACTGGCAGCTATGAAGGTATAGAGCTGTTTGCTGGAGTTACTGTTATGTTTGAACATAAAGCCATGAATAGGCTGTATAATTGTATGAAAATGTGCTAGCTCATGTCTGGGTTTTCACATTTACTGTGGCAGCTGCTTCTTATGCATGATTCATAAGGTCTTCCTATTCCTACAGTTTCCTAGTTGTGAAAGGCGGCCCCTCTTCAGTATTTCATTAATGTAACTGAAACAAGATTTATTAGCCGCTGTGTTGCTCAGAAATAAATGTCGTCATGAAAGGCTTATACTGCCATCTGGTGGAAGGCAATTTGTTTCATGCATTCACACTTGCACAAAAGAATTCCACTTTCAAAGAACCAATATTAAACATACATATTAAAAACGTTT
>CM044445.1:81986983-81997052 GCA_024363595.1 Xenopus borealis
AGATCAGCCACAAGGCATCCTTATATTCAGTAGACAACCAGCTAGGGTCACTAAACAATTTAGTTATCTTTGTTTTTGCTCACTGCTTGACTATGCTTATTTTGCTTTTCACCTAAAAACTTAGCAAACTAAGACCTACTATCATTGAACCTAGCTTCTTTTTTTTTTCTTAAGAAATGCCTTGGGGCAAGAGCATGTACAGATAAAGCCTTCCAAACCCTTTGGATGTTCTGTCTGATCTGAGCTATGGCCGCACAACAGATTTGAAGTGTCCAATGTGGGTAAATAGTGTCACAGGCGCAGTTAGGGCAAGCACCTAGAAGGAAGTGACATTACAATAAGGAAAGATGGCAGCCGCAAAGTATTGAAAATGCTGGCAAGTTCATTTGTAGAAACCTTGGAATTTACTGAGCAGGGAAAAAAATAAAGGTAACATTTCAGGAGAGCTGCTTAAACAAGAAGGAAAGTTCCAATCCAAGGGGTGGTTCAAAAGGTAAGTAATTCCCAAAGCATTGTAATGATTTATCTAATACCCTGGGCCAGTGCTCCTGGTAACAGAAAACTCCACTAGCACTTACAGTACAAGCAAGTGATCCTCTTCCTCCCTTCTTCAGAATTCAGTGGCCAACACATGCAGTAAACATGTAACCCAGTTTTCTTTTTTGTTAAAGTCCAACTTGCGCACCCACGCGTAGCAGTGGCTAATGCCAAGAGTTTATTGACCTCCATTGGACTAAAGGTCATATGCAATAAAAATCTTAAGCCTGATCAGTGTGGATTTGCAAACTGACTGCTAAAACATGGGTGCAAATTAATCAAAATGTGAGTTTAAAGCTTAATAAATAAAATCTCATCCACATATTGATTTCTATGGGAATTTTAGAATTGTATTTATCACTACTAAAAATCTCATAAGAATGAACAGAATGTAACTGAGTTTTTATTTATTAAAGCACAAGTAACCCCCCTCCCACAAAAAGAGCCTCTTTAAAATCTTTAGATTTTTTAGACTGCTACTCTGGTTGTTAAAAGGTTAACAGTAAGGTTGCAGCATCCCCTTAATAATTAACAATTCCTTCTCCTCCTCTAACCCACTCTGTCCCCTCCCTCAGGAATTTACTTTGGCTGTTGGCCAATGAACATTCTCAGATTTATAAACACACCCTCTAGTCTAACTGCCAATGAAGGTATTGCATTGCTGGTTCCCATAGAAACTCTAGCTGTCTGATTCTATTTCTTTTCTACTAACTACCTTTCCTAAGCTCAGGTTAACCATTGCAGTGCTACACCCTGCATGAACTGCATGTGAGGTCTCCACAGAGTGGCTCAATGATACTGAGGTCAGGAGACTGAGATGGCCACTCCAGAACCTTCACTTTATTTTGCTGTAGCCAATGACAGGTCGACTTGGCCTTGTGTTTTGGATCATTGTCATGTTGGAATGTCCAAGTACGCTCCATGCGCAGCTTCCGGCCTTATGAGTGCAAATTGTCCTGATAACTTACTGCATTCATTTTGCCAATTCTGACCAAATTTCCTGTACCTTTGTAGCTCACATCTGCGATCCACCACCATGTTTCACAGTAGGAATGGATTACCTTTCATCATGGGCCTTGTTGACTCCTCTCCAAATGTAACATTTATGGTTGTGGCCAAAAAGTTAAATTTTAGTCTCATCACTCCAAATGACTTTGTGCCAGAAGGTTTGAGGCTTGTAAGTGGGCTACTTTGTGGGATTTGCGTAGTAATGGCTTTCTTCAGGAGTCCAGAATCAAATCATTGACCTTTTATACACACCCAGTAATTACAAGCAAACAGATCACAGGTGAAGATGGTTACCTTTAATTGCCATTCTAACCCTTTTGTGTCAAGTTGTGTGCATGTTATCAGGACAAATCACCAGGGTATGTAAACTTTTGATCAGGGTCATTTGGGTAGTTTGTGTAGTGATTAGGATTTAAAAGAGTAAACACAGTTGTTTGAAAATAAATGACTAACCATGAGTGAAAGAAAAGTTTTTGTGGTATCATTCATATTCTCTGAAAAATGGTTAAAACTCATAAATTCTGCTAGGGTATGTAAACTTATGATCACAACTGTAGTTAATTTGGGTTAAAAAGAAGAAAAACTGTCCATGAAGTTCAATCCTCCTCCAAGTGATCACCAGCACCTACAGAGTTTACAATAATGTAAGATCAAATCACAAATAGTCTGATTTCACATAGTGAATGTTAACATTTTTGACACATTCACCTCCTTTATGAACCCAAAATTTTTGTTCCATGGCACATCAAATGACTCAATAGAAAAATCAGTACCATGTTATTATTGTGGGCTAATCCAATATGCCTTCCTCCATTTTAATATTTTTACTTGATCTTCTCCCTGATAAAATGTAAAGACTTGTTCTAATACAAAAAAGAAAAAACTAAATGTACCTAGTACTGTGTCCATTATGTTTTTATTTATATGGTTATAAAATGGTATGGTTTATAGTTTATGACAGTTCTCCTTTAATAGATGATCTTTGTCAGGAGATAAGATCCCAGATTCTTGTGTGGTTTTTCCAGACACCACACAGCTCCTGAAGAATACATACAAAAAGATCTGCTTAAAAGAAGAGTTGCCACATATAGAACACAACATGATGGTACAGATGAAAAGATTGATTTGCTTAGTCAAGGGCCCCATGGTAGAGTCCTGCGCGGGTCCATTTTTTGGGACCCGAACCCGACCCGTACCCGCAACCCGGACCCGAACCCGCATTCTTACCCGCTTGGACCCGCGACCCGAACCGTACCCGCAACCCGTGATCCGCAACCCGGACCCGCGACCCGCTGACCATCAAGAATCAGGAAGTGCTGTCATCATAAACAGGAAGTGACATCATCGGAAGTAGCCAGGAACAAAAAAAAAAGGAGTAAAACAGGAAGTGCTGTCATTGTAAACCGGATGTGACATCATCAGTAGTGGAAATGCTCAGAAAAAGGAGTAAAAATCCCTATAGAGAGGATCCGCGACCCGACCCTCAACCCGCCAACCTGCAGAACCACCGGCCCGCTTCTATACCCGCACCCAGAAATTCTACGAGTAACCCGCAGGGTACCACGGGATTTTGCGGGTAACCCGCAGGTACCCGACCCGCTGCAGGACTCTACCCCATGGTGTCAAATCAATGTTCCCTTTGATTCCTATTCTTCCACACACATTGTAGAAAACCCAAGGAAAAGGCAATATTACAGTTTTTTATTGGAGGATATGATTTTGGTTTTCCCTTCTGTTGCTAGAGGACTTCTACTCCATCCATAAATCCTATCACAAGGTATTCTTATTCATCCAAATCCTTTAAAGCTGGCATGACTTTTGACAGTACAAGCCTCATAGGGAAAGGCCTGTCAAACAACTCCGTTAATATTAATCTGGCAAGTAGGAAGTCTTCTACCTCCAACAATATTACGATATTATAGACAGCAATCAAGACAGTCAGGAACAGAGTAGGAGTCTACTACATTTGAAAACAGGCCAGAGTTGTGTACTTAATTTTGTAATAGCATATAAGTAATGACAATACATTGCATTGCAGCTGTGATGACACTGGAGCACTCACGGCTGCCTTAAAAACACCTCATTTGATCACGACTTTTATGTCAAGTTGCCCATTTGAATGTATTTGGGTTCATGCTTTGAGGCTGTATAAGCTACGTTTGACGACAGAATTAAGAGATCCATGTGTGGATCATGGAGCATTTTGTCTAAATATATGACAACATAATTATATATTAAACCTTTGATACTAGTCTTTGTAATCTTAACTTGATATTCCCTGTATTGAATCAATTTCCCTTTTACTCTGGTTGCTACATGTGCTATTTAAAGGGGGCATAACACAAAAATGAAACTAGACTAAAAAAATCTAACATTCATTCATTCATTCATTCTTAAGAATGAAAAAAGATCTGTGGTATAATATTTGGCAATGATACATTTTGTGAACTATGCCTTTAACTGTTAATTATGCCTCTGCTGAAATTAATATTTTGTAGTTAGATTTCTAGTTAGATTCAAATTATATTCCCTGTATTTGTTTACATAGAACTAAAAAAGGACACACAATTGTGCACATGACACTAAAGATGTAGTACCCAATAAAAAGCAGAGAACTTAATTTTATTTTTATTTATGAATCAGCACAGAAAATAGAGAAGAGATACAACTAGAAGTATGCAGTGCATTGTTCCACCTCATAATGTCAAACTGTATGATATTTAGCATTTACATGCCAGAACGTATTCTCCATTGCTACATGAAAACCAAAACTAGTTATTTTTTGACAGAAGCTTTGTCTTATGGCAGGTAATTAGCTTAGGAACAGCCTAATCTTGCAATGATTACCAAAGGATGAAAATGAAACAGTAACTTCTTTACAGCTATACATAATGTGCAAGCAAAGCCAAGTCAGTAGTTGTTTTAGTATTCCCATTCATCAGTTTTCATATCAAGATATCCAAGGATATTATTTGCAAGCTTCACAGCTTGTTTTCTTGCTGCCTTTGTACGGACATCCTGCGAATCGATAGCATCAAGAGCCAGCAATTGTTTAGTGATAAGTTCTTCTAGTCTCATATAATTTTTATCAGCTCTCTTCCCGTCAAAGAAGAGGACTTCCTTTTGAAGTTCAGATAAATGTCCAAAGACAGCCCATATAGCTATATAGCATGGAGGCTCTGAGACTGTGTGTTCTGCTAAGCTCTGCCTTTTTTCAAGAGCTTCTTTTAAGTCAATGTAGGTAATGACAGCCTGGACCTCAACTACTGCTCTTCGTCTAGCTTCACGAATGCAAGGATTCCTCCCTACACTAACTTCATCCAAGTTTGCTATGAGGCCCTGCAACTCTGACTTTGTACCCATATGAATGTCCGACACTCGCTGGTGAACTTCTAAAAGACTGCTCTTTATTGCTGCCATTTGTTTGCAAAGCTCTTCTATTTTTACAATTGACTGGTTTTGGCCTAATTCATAAGCACTTCCCAACTCTGCTTCTTCCTCTAAATCCAAATATTTCAGCAAGCTGTTGATCTCCTTCACCACTTCTTTCCGATACTCTCTTATGTCTGTGTGGCCAGAAACATCCAGAGCATCCAAGTTTGCAATTAGTCCAGTAAGCGTGCAAGATAAATGCCTGTATGTTTCATTGCCATTGATGCCAGCTAGAAGAGCAATGAGACTACATCTGGCTTTGTTCACATCACACATAATTGAGTTAATTTTAGCAACTGTAGGATGTGCCTCAGCTGAGAGAGGGAGAGAAAGTACTTGCTGTTTAGAAGAGTTCTCTAAAATTTCTTGAATGGCAAGAACTTTAGTTAAAGTTCGGTATCTAGCTTTTCTTAATGGAATCTTTCCTTCAGTTTTTACTTGAGTAAGTCTCTTCAGAATATTCTGAATTCCTTCCTCAAATTCATCTGTTTTCTGACCATCCCCACTATTAAATTGTGTAGTGTGCAGTGCGACCAAACTCTGAGTCTCACTAAAGATTGTCTCAATCTCAAGTCTGCACGGATGAGTTGCATTCTGCTCCAGTTCTTTTAAAACTCTTTCAGTCTCTTCAGTAGCTTTCTTTTGGGCTTGCAGAATGTTTCCTTTTCCCTCTGTGTCAATGGAGTCTATCTCAAATAACTGTTTAGTTAAAGCTTTTTCGAGCTTTTTATAAGTTGGGTCACTCTTTAGACCACTAAATGTCACCACTTGTTGCTCAATTTCTTTCACCTTCTTCTGTATTTCTTGAAGAGCGGTGACTGAAGCATGTTGGTTACCCATATCCATACTCATATGACACTTTTCTTAGAAGATACTGGTGCTAAAAAAGAAAAATCTTGTAAGAGACACCTTTCCCAAGACATGTATTTATTAAAAAAAAAAAAAACACACACACACAATGGACACATTTGACCAAGGACACAATATGAGTATTGTCTGACTGTGTCTTCAACTATGTATACCACAGAGCCAAGCGGACCAGAGATCTGCTTCACAATGCCTGCTTTAGTGTTTCCTGGCCGATAGCCGCATAGGAAACTGTAATTTTATACAGATACAGGAAGTCGCTGATTTCAGTGCATTAACTTTTCTCTGTCTCATTAATATTAATTAGGTGGAGAGAAGTTATCAATACACTTGTCTGCCCTGAGCCTAAAGTTTCAGCTCAGACTAATAGTATGGTACCACCTTATTTTAATAATAAAATAAAAAAACAAAAGCAAATGCTATTTAGAAGGTCATATTTTTATATTAGACATTGTAAGTGCCACACATGAGCAAAGACTTCACTATGTTCCGTTTTCCAAGGAGAAACAGATGGAACCTTCATTCATCCCAGCTTTGAGTGAAAGAATATACCACTAAAAGAAATGTTTTAAAGTGGATGAGATCCCTATAGGATATTGAGTTGGGGTCTGCAAACTACAGACAGGCATGTCAAAAGCAAACGCATAAAGACAGTGAGGAAGTACAATAACATTGCTTAAAGGCAACAGTACATATGAACATTTGCCTTGTTTACAGACTACAGTGCATTTATGCAGCCACTTACCAAAGCTGCCAATAGGATGCATACCAGGTATCCATGGTTAATACAGAACACACTAATCTAAAGCTAATGTCACTTGTAATGGAGAGCTGTGTTTAACAGAACACATGGGATGGATTTTGAAGTGTTTACCTGTGTGTGCTATGTGTCACTGCTCACATAATTGGGTGGTATAGAGGCAAACCATTGATTTCTCTGCTGGTGGAAATAAAAGTTTGCATGACATAAGTGTAAGTGAATTGACATAATTCCCATCTGTAAATATTTTCTTAAGGTATATACAGTATACTCAAAGTGCTTGCTTAAGTAAATAGCACAGATTTCAGTAGCAATTGCAGTACAGGTATGGGACCAGTTATCCAGAATGCTTGGGACCTGTGGTTTTCCAGATAACGGATCTTTCCCTATTTTGGATCTTCATAACTTAAGTCTACTAGAAAATCATGCAAACACTATATAAACCCAATAAGCTCCTTTTAGTTTCAAATAAGGATTAATTATATTTTAGCTTGGATCAAGTACAAGGTATTATTTCATTATTACAGAGAAAAAGGAAATCATTTGTATCTTTTTGGATAACAGGTTTCCAGATAATGGATCCCATACTGTAATAATTATAACTGTATTACATATTGAAATTTAACCCAGAAACTTTACTAGAAAATAATCTCCATCTATGAGTTAATTCTCAGTTGGCAGGTACATCTGAAATAATCCATAACTGTATATAGCTTAATACTTAAGCCTCTGAACTGCATCAGAAAAATTACAGTAGAGCATACATGGACAAGAGCTTCTACTGACAAATATTCTAGGCATGTGAAGCAGTTATTGTGGAGGTTACAGACTTTCTTTAAAGACCATCAGACAGCATCTGCATATAGGGCCCAGCGATCGGATCAGAATACAGGTGATACGGGCGGTCGGATCGCGGGACCGCATACGCGCAGAGATTTAGGTTTTTTAACCTGCCCGATCGAGATCTGGCCGACTTTCAGCCTGATATCGACCGGGGAACCCCGTCGGATGGTTCAACACACAACTCGGTCTGTCGGCAGCTTTTATCGGCCCGTGTATGGGGGCCTTTATTTTAAGATTCTCAATGATAAACAACCAATTTTATTTGTTATCACTAACATTAAACTCTAAGGGGCCAATTCACTAAGATGCGCAAATTCGCTTGCGTTGGCTTCGCTAGCATTCGCCGCACTCCGCCAAGCAAATTTTCACCAGCGCTACGCAAATTCACTAAAGTGCGAGTTTACACTCAGGTCGGCGAACGGTGGCGTATTTGCGCTAGTGTTACTTCGCTAGGCAGAGCGATGTTGCGCTAGTGAAGCCTAATTTGCATACGGCGGGAACTTTAACTTATAATAGAAGTATATGTTACAGCCACTAAATTACACTACACAAGCCCAGGAAACCTTTAATAAATTATATGAAGTTGACCTATTGCCCTACATGTGCCCCCTGTATAGTTCTGTTGCCATATGTTAGGAAATGTAGGGGGGAAGAAGGGTAACCCCCCAAAAAAATTATCGATCTTTTTCAGACTATCACCCTCCTATGCTAAAATAAGCCGGCGTTTTTTTGGGACTTTTTTGTTAGTGAATTTGCAAAGTTGGGAAATGACATCACGCGGGCTAGCGTTAGACGCTTCACGCTTTAGTGAATCTGCCCCTAAATCACATAGTTTTAAATAGTTACACATCCTTATAGTAATAATAATGAATTTAACAGCATCTATTTAGGATTAAAGTGCCACGCTGGCTTTGTGTGATTATTACTTGAACATTCTGTTGCATGTTCTGTCATGTCAGTTATGTCGTTAATCCTTATGTAGCTAGAACATGAGCATAATTACTTCCCAACACATGCAAAACATTGTGCAAATAAATAAAATGCTGAATGGATTCTGATACTTATTTAAACTGATGTCCAAAAAAGACAATATATTGTGGAGTGTTATATGGAGAGTATGTATTCACAAAATTATTGTTGCATTGGGGTCATTCTGTAACAAGCCCTTTTCCTAGGTATAAAAGAAAAACGTTTGAGTATGAGTAGGGCTATTTATGTTGTATGTTCTTAGGAGGGAATAAAAGCAATTTATAATATAGGCTGCAAATGATGACAAGATATTTAAAGGACAAGGAAAGTCTAAAACATGAACTTACTGCACCACAAACCACAATGATTTATCATACCTCCCAACATTTTGGAAGTAAAAAGAGGGACAAAATTAGTTTTTCACAAGTAGTGCGGCTAAATTGGTGGCCACACCCATTTTGTGGCCATAACCCCTAATAACCATGTTCATTTTACAAAATTTGGCAGATTATGAAAGTTTTAAATTATTTCTCCTGTTACAATTACTTATTTTCTTATCTCTAAAGTGTTACAAAGTATCTTATTTACACCAGTTAGCTGTTCTGGGCTCTCTGTCAAAAGTCAATTAAGTTAGAAACTTTGTTTCTTTTTCTGGCTGTTCAGTGCAGAGAAAAGAGGGACTTTCCAGTACAAATGAGGGACTGCAGGTTGAGCTGTCAAAAGAGGGACTGTTCCTCCAAAAAAGGGACAGTTGGGAGGTATGTATTTATGCTTTCAAAGTTGGCCACAGGGGGCTGTCATCTTGTAACTTTATTAAACATCTTTGCAAGACCAAAACTGTGCACATCAAAGCAGCACAAGTCACATAATATCTGCCAGAAGACAATACATCAAGAGTGATTAATAATCAGAATATACAGACTGCACTGGGTCTTGTGTTGTCATGTAATCTAATGTGGATTTTATAGTTTTTGTATTGTTTAATACAAACTTTCACCAACTCTGAAGGACCAGTGGCTGCAGCAAAAATAATCCTCTAAATAGAATCCCAGTTTATCTGTTTAAATCTGGCTCCATGATCTTCGTCCCTGCAGATGGAGTTGGAAACGGTAAAGGTGATGTTAAGGCTAGAGTAAAATCCAACACAAATCTCTACACTGCCACCGACTGCTCTACAGGGAAACAAAGCTTCTTGCGTTCTGCAAGTCTGGGAAATAAGGCAGGGGCTCCCCCTACTATTAATAAGTATGATTGTTTCTCTGCACAGTAGTTAGGGACCATCTGACAATTCCTATCCACAGCAGTAAATGAAGGGAGAATTTCACTGCATACAGTCAGGTTTCTTATAAAAAGGTACACATTTTTTAATTAAAGTATATTGGAGGTATACAGGAGGGGAGGGGTTAGCGCCTGGGGGGGGTTGGATTCCCCTTTAAGACTGTGCAAGTACTCACTACAAGGCCTCCAGCTAGATATCACATAAGAATGCTATGCAAAAAGAAGAGCCCATAAAATGGTGAATAGGCCACTCCATATCCCACTGTCTGTTGGGTGATGCAATGTATAAAACAAAACAAAGTATGGCACACTTCCTGATGCACTGGGCATAGGGTTGCCACCTGGCCGGTATTTCACTGGCCTGGCTGGTAAAAA
>CM044445.1:82016143-82032848 GCA_024363595.1 Xenopus borealis
ACCCCAAAGTCCAGGTCCCCTGCAGGCAAGTTCACAGGCGCCATCTTGTCCCACACCGTCATTTTCCTTGATCTCACGGCGTTTGGCGGCGCATGCACAGTAGGACACATTTGCCAGTTGGTAGTACTGTGCATGTGCCCGAACTTCAAAGTTTTCCGATTCAGAGGGTGTTACTTTATCTTATCAGTTCACCAGTTATAACCTGGAGAAGGAAACTCTGGAGAAAGGCTTAACGTAATGGAAAATTTGCACTTTAGTAACCTCTTCTGCCGATTCACTGATTCACATGCTCTGTGCTGCTGTCACTTACTGAGCTTAGGGACCCACTCACAATATACAGTACACATAGAATAGAAATGTCACAATATAAGGCTGATTAGTAATTAATACAGATAATTACTACATAGCAGCACAGAAATCAGTGCAACTAGCTTTCGCATTTAATAATCAGCCCTGCAGCATCCGCTTATATTACAAGCCAACCTTATTTTCTGCTGGATAATATGTGACAACCCCTAAGCTTAGCTTCTCAACAGCTGTTTCAGAGCCCACTGAGCATGTGAGTGTCACAGACACTTTCTAAGATGGTGACCCCAAGTTTAAAGTCCTGGATCATTGCTGCTATTGACAAGCTGAAACTTAAGGCAGGAGCAATATATTAAGTATATTAAACATGGCATTTATAGCCCTATTCATTTTTAGGGTTTAGTTCTCCTTTAAAGGACAAACAAACCTGTGATTTAAAAAACCCTACCTTACATAGACCCTACTAGTAATGTCCTTTCCACTCTTGCATAATTGAAATACCATGATACAGCTGGTTCTGTAATCTAGTGCTTTATATAAAACGTGCCTAAATATCGACAGTACAGTTAGTTCCTAAAAGAATGGATGCAAAGCTCAAGGACTAATTTATGAATACAAGTGCAACTCCAGGATTGCAGGTGGTTGCACAGAAAATACCTATTTATTTTAGTTTTATGTCAGTTTTTATGCTTAAGCCACAGCTGCATTGGGCATAACACCTGCTGGTGACCAAAATGCTGGATTTATGGAGGGAAATGTGGAATTGTGGGTATTTATTTATTTATTAACATGTATTTCTATAGCGCCAACTTGTTGCGTAGCGCTGTAAATGGGTAAAGAATATGGTGAGTGTACAGTGCACTTGCGCTTATATATGGGCCTTAAGTGTTCCATAAACACTAAAGTCCTTATCCCCAGTTCAGTGGGTCAGAGGTCTTAAGTCAGAAAGACTCCTTTTGTTGCAACAATCTTTATTAAATCAGTAGTCAACTTGAAATTTCACCCAAACTGTCCTTCTCAATTAATAACTGCTTTAAAGGCTTTAAATCCATTTTTCCCACAAGCAATAATGTTAATCGATAGTGATATAACCCATGATTTGCTTCAGTCTTCCAAAATTGCTTGCAGTTCCCTCGAGTCACGTGATTTTGGGAGACTGAAGCGACACAAGGGTTTAACCAGAAGCGAGTCACATTATTGCCAGTGGGAAAGCTCTTTTACAGGAGAATAGTCACCTACAGGCGTAAAAGATTTATTGCTGGTGATTAATCTCCTCGTGTGCCATTGACCTAAGGGTGGATGAATAACGGCGTAAGGGGGTCATTTACTTTTGGGGGAAGCAAGTGCAAGAATGCTAAGGGGCATAAAGCTTTCAAATGGGGTCACAGACTCCATGTAAAAATCAAATGCTCTGTAAGGCAGCACATGTATTGTTATTGCTACTTTTTATTACTCATTCTATTCAGACCACTCCCATTCATATTCCGGTCTCTTATTCAAACCAATGCATGGTTGCTAGGGTCATTTGAATCCCAGCAACCAGACTACAAAAATTGCAAACTTGGAGAGCTGCTAAATAAAAAGCTAAATAACTCAAAACCCACAAATAATAAAACATGAAAACCAATTGAAAATGGTCTCAGAATATCACTCTCTACATCATACTAAATGTTAAATCAAAAGCAAAAAAACCCTTAGGGAAATAGGGAATGGCAGACTGTGGAGCTTTTTCATGCTGCATGGGGCACTTTGAATGAGGCCTATATTATATAATATATATGTACAACTGGATGAAAAAGGACATAGTAATAAAGGCAGATGAACAACTGGCCCAATATATAAGGGAACAGTTTGATGCCACTGAATTAGCTAAACATACCTTGCAATGGTGCAGTTTTTCATTGGGCAGTCCAGAATTTTGGACCTCTGAGTTAACTTTTAGTATAATGTAGAGAGTGATATTCTGAGACAATTTGCAATTGGTTTTCATTTTTTATTGTTTGTGGTTTTATAGTTATTTAGCTTTTTATTCAGCAGCTCTCTAGTTTGCAGTGTCAGCAATTTGGTTTATAAGGTACAAATTACCCTAGCAACCCTGCATTGATTTGAATAAGAGAGACTGGAATATGAATAGGAGAGGGACTGGATAGAATGATAAGTAATAAACATCCCTGTCCAAGAGAGCTTTCTTTGTTCATTTAGACTTTTATAATTGTATGAAGTTACACTTTTATGCATACAGCTTGACACAAGCCATAAAATATAAATAATATTACACTTTTATGCATAAAGCTTGACACAACCCATAAAATATAAATCATTTTACACTTTTATGCATACAGCTTGACACAACCCATAAAGTATAAATAATATATATATATATATTAATTAATTAATAGATTCTGTGATTTTCATGATTACTCCCCTCTGAATAGTCTACAATGTCATAAATAGACCTGAAGGAGTGTATCTGAAGTATTCAGATACGAAAGACCTAACCACCACTGTGATTATAGAGGGCTAAGATTAACTATGCCAAGTCAAGAAAAACTGAAAATTTGATCAGATTCTTTTTTCTGTTTAATAAAGATTAAAGTGTAAAACAATTGAATTAAAAAAATTATAGTATCCCTTTAATTCCTATTGTCTGGTTTCAGAGACAATAAAACCTTAATTGTTAAGCATTTATGATGTTATTGAGGGAATATCTTTCAAAAGCTGACTGTATACTGCCAAGTCGCTCTTTTGTAGAGGTTGCCAAACTAGTGGATCTGTGTCCAATTTGACCAATCTGACCATATACTGGGGCCTACAGAGGCATATGATATGTGGACTGTATTTGGCCACCTTGAGTATGAGCTCAGATCATACAACAATAATTGGCTCTAAACCGGGGTCCCCAACATTTTTTACCTTTGAGTAACGTTAAGATGTATAAAGAGCTGGGGAACAACTTATCTTATTATTAAACTAACAGGAGGCCATGTGCTGAGTAACTATTCAGTTTAATAAATAAAACACTTACACTGACCACTGTATATAATTGAACATGGGGCAGACAGAAAAAACAAGTCCTTGAAAAGTGGCTAAGAGTGATCAGACCCTTTGCCAAATACTGGTCCAGTGGGGGAGGGGCTGCCACGGCATCAGTGTATACTTGCTGAGGATAAGATAGCTCTAAAGAAGCTTTTCAGTAAGATGGATGGTGGTTGTGGAGGGACCATTTTTGTGTTGGCAAGTGTATGGCGTTTTAATCATACTGGTTTTAAAATATTGTACTCAGGGCATATAAAAAGGGTAAACATAGAACGTTGGTTATATAAATAAAAAATATAAATTAAATGTTTATTTAGCTTTCACATATAGCTTTCTGTAATTTTTGGTGAGGAACCAGTTATACAGGCACTAACACGTCAAAGATTCCTCAGGGCCTGGGTGCAGTCTTTGTCAATGGAAGGAATATTCATAAAAATGGAAATACACACTCACAGGACAAAAAAAAAAAATTGTCCATCACTCTTAAAGGGGTGGTTCACTTTTAAGTTAACTTGTAGTATGTGATAGAATGGCCAATGCTAACCAGCTTTTCCATTGTTCTTCATTTTATTTTTTATAGTATTTATTTAATTAATTATCAATTATTAATTTATTTCATTACTTATTATTCTGACTAATTCCCGCTTTCAAAAGGGCGTCGCTGACCCCAACTAACATGCAAATGCTCTGTAAGGCTACAAATGTATTGTTATTTTGTATTTGTCATGTTTCTAGTAAAGTCCTCTCCTGTTCATATTCCAGCCAATTATTCAAATCAATGCATGGCTGCTAGGGTAATGTGGACCCTAGCAACCAGATGGTTTATAATGCAAACTGGAATGCCGCTGAATAAAACGCTAAATAAAAAACCACAAGTAATAAAAAATGAACCATTGCAAATGGTCTCAGAATATCACTCTCTACATCATACTACATCAAACTAAAAGTTAACTTGAAGGTGAACAACCCCTTTAAACACACCAATAACTTGGAAAAAACTGATGTGATGTTGGCCTTATGTTAGAGTCATTTGCATATGCAAATTCCGGGTGGGAAGAGGAAAACATATTTTACTTTCTTGTTTTGTTACATAAAGTCATGCAATTTCCCAACCCGTGCCTAATTTGCATATGCATATGCAAATTAGGGTTTGGATTCGGTTCGGCTGGGCAAAAGTATTCGGCCAAATCGAATCCTGCTGAAAAAGGCAGAATCCTGGCCGAATCACGAACCAAATCCTGGATTCGGTGCATCCCTAATTTTTTCTGATCACACCTAGAAAAAATTGACTTAACTTCTGGTTACAATGACAGCACTTCCTGATTCTTGATGGTCAGTGGGTCCGGGTTGCGGATAAGGTACTTGCGAGTCGGGAAGTGGGTCCAGGCTGGTAAGAATGCGGGTCCGGTTTGCGGATTGGTTGCGGGTATGGGTTGCAAAAAAATGAACCCATGCAGGACTGTACCTTATGTCACATTTGTGATAAACCTCATCCATAAAAAACAAAATAAATATAAAAAGAAAAACTGAGAAACAGATGATACATCTTTAAAAAGATAAAAATTATTTAAAATCCAAAAATAGACAGATCAAACATGAAAAAACACTATTTAAGTCATTTGGCTGACTTTAAAAATTGGTCCTCATTTTTTTTTTGTGGTTTGTTGTTATGTAACCTTTTGTTCTCCAGCTCTCCAGTTTGGTTGCCATTGTGCCACTGAAGGCAGTAGTTTGGAAGTTAGAATGGATAATAAACAAGGCAGAGACTCTATAGAAAGGTACAATAAAAAGTACCCTCACAGAGGTTTCCAGACCCACTGACAGAATGTTGAAGCATTGCTGTAGATAGGTCAATCTCTAACATATTAAAAAAGTTCATCAAAAGATGGGTTTTATGATGGAAAATATAATGCATGTGACTAATAAAGTATAGACTTGTGTAGCAGTCAGGAACATTTTGTTAGGTAAAACCTACCGATTTGTCAGTTAAAAAAACGAGTGACATGAATTATAGTATTCTTTTCTGCTAATGGTTGCCATTTTTGTATAGCTCTATTTCAATCATATTCAACTTTGAAATGTGCAGCTACATGAAGGGGCAAATTTACTATTATTCCCCAAAAAATATTAGTTTTTCCTCGATATTCGATTAGCATTTGTTTTTCGAATGCTAATCGAATAGTTTTAGGCTACCCTTTTATTCAATCTTCGATGATTGGACGATCAAGTAACGATCATTCAATCATTTGAATGAATTATTCGATCATTCAAATGATTCGTACGCTTCGAACAATCGAAGACTTTGATTGTACAAATCCTATTCGATCAGGACTTAGCCTCAGAAGCCTATGGGGGGGTTCCCACAGGCTTCTATTACAATTTGGTAGGTTCAATCTGGCGAAGTAGGCAATCGAATAATTTAAAAATGATAAGTTCTTCGATGATCGAATAATCAATCATTCGATCATTCGAATCTATTCAATCATTCAATCGTTCACTTTTCGATGATCGAATAAGCCTAATTTGCATATTCGACCAATCGAATTAATCCTACGATCGGAATTCGATCGAACTTCGATCTATTCACGTGAATTTAGTAAATCGGCCCCGAAATGTTAAAAATCCCTTTCAGCAGAATACCCATCCTATTCCCCTCTTACCAAACCATTTGCTGTGATCAGAACCTTTTGGGGTAGATTCATCAAAGAGTGAAGTGAAGTGAAGAGTGAAGTTCCAGCACTAGAGGGAAATTCCGCAGATCTCCATTCGTTTCTATGGGATTTTGAAAGGCATATTTATCAAAGGGTTGAATTTCACTTCACCCATTGATAAATAGGCCTTTCAAAATCCCATAGAAATTAATGGAGAGCTGCGGAATTACCCTCTAATAGCGGAACTTCACTCTTTGATGAATCTCCCCCTATGATACAGGTACTCAAGCCTTTCCGTACTCAAGCCTTTCCGTACTCAAGCCTTTCAGTGAGTACCTAACTGCACAGAACACTGATATAAATATGCTGGAAGTAGGGATAAAAACTTTTATCCATGATCAAGCTGGGGACTGATTTAATTGTAGATCATGAAAGAACCTTTGATGAAATAGTTATTTAACATTTGTTCCAGAATGGTTTCCTAGTTATTGTAGATTTTACACAATTTGATTTCACCAGAGAATAAAATCCCCCCAAAAAAATCTAGTGGTTTTTAAATGACCTTGCATGTCATTGCAAGGGTCAGAAAATGCTTGCAGTGTAAGAGAGGAAATCGATTCAGATTAATGATAGAGCTAAATAAATAATTGCTTTGAAAATGTAGTAGCCATCGCTAACAGGATTCAGTTAAAGAACAGGTCTCCAGATTCATGTGTATTTCAGTACACATTATGGCTACAGTTTTTGCTACTTTTAACACAGGTTCAGTGATTTAAATGAGCCCAAAAGTCAACAAACGTACAATAAAGAAATGAGAAACGTCTTAAAACAGAGGATATTAAAGGAGAACTAAATCCTTAAATGTACTAGGGCTACAAATACTGTACCATGTTTTATATACTGACCTTATTGCACCAGCCTAAAGTTTCAGCTTGTCAATAGCATCAATGATCCAGGACTTCAAACTTGTCACAGGGGGTCACCATCTTGGAAAATGTCTGTGACACTCACATGCTCAGTGTATGCTCTGTATTAATTACTAATCAGTCTTATAGTGTGACATTTCTTTTCTATGGGGCAGATTTATTAAGGGTCGAATTCAAGTGTTAAAAAACCCTCGAACGCGACCATCGAATTGTAAGGGAATGAAAATCCTTCGAATTCCAATATTGAATTTGAAGGATTTTACCGCAATTCGATTGGTCGAACGATCAAATAGAAAATATTCGATCGAATGATAAAATCGTTTGACTCAAACTATTGGAACGATTTCAACCATTCGATTGAATTTTTTTATTCAATCTAAAATAATGAAAACCAATTTGGTAGGTTGAAACTGGCGAACTAGGCAGTCGAATAAAAATTGAAAGGGGAAGTTATTCGAATATTAGATTTTTATTCTAATTATCCAAATCATTCGATTGAATTTTCAAAATTCGATGGTCGAAGTGGTCTTCAAAAACATTTGAAAATGCGAATTGGAATTTTTTCAAAAATTCAATCGAATTTCGAATCATTCGTGTGAATTTGATAAATTTGCCCCTATGTGTACTGTATATTGTGAGTTGGTCCCTAAGCTCAGTAAGTGACAGTAGCACAGAAGCCCAAAACATAATGTACAACATTTCTAGCCTACTTCTTAAGTTTAATGATCCTTGTCCTTAACATGAGCTTAGTCTAAGGGGCAGATTCACTAAAGGGCTTAGCTAGAAATCCATTCTGCAGGAACATCAACAATTCACTAACAGGTGCAAATGACAATTTGGTAGCGAACGGGACCATCTCTAGCGTTCATTTGTGCTCTTTTGCCAGGCAAATCTTTTTACTTTGCCACCTCAGACCAGGCGAATGGCTAAAATGAAGCTAGATCTTCCTGTTAGATCTTCTGTTACTTATATCGTGTCCTGTCTCGTGAAAATGCATTAAAGTTTATAAAACCATGCTGACTGTTTCTTTTTTTAAGTGGGATTGCCTGCAAAAGTCCTAACTTAAACTTTTTTGGCTTAACATTTTCCCCCAGACATTTGAGAGAATAAGGAACATTCATTTTACAGTGGGCTCATACGTAAAAGGGTTGTTCACTTTTGGTATGATGTGGAGAGATATATATATATATTATAGATGTAGAGATATTCTGAGACAATTTACAGTTGGTTTTCATTTTTTATTATTTGTGGTTTTTGTTAGCTTTTTTTTCAGCAGATCTCCAGTTTGCAATTTCAGGGTCCAAATTACCTAAGCAACCATGCACTGATTTGAATATGAGGGCCTGAATAGACAGATGGGTAATAGAAAATAGCAATAACTAATAATAATAATAATAATAAACCATACATTGGTAGCCTTACAGAGCATTTGTTGTAGATGGTGTCAGTGACCCCCCCTGCCCATTTGAAAACGGGACACAGTTCTACTGTAGTACTATACTGACATATTCCACAGCACTTTCACAGAGATTATCTGTCACTCACATTAGTCTCTGTCCCATAAGTACTCATAATCTAAGAACCCTAAATAGAAATCATAGACAGTTAACCTGCCTGTATATTTTTTGAGTCTAGAAGGAAAGTATATTCATGCATATACAGGGACCATACAAATCTGATGCAGATAGTGATCTGGCTGGAATTGCTCCTGGGGTCCCTCAAACTACATCAAAATATAAGGCACTGTTACAAACCTAAGTTAAAAATAATGGACTACATCTAGGGCTCATTTGCTAATTTGCCCCAGTGCACTGGCATGTGGCATAGGAAAGCCTAACAAATAGTATTTGGGGCTAATGTAATAAAATAAACAATGCTTTCTTCAGTTCAAGTAACATTCAGCAATAAGCATTTACTAATCTATCTAAAATGCATAAATCTTATTTCTTTCTCTGGGTTACTAGATCTGGGGCAAACTTTCCCCCATTGTATTGAACATTTGCTAAGAGTTGTTTGTGAAGATTCTTATTCATCCAGGTCATGGTATATCTGTAGAAATAAGTCAAATCAACTGGACTAGCTGTGATTTTTTCTTAAAGACGTTTCACCAGTCATCCAACTGGCTTTCTCAATTCAGAAATAATTGTACATAGGATCTTTCTAGGGAATATATCCTCTGGAATCCTCTTCTGAAAAGGCGATCGATTTCTCCTCCCTGCCTTCCTTATAGGAGATATCCAGGGAGGAGAAATCGAGTGCCGCATGATGGATCGTCACCGTGTCACCTTTTCAGAAGAGGAGGGTTTTTTTTCCTTACAGGTTTGGTTCTCCTTTAAAGCAGATAGGGATGTGGGGTTTATTAAAAAGCCTTCTAAGTTTTTCTGACACCCCAGCTTCATACGGGAGGACCAAGTTTCTCCTTTCCTGTTTTCCACCTTCACCAGTAGTCTTGGTGTCATTGCTTCTCTTTCAACTGGTTTTCACAAAGGCCCAATGTGGATACCCACACGTATTCAGGGCCCCTCTGAGATGTTCCATCTCTTTCAACTTACACTCTGTGCTGGTGGGGATCTTGTCTGCTCTGTGATATAGAGTTTTGATGATTCCCAGTTTGCGATCTAGTGTATGGTGGGAGTCAAAAAGCAGGTACTGGTATTTGTGGCTAGGTTTCCTGTAGACCTCTATTTCCAGCTTTCAACCCTCTCTGAATCTTACCAAACAGTCCACAAAAACCAGTGTGTTATCTTGTTTGCTAAGAGTTATTTGTAAGTTGTCTGTGTCTATACTGAGCTCATATAGGTGGCCATGTGTTGCATATTTTCCAGTGAAGCATCATATATCTCAATACCATGTATCATATGAAAGCACAGACTTGTAATTACAATCAAAGGGTACAGTCACACATTAATGGTATAGACTGGGGATTTTGGAAGATAGTGGAAGATAGATAGTTGCAATGAGCTCCACTTAGTGATATTTGGGTAGTAGCTGGCCGCATTTATATTGGATTTTATTTTCTGTATTTTAAAGGAACAGTATTATCAAAAAGTTTTTTTTTTTTTTAATTTGTTAGTATACAATGAAAAATAAACACCAGTTAAACTATTAAATAGCAAAGCCTTTATTAAGAAATAATACTTCCTGTCCTCTTCAGAAAAGGCGACATGGCGACCATCGATGCTGCAACGCTCAATTTCTCCTCCCTGGCTGGCTTCTGCATTGCTCTTCTGCAAATAATCTTCACAGCATTGGCAGTAACAGTGATACATGGAAAGTGTATTTGCTGTGCAGATTCACAGCAGTTCTGCTCAGTTCTCAGGGCTGGGGAGTTCCGTGGTATTGGGGGGGATTGCCTGTGCGCAACATCTGCCAAACACCCCCCGCGCACGTTTGTATGGGAGCTTCTGTGCCAGTATGGGAGCTCCTGTGCGCTTCTCCACCAACAAGGACATGCTGTGCTTTTGGCCATCGCTCAGCAAGAGGACAGGAAGTGGAATGGTCAGATGGCTGTGGAATTCAATGCTGCAACCACTTTGTATATGAGTCAAATATTTTGCTAATTTGTCTTGCAGCATCTCTGCAAAGAACAAAGTAATAATGCTGGGGGTACGGTGAAAACAGGGGAGAGCGGTAGCAGGATACAAGATACAAGGCCACTTTTTTTTATCAATACAAACTATAACTTTGTTACAATGTATTGAAATTACATTCCACCTGGGCTCCTGGCTGGCAGAAGACTTTTTAAAAGGTACCTATTCAGTGCCCCCCATTGTTGCACCCTAGGCAAACGCCTCTTCTTCTTATCCCTAGTTTTGGCCCTGCAAGCTGCCTTCCCCACTGCCAGGGAAAAGGTTTTCAGAACAATTATGCAGCAGCACTATTATGTATATTTTACACTTATACCAATGCACTACAAGCCCTTCTTTCCAAAAAAAAAAAAGAAAAAAAATTCTGGTCATGAAAGCAACACTAAGGGGCAAAGTTACTAAAATTCACCCAAAATCCTTCGAATCCATTCGAAATTCGATAAGCATTCAACTATCGAATGCTTATCAAATAGTTCTAGGCTATCTTTTTGCTCAATATTCGATTTCTCGATGAAATCGTACGATCGAGTACCAATCGTTCCATCTCATGAAAAAATCATACTTTTGCCTTCGAACCTCCGAAAAATTTGTACAATTTGAACGATCGAGGCGTTCGATCGTACGAATGGTATTTGAGCAGGTCTTTGCAAAAGAAGCCTATGGGGGTTCCCATAAGTTTCTATTGGTATTGGGTAGGTTCAATCTGGCGAAGTAGGCTTTAAAATTTTAAATCCTTCGATCATCGAATGGTCGAATGATCGAATATTCGGTATTCGATGATTCGAATATTCGGTATTCGATGATTCGATGATTCAGTATTCGATGATTCGAATATTCGATGATCAAAGTGGCCAAATTTGCATATTCAATCCTCCGAAAAAAATCATACGATTGGTATTCGAACGAATTTTGTAAATTTGCCCTTTAGTTTGTGTTAAAAAAACAACCTTTGTCATATCAAAGAAGAATTGCCCGTGGCATTTCCTCTTAATTTAGGGACATGTGACAGGCTATTCATGTGTTTGTCAGGCTTGTCAAGTCCTAGTTCTTTAGTCTCTTGTGTGTTCTTAGTTTATAAAAGCAAAATACAATGCACTCATTTAAGGGAAAGTTCAGTTTAAAATAAAGTTTAGTATGTTGCAGAGAGTTGTAATCTAATAATCTTGGCAAGTAGCCTTAAACTATTATATTGTGTGGAATCTTAGGTTGAGTTTCTGTTCCTTGTTCTGGCAAACTTGAAATTTGTCAGGAGTCAGGAGAGGATGACAGGAACTAGAGAGTAGAATGGTTGTGAAGTCAAATTTTCATAGCAGTGTTTTACTTATCCTTTTATTAAAGGGTTAGTTCACCTTCCAAACACTTTTTTCTGTTCAGTTGTTTTCAAATTGTTCCCCAGAAACAAAGACATTTTTCAATTGCTTTCCATTATTTATCTTTTACTGTTTTTCCAAAATATAAGTTTAAAGTTGAATGTTGGTGTCTCTGGTGTTTGAGTCTGGCAGCTCAGTAATTCAGGTGCAGACTCTAAACTGTTACAATTTTGCACATTTAATTGATCCATTTCACATCTCTGGAGTATTAGCAACTATTGTTTCAATTCTAACAGCTGCCTGTTATGAATCCAGAGATTCTGCTCAGCAGGGACAAAGATAAGAAATGTATCCATTAAATGTATCAGTTTAGAACAGTTGGGGGGGTCAGTGACCCCTCCTCCCAGAGCTGCTTTAGAAGGTGAAAAATTACACTTTACACTTCAATATTAGAAAAACTGTTACAAATAGAAAATAGACAGTAATTGGAAAAAGTCATTATTTCTGGTGATCTATCTGAAAACAACTAGTTGTTTGAAGGTGAACAACCCCTTTAAACCCCTCTCAGTATAACAATGCTCTTTTCTTCTTTATTTCCCATCTAGGAGAATGGGACCTGACCAAGTAACCTGCATTGTGTCAGCTGCTGGCACAAAGGCAAAATGTTGGTTTTAGCAAAACAAAGATTAGAATAAGCAACTTAAAGGATATTCTTTTCCTTTTTTTTAACTCACACCACCTTTTTTTGTTTTGTTTAATTTTGCTCATTTTGCTTCCAGTAATTTAAAAATGTTAATTTTTTTTTCCATTTTCATATTCTACAAGCCTGCAATGAGCAAACTGAACAATAAATAACAATTTTTCCTCAATTAAAGGGGTTGTTGCCTTTAAATTAGCTTTTAGCATGATGTAGACTAGAGTACTAGAGTGCTATTCTGAGACAATATGCAAATTTTGCATATTGCATCATTTTGTAAGATTTGTTGTTTTTGAGTTATTTAGCTTTATATCATCCACAAGCTCTACAGTTTGAGGTTTCGGCAATCTAGAGGCTAGAGTCCAATTATCCTAGCAACCATGCTTTGATTTGAGTAAGAGACTTTAATGTGACTAGGAGAGGGCCTTAGTAGAAAGAAGAGTAAAAATGTAGCAATAACAATACATTTGTAACCTTATACATCAATAGTTTTTTGGATGGGGTCAGTGACCCTCATTTGAAAGCTGGAAGGAAGAAGAAGGAAAATAATTAAAAAAACAAAAAATTAAGACCAATAGGAAAAATTGCCTAGAATTAGTCATACTAAAATTTAAGGTAAAGGTGAACTACCCCTTTAAACATAGATAGCATGTTGACCACAATGCTCTCAATGAAAAGCAGTCATTTTCCAGTACTTTATTGGTTCTCCTCGGGTCTTATAATGAGCCTACATAAAAAATTTTTATAAAAAAAAGTATAATATGTTTATTGTTTATATGTCCTACATCAACAATTGCTGTGTGTCAGGTAATGTCCAGCACATAGAATGTGTATGTATAACTTTGTATGTATACTATAATTTTTTTAAGGGAAAATAGCCACTATAAAGCTGGCCACACATGCAAACCGTATGATACAATATGTTGGGAGGTCAACCCTCACCCAGATATGTTATTTCAGTATTTGCAAATACGCCATGCTTTTCATGTGCAGTTTCCGGTAAGAACTATGGGGTATATTTATCAAAGAGTGAAGTTAAGAGTGAAGTTCCGCCACTAGAGGGAAATTCCGCAGCTCTCCATTCATTTCTGTGGGATTTTGAAAGGCGTATTTATCAAAGGGTGACATTTCACTTCACTAATTGATAAATACGCCTTTCAAAATCCCATAGAAATGAACTGAGAGCTGTGGAATTTCCCTCTAGTGGCGGAACTTCACTCTTTGATGAATCTCCCCCTAAAAATCTGGAAGTGACAACACTGGAGACTTATCTATTCAGATTAGACCTGACAAAACCCCTATCCTGGTTATACACTATACTATCTACCACTGGTCCTTCTGTCCTTGAGAAAGTTAGGGACAAATGGCAAAGAGATATTCCTGAACTGGAAGAAGAAAAGTGGAAAGACGCACTCAAGCTGGCAACAGAAATATCCATCTCTATGAGAGATAGGTTCATACAAATAAAATTCCTGAACAGAGTCTACCTAACCCCATATCGCTTGGGAAAAATCTATGAAACAGTTTCAGATCAATGCCCCAAGTGTAGAGTGGAAATTGGTACCATGTTCCATATGTTCTGGTCCTGTCCTGTAATCCAGAGATTCTGAGGTGCAATACTCCAATACTTAAATGAAAAGCTTGCATTACTACATATTCACTCCACTCCTACTCTAGAATTTATTACTTACAGCTGCTATACTATGCCAAAAAAAGCCATATTAATGCATTGGAAATCACTTAACCCCCAACAATACAATATTGGCAAAAAATGATAAATGACTCTCTCACAAACCAGAAACTTAATTATTTGGCTAGAGGCTGCCCAGGAAAATTTGAGGCTATGAGGGGTACCTGGTTAAATGTGCAAACTGTTTAAGTACTCTTCTTAAGTATCTAAACTCATACAGTATGTCACGGTCGGCACCCAAATACCAGAACAAGTGCCAAGCACCCTGGTCTCGGCTCGTGCTTCACCAGTAGTGTGACCGCCTTTGGCTTCGGGAGGAGCCCTCAGCTACTCAGATGCCACCTGGACTTATACGAGAGGTGCAGAGCAGGAGTTCTGGCCAGCAGTGGGGCACGACTGTATAAAGAGTCTATAAGGCCGATGGTCACGGTACAGACAGGGATAGGCAGGTTCGTGGTCAAACAGGCCGGGTCGAGGCGGGCTGATAGCCAGGAGTAGTCAGGCAGGCAAAAGGTCAAACCGGTGGTCAATCAGATAGGATAAGGCAGAATCAGTAGTCAGGAATCAGGCACAGGTCAGGTTACGGAGATCAGGGTAGTCACAAGCCAGGCAGGGTCAAACACAGGAATCAGACAGTAATCAGAAGCTAATAGCACAAGCAAGGCACCAGGAAATGAATCCTATCACGGGCAATGAGTATTCAGAAATGCCCCTTTAAATATTTGAATATTCGCGCCACTGTGCGCTGACGTCACAACGTCAGCGCACGAGCGCATATAAATAAAGGAAGTGCGCGCCGCGCGCACACTAAGGCAGGGACCGGGAAGAAGAGCGGCTTGGCGGGCGTCCCCGCCGGAGGCGCGGCGGGCATCCCCGCCGCACCGCTAGACCACCAGGGTGAGGATTCCTGACACAGTATTATGTATAAGACGACTTATACCTCTGTCCTACCTCCCCTCAATACCTTCTATCTTCTACTCTATACCTTCTTTCCTCTTTCCTTCTGCTGGTTTTTGTAAATATTTAAATTTAAAATAAAAACTTTAAAAAAAGAAAAATAAAGCTGGCCACACACAGGGAGATCCACTGGTTTGGCGATGTCACCAAATGAGTGGATCTCTCCCTGATATGCCCACATTGAGGTGGGCAATTTCGGGCTAATCCGATCTTGGGCCCAATGATCAGATCAGAATGGAGGAGATATGAGCGGTCGGATCAACGCACAGATGCGGCCAAAATCAGACGGGATTTTTTAACCTGCCCGATCGAGATCTGGCCAACTTTTAGCCAGATATTGTTTGGGGAAATCCATCGGATGGCCCCACACACGGTTCAATAAGCTGCCAACTTGGTCTGTCGTCAGCTTTTATTGGCCCCTGTATGGGGGGCCTTAAGGCTCATTTACAACTACAGTTGCAGGCACACAAATATGGATGAAGTGGTTGTACTAACTAGTTCCACTCATTGAAGGTTCATGTGTGAAGCCAACCTGGTTAGGGTGAATGGTGCCAGGGATGCTGCTGCTGCCAAGAGGTGAGTCGAGAAACAAACAAGTTTCCAGGGGTGGCAAAAAGCCATACTCACAAAAAAATGTGATAGAAAGTATCATTATATGCCGATGATATGCTTTTATGCTTGGCAGACTCCAAAGACTCCCTTCAAGCTTTGATACGACTGTTAACACATTTTGGAAATTACTCTGGATTAAAAGTCAATTATGGCAAATCCCTAATCTTTCACATAGATGACCCCTCACCATAGAGCCACCATACCATTGAGCAGTTAAATGTAGTATCTGAATTTAAATACTTAGGGATACAAATTCACAAAAACCTGGATCTGTATGAAAGATTAAACATCTCCCCAGTTCTTACCAGACTACAGGAGAGGTGGTCTGGCGTAACCTCCAATTATCAGTCACTGAAAATGGTTTTTCTACCCAAATTTCTATGTGTTTCATAATGCACCCAAAACACTTCCCTGTACCTGGTTCAATTCGATTGTAAGGGGCTTTATATGGTATGGGGAACGACCCAGACTGGCCCTATAGATGCTGCAAAATCCATTATCTGGGGGTGGACTTGCCCTGCATAATTTTGAGAAATACTTTCTGGCCGGCCAGCCAGCTGGTCTATGCACACTGGTGGCTGGTCTCACAATTATACAACCGAGTACTTGAAGCTAATATTGTAGGCTCCTTAGAGGCCCTGGCTAAAATGTTCTATAGGACATCTCCCCAGTATGTCAGTACAGTCAGTATTGTCCAAATTGACCCCTCTTTGGGGCAATAAACATTTCCTGCATTTTACTTCGGTGCCAGATATTGCTAGATGGGTGACTGCTGGAGTCAAAACGTTAGGAGATATCACAACTATTGGGGACTGTAAACAATTCAATGTACTTAAAACTGAATTCCAACTCTAATATGCTATTTAGATATTTTCAGTTAAAGAGATTCTGACACCTGAAGTCAAACTCTTTTTTACCTCTATTATAATAACT
>CM044445.1:82037615-82048919 GCA_024363595.1 Xenopus borealis
GGAATTGAGAGAGTTGTAGTTCACCTAGCCAGAGACTCGTGTGTGTGCTTTGTGGGGAGGAGGCAGGAAGAGGGCATTGCTAGGGCATGCTGTTGTATCATTGATGCTGGGGATGGAGAGGGGTAGGCACTGGATTTGGTGCAGTCACGGGGCTCCTACTGATTGGATCAGCTCCTTGTAGGAAATACACGTTGTGTCTTAGTGACTGATGCTTCTGTCGTCTTTTGCGTGGGGCTGATACTAGGTAAGAACCGTGTTTCTTCTTATCACCCAAGCAAAAACTAGGAAGCTGGAGACCGAGAGGTTGGAGCATGAATGTAAACAACATGGGGAACAGCTCATAATGTATGCCATGCCTGTGCTTCATGGAAGTAATGATTCCTCCACCTTTGCACAGGCTCCTGTCTCTTATACAGCCCTAACAACTGCCACCTTTATGCCATTTATGTTTCATTTGCAACAACCCATTGCTGTTTGTTCATGTAGCAGTTCATAGAAGCGTCACAGCTGCTAATTAATGGTATGTAAAGGCTCAGGAAAGATTTCTAGAAGTAAATAACATTGAAACTACATTTAAAATGCAAGACTGTGTGAGTTCTGCCATGAAAAAGTTGTGCTTGAATCCCTTCACCATGTGAACCAATGTATTTAATTTAAGTAGCCCTTAATGGAGCAGACTTGGTTGCCAGTTGCCACCCTGGCTGCACAAAAGGCTAGTGCAAATGCAGTTGGCAGTTACAGAACAAAACATCATAGCTGATGGGAAATAGATCATTCATAGACATGACTCGGTTTCGTTTGCAAATATTTTTGTGATTATTTGTTTCTTTTTGATTGGGGCTTCTAAAATAGATAATCTAGGGAGTCACTGAAATAAGGAGCAAAACAAAATTTTTGTATACCACTTTGTCTTACCACTTGTGAGGTATATGTGATTTGTGCAGATCAATACTTAAGGCAAGGGGTTGATGGTTTAGTAATGCATATCAATGTACTGTTCTGCATATATAGATATGTGATCTATACTAATCAATAGGGTAATGAGACAACTTCATCTATGCTGTGCGGTGTGCAGCGCCTGACAGTTTGTATCCCCCCCCTCCCCCCGGGAATTTAGCTGTGTCAGTGCCATCACTCAATCATTCTTTAGCACCTGCCTGATCTGGCGGGAGCCGCTTTTCTTCATATTCCTGTATGTGTTCAGAGCATTTAACATTGTACAGCTTAAAGCTCGTATAATACTTTTATGTGTTTTGGAAAGATTCAGAAAGGTTCATTGGTCATTTATGCTTTGGGTTTACAGGATCTGTCTGATTTATATGATTCTATATGCTGCTCCTCACAACAAGTTACAATTTCATGCTTGCTTGTGCTGAACTATAAGGAGATTTTGTAGAATAATATTGATGTAACAGTTTAACATGATCAGTTAGCACAAGAGAAAGAAAATCAATGTAGCCATGCTTCATTGCAGAGGCTCTTTGTGCCACTAATGTGGGCATGTTCCTTAGCCATTTGACACACCCTGCTAGTCCTTGGGCTACAATGCATCGGGACCCTGTACATCTCCTGTGTCACACACTAATGCTCTTAAAAGCAGCCTCGACTTTTTTCTAGGTGTTCTTTTATCTGCTGTTTGGGCACTGCGTATAATGTAATTATTGTGGCAAGCCGATAAGGGCATGCTTATGAATGCTTCTCCTCCGTAACGCACACACGACTGGGATGCTAGTCTTGTCTATGACTGATAATGCAAAATTCTTTTTACTGCTTCTTGATTCAAATAAATAGTTTTATGGACTACAGGGTGCTGCTTTAGTTTGTGTGACTGCGAGTTATGTGTGTGACTCGCTGTGCCTTTTGTATATTTTAGGAGTAATTGAAAAGCTTTCTGCTTCCACTGTAATATATTTTTTGGATTAATTACAGCAAGGTCTTCCTGCACTGTAGTCATTAACACTGTTTTATCTTAGAACACCTAAGTATGATTGCAGTATGGATTTGGAACATTTTTCATAACCTGCTGTATGAACAGAGAGAAAATGTTCCTTTTGGAGATCTTAGTATCCAAGTATGTCTGTTTATTGACTAGATGGCTCCCAGGGGTTACTTCTATTTAGTGCTTGAGAAACGCTGCAGTACAATCCCATTGTGTATATTAAGAAAGGTGTCACACCCTTTAAAGAGCATACCTTTTGATACAAACAATGTAGATTTCACAGGCAACGCCTAGCAGTATATTTGGCATTTTGTGGCAGGTCTTCTGACAAAATCTTTATCTACTGGCTAGCCTCTCAAAATAAGGAAACACAACTTGTATTGAAAGGCTGAAATAGGATGTATAGACACTTGAGTAGAGGGCATAACCCTATTACATCCTTTTAGGACTGCAAATCCCAACCTGCGTTTGACAAGCAACTGATATGCAATGCAACTACATTAGAACCCCCATGTTATGTTTTTTAGGGGACCAGGAACTAATTGTGTAGAATCAGGGAAATGTGTTAAAGTAACTTTTTCTTTAAGTACTGAAAGGATATAAGCACAGGTGTTTGTTTTTCTTTGTAATACAATACTTACTGTGTTAATAACAAGGGTTAAACATGTTACACTATGGGGGGCATGTGCAAGGCATCTCTGTAACATACACAACTTCAAGCAAAAGGTGATTGGTGCAGGGGCAGACTAATTTGAATTGACCATTTATGGGCAGAACCAATGCAAAATATAAATCTGGTTAGTATTTTAAACCTCTTTATTTCATAAGTAATAACACTCAGAGGGGAAAAAAACAGTTTTTTGGTACATCAGGATACAATTTTTATATAAAATCCGGGAAAACATTACTTAAAATCATGGAAATGCACCCATTGAAATGCATTTTAAATTGGTGGAACCACATAATAAATAATGTAAAATGCGGGGAAACTTAAAATCAGGGTACTTAAAATTGAGGTTTCACTATAGACACTTTTTATCTTAAAAGCCAATCCTAAACAAAAGCTGACCAACCATATAAATTTAGACCAGTTGCAACTTTGTGGTACCCAGAACTGATGCCACTCACAATATGATCAAACAGAATGCAGCATAATTGGCCCCTCAAAAACATATGATACCGCCAACTGGAGTGACTAATCATAATGCAAATGTGCCCTAGGCCTTAATCTGTAAACCTTTAACTACATGGTCAGTGCACTTAATTGTCAAAAATAATATGTTTTTATGAATTCCTAACGCATGTATTTCCTCTGTCTTTATTTTCAATTGCTTCTGATCTTTTTTGTTCTTGGACATTTTTTGTATTGAAGTTTAACGTTTCAGGGCGGTCTATCTATTCAGTTAAAATTTGTTACATTACTATTTCTCTCATGTTGCTGCTGCAAAATTAATCGACAAATGCAGCAAATTGAAAGTCTGGATTATTGCGCTGCTAGCCTGAAACACCAGAAGGTTTAAACTAAACATTTCTAAAAATTATAAAAACAAATAAAATGAAAGCAATTGAAAAAAAAAGACTTGAAGTCTTTAATAGTAGGTCACACACTTTAAATGAGGGCTGTGGTCAGTATATAAATCTTTCAACTGTGACTCCTTGGTTTATGGTACTTCCGACTCCTCTGTTTTTTTAAAGAAACAGTAACGCCAAAGGAACAGTAACCCCAAAAAGTGAAAGTCTTATCAGAGTATATTAAAATATAATGTACTGTTAGAATGCACTGGTAAACGCTGTTTGTTTACTTCAGAATTACTACTATAGTTTTTACAATCAAGCTGCTGTGTAGCCATGGGGGCAGCCATTCAAGCAGGAAAAAAGCATAAAGGCATATTTTACATAGCATATGAGTAATATTCAGTTTGAATGGCATTTTTCACAACCTCTGTGTATATTTGTCAAAATGAAGCTGTTGTAAAAAAAAACACGCACGACAGAGCCACAGGCAAATATATAGGTTTGACAATAATAAAAAGTGGCAGTGTTGACAAGCATTTAGTTTTGAGTGAGGGGAAGCATGCACGCAGGGCACATAAGGGCAAATTAGGAGCAGCAGAATGGCTTTCTTCATGAAAAGAAATGTGCTGAAAGAAATGTGCTGTATTAATGGACTGGTTATCCGGAAACCCGTTATCCAGAAAATTCCAAATTACGGAAGGGCCGTCTCCCATAGATTCCATTATAATCAAATAATCCACATATTTAAAAATTTCCTTTTTCTCTGTAATAATAAAACAGTACCTTATACTTGATCCCAACTAAAATATAAGTAATCCTCATTGAAAGCAAAACCAGCCTATTGGGTTTATTTAATGTTTACATGATTTTCCAGTAGACTTAGGGTAGGGACAGACAGGGAGATTCGGGGAGATTGTGTCGAATTTCCTTCTCCCTGTCTGTCCCTACCCTTAAGGTATGAAGATCCAAATTACGGAAAGATCCCATACCCGGAAATCCCCAGGTCCCAAGCTTTCTGGATAACCAGTCCCATACCTGTACAAAGAAATTACAGTGACAGAGCAAGCAAACAAACAATTCAGTTTAATATTGTACTGTAAAATATCTTAATTATAGGTTTCATTTATCATGTTGGAGGTATGTTTTCCCACTATGCCAAGGCTGTTTTTCATCAGTAATTGAAAGATTTTTATGCAAAAGAATGTGTTTACTGACACCCAATGTAATTATCATCATTTATTTACAGCAATTTCATACAAACACGGGATCTTGCTGTATAAATATAAATCAGAATGTAAGTAACAGAATAAAAAGTGCCCTGCTCACAGGAATTTTCATTGAGTACCTTCCTGACAGTATTTGTGTTCTTCCCACATACAGGCAGATCAATTGATAGTATATTTGTGATCGGTACCTTAGGTTGTAAGCTCTTTTGGGACAGGAACCATTGTGACTAGGGTTGCCACCCGGCCGGTATTTTACCGGCCTAGCCGGTAAAACACCAGCCAAGGCCGGGGCCGGTATTACAAATTTACCGGCAATGTAGCTGCCGATAAATTTGTAATACCCCTTAAAAATGGCCCTTGCCTTGCCTTAAATCTAATAAAAACTTACCTTTCTCGCGTCTTCAGCCGATCGCTCATGTGGCTCCGCCCCTTTGATGGCACACCACGCCCCTTTTGAAATCACGACCCCTTTTGGCCCCACCCCCTGCCGGCCGGTATAAAAATGTTCAAAAGGTGGCAACCCTAATTGTGACTGATCTATAATGATGTCTTTAAAGCACTGCTTAATATATTTACTGTATTTATATGTACAGTGTATATATGTGTGTGTATATATATATATAGTTATATATTAATTTACTTTTGTATCACTGTAGTCAGCCAAAATCATTAGTTGAAAGAACTATTAAAGCAAATATGTGTTTCTGATCACAGACTTGTTAATCTGTGCCTCTGCTGTACATCATTTAGTCACAAGCCTGCTACAAATAAGATTCATCTAAAGGTTCTGGTTGAAAAGAATGTGGGATCGTCTAATTGGTCCTTACATGAGTCAGTGTGCTTCATATCTAGTTTTGAGCAATTATAAATTATTATTTTTTGCATGTTATTTTGTGAGTAGAGAGAGGAATGAGCAATGATCCACTTATTTAGTCACATAGAACCAGTTTGGCCCATCAAATTGGACAGCTTTATTATTGATATCCAGCTGACTGGCTTATATTAGCGTAGTGAATTGATGTTGTTTGCTTTGCATTGCTATACAGATGTGGGGCCTGTTATCCAGAATAATTTGTATCTGGGGGTTTTCAGATAACTGATCTTTACGTAATTTGGATTGTCATCCCTTAAGTCTACTAGAAAATCATATAAACATTAAATAAACCCAATGGGCTGGTTCTGCTTCCAATAAGGATTAATTGTATCTTAATTTGGATCATGTACAAGGCACTGTTTTATTATTACAGAGAAAAAGGAAATCATTTTAAAATATTTGGATTATTTTAATAAAATTGAGTATTTTGGAGACGGCCTTTCCGTAATTCAAAGCTTTCTGGATAACTGGTTTCCAGGTAATGGATCCTATACCTGTACTAATCTTGCGTAGTATGCCTCTTTGAGACTCCTCCTAATATAGATATAGTATGTAAATCATGTAACCTCTGTCTTGTTTCCCATTCTCTGTAGGTGTCAGAGACTTAAAAAAAAAATCTCTATTGTTTTAGATACATTAGGAAATTAAATAACAAGTATATTAAATAACAAGCCTCAAGAATTTTTAGGGACTTGAGTTACGGCAAAATTATTTTATAATGGCATAAAGGAGCACTACACCCACACAAAAAATATTGAAAATTCGCTAGCGAAGCAGATAGACTAGTGCAACTTTGCACCCTTACGCCAGGGGAAGTTTCGCACTTTGCCTGGCCAGTCACGGTGAAGGATGAAAGTAGATATCAGCAGTACACTGTAAATCTGCAGAAGCGTGAATTTTATTGTATCATCACATATCAAACAGGGCAACGTTTCGGGCCCCCGGGCCCTTTATCAAGGGCCCTGGAGGCCCGAAACGTTTGATTGAATGAATACTTGACCCATAGACAGGAGTAGGTCCTTCAGTACAGCACCTGGCACCGAAAAGGTAATTTCTTCAAGAATTTAAGCTCTCTACCTTTGATACTGCAAATCACGGTGAAGGAGTCGCTAGCGAATTTCTGCACTTTAGTGAATTTGCCCCATAGACTCTTTCTCTCTAGTAATAATAATAATAATAATAAAACAGTAGCTTGTACTTGCTCCAAACGAAGATATAATTAATCCTTATTGGAAACCAAACCACCCTGTTGTGTTTGAAGCAGTAATGTTTCAGCTCTTTACATGAACTAAAGGGCTAATGTTATACAGAAGTTCCTACCATTTTGTTTTGGTGCTGGTTCAGCACTTTCACTTCCACATTGTATTTACAAAGCTGCTGTACAGGACTTTGTATTATTCTATCCTATGGAAATGTAATTAAAAAAAGTTAAAATGAAAGCTAGCTTTAGACTTTTAGCAATACTCACTACTATATTTCTTTGTAACCCCTTTCACTCAGTCATCAATTAAAGGGTTAAAAACAAATACAAAGGCCAAACCTTCTTGTTGATATTGTAACATTGCATAACAACAGACTTTTTCTTCCTGTATGTAATGTTTAGATTTTTTGTACTTTTGACTTTCAAATGGGGGGGAGGTGCACTGACCCCATCTAGGAAAAAACATTTCTGTAAGGGCTAAACTCTGCAGACAATTTCTCAGCATTTCCGTCGAATCAGACGCTCGGCGACAAAACGCGCATGTCAAGTCGGATGCGACTGGAAGGTAAGTCTTGTGGTGTCTCAGCGTGCATACGACACAACTGTAGGATGTAGACATAGCTTGCAGCGTTTGCATCCGACAGTCATGTCGTGCACGACTATCCAACTTTTGTATTACTTAACTTGCTTCCAGTCGCATCTGACGTGGTGCGTGCGTTTTGTTGACGAGCATTGCATCCAACAGAAACGCTGAGAAATATTCCATAGAGTTCAGCCCTAAGGCTACAAATTTATTGTTACTTTTGCTTATTCCTCTTTCTTTTCAGACCCCCCTCCTATTCATATTCCAGTCTCTCATTCAGATCAATGCATGGTTGCTAGGGTAATTTAGACCCTAATAACTAGACTGTTGAAAACCATTTAAAACCAGTTACAGATTGCCTCAGAATGTCACTCTCTACATCATACTAAAAGTGATCTCAAAGGGGAATACGCCCTTTAAACCATTACATCTGTAAACTATAGATCTTGTAAACTAGGGATGCAATGAATCCTATATTTGGCATTCG
Organism: Xenopus borealis; assembly: GCA_024363595.1. Lineage (NCBI taxonomy): Eukaryota > Metazoa > Chordata > Amphibia > Anura > Pipidae > Xenopus > Xenopus borealis. The sequence continues at coordinate 82,045,441 of CM044445.1, forward strand.
CCTTAATCATTTGTGTAAGATTCGGCTGATGCAAATGCATATGCAAATTAGGGGCGGGAAAGTAAAAAGTGTAAATATTTTTTTCACTTCCTTGTTTTGTGATGGAAAGTCCTGTGATTTCCCTCCCCGCCCCTAATTTACAAATGCAAATTAGGTTCAGCCAGACACAAGGATTCGGCCGAATCCAAATTCTGCTGAAAAATGCCAAATCCTGGCAGAATCCTGAACGAATTCTTGGATTCGGTGCACCCTTCTGTAAACAATATAACATAATATGCTATTTTTGTTGCTGGGATTTTCCTTTCAGCTGGAAATCCATTGTCCCACCATCCTGCTGAGTTGCTATCTAATGCTAATGTCCCATGTTATTTCTTTAGGAAAATTACTTTGTGCAACATTAGCTTTGCAGCTGGATGGCTGGAAATAAACAAGCTCTCATTGATGATGTGATGGCAGTTGCAGATATTGAGGTCACCCAATGACCAGACTGACTTGATCCTCATATTGCAAAGACTTGTCTCTGGCATTTTTGCTAAGGAAGTGGTTTGCTAGTTTACCAAAGCATGGGGTCTAGGTTTCAGGTGTAACTGTGAGTGCAGAGCTGCTTTTTGCTATAATCAAACTCCAAAGTTTTAAAACACAGCATGCTGTGCAAAGGAAATTGAAGTTACAATCCTATTATAAAAATGGTTATAAACACAAAATATGTATCTTTGTGCGTTCAGTGTGAATTTCAGAAGACTCAATTCCAAACACCAGTATGTTAGGGCCCTTAGGCAACCACAAACTGTCAGCTTGATTCAATGGTGCTTGTTTGAGACTTTTTGCTAGGGTTGCCAATTTCATAACAGGGGCAGTGGCCCACTAAGGGCAGCAAAATACAACTCCAAGTAATTTTTAAAGCCGAAATTACAGTTTTTAAAAGAGAAGGAAGCCCTTCTGGTGCAAAACTCCTCCCACCCACCTGTAGGCTCCCTCCTCCCCCCTGGCCTACCTCCCGCCCCGGGCAAATGACCCTAACTGATACCCCTTCTTCTAGGTCCTCTCCAGCGCAGTTTACAGGCGCCATTTTTCTTCCTGGATCCATGGGCACTTCTGGTGCATGCGCAGTAGCAGGCATTTGCCGGTGCCGATCTACTGAGCATGCGCTGAAAGTCACAACGTTAATCAGAAAACTTAGTGACTTTCGGTGCATGCGCAGTAGATCCGCACCGGAAAATGCCTGAAGGCACTGATGGATCCAGGAAGAAGACCGCTCGGGGGAAGATGGCGCCTGTGAAGTCCGCTGGGGAGGACCTAGAAGAAGGGGTAAGTAACAAGTTAGGGGCTACGAAACAAGTTGGCGCTATAGAAATACATGTTAATAATTTGCCCTGGGCGGGAGGTAGGCCAGGAGGGAGGGGGCCTAAGATAGGAGGTGTTTTGCGCTAGAAGGGTTTCCTTCTCCTTTAAACTGGGAATATGCCTCTCTTAGGGGCAAATTGACTAAAGCGCGAAGTGTCTAACTCTAGCGCTTATTTGCCAGCGTGATGTCATTTTGCAACTTCGCCAATTTACTAACCGTGTCCCTGACGAAAATTCGCTAGCGAAGTAGATAACTAACGCAACTTCGAACCCTTACGCAGGCAAAGTTGTGCGCTGACGAAGGGACGTAACTACGCTAATTCACTAAGATGCCGATTTTTACTGAATGTTACCTCTTGCGTTAGACTTTACTTCGCCAGGTCAGACCTGGCGAACTTCAATACAATAGGTAGGAGTTTGAAAAAACGCTGACCTCTCATTTTTTTAGGGTGATAGTCTGAAAAATAGGGTAATTTTTTGGGGGGTTACCCTCCTTCCTAAGTCCCAAAAAACGCCGGCGTATTTTATCATAGGAGGGTGATAGTTTTTTTGGGGGGGTTACCCTCCTTCCCCCCTACATTTCCTAACATATGGCAACACAACTATACAGGGGGCACATGTTTTAGGGCAATAGGACAACTTTATTTTATTTAATAAAGGTAGTAAAGGGCTTGTGTAATGTAATGTATTGGCTGTAACATATACTTCTATTATACGTTTAACTTTGCACCTTATGCAAATTAGGCATCGCTAGTGTAAATGCGCTTTGCCTGGCGAAGTAACTGTAGCGCAGCTTCGCTAATGTTCCCACAAATTCGCATTTTAATGAATTAGCGCTGGGCTGGCAAAAATTCACCTGGCGAAGTGCGGCTAATTGTGGAGAAGCCATCGGTAGCGCATTTTCGCCGCATAGAGAATTTGCCCCATAGTGCAGAGCACACTTCCTGATTAACTGATTGTTTTATCTTTTTAACATTGGGTTTCTATATCTGGTCCAGACCAAAGGTTAGACCTCCAAAATGGACATGAACTGGTCTGGTGGTCACTAGGGTAACTATGCACGATAACGGAGCTATTTTCAAATGGCTATTTATGGCTGGTTTCAGTTGTGGTTTTAGTACAAATAGTTTCTCACTTGGTAGTGCATGTTATCAGCTTTCCTACAGAGGGACAGATGGATGTGTCATAAGTTCACTGATCATTAGTGATTCTGCTGTGTGATTCTGAAGACAGGGACTACAAATAATTTGGAGCATGCTGCTTTTGTGAACCTCTTACTAGCTATAGGTATAGGGTAAATATATAAAATAAATCTTTCCATAATTTGGATTTCCATATCTTAAAGGGGTTGTTCACCTTTAGATGAACTTTTAGTGTGATATTCTGATACAATTTGCAGTCGGTTTACATTTTTATTAATTGGGGTGTTTGAGCTATTTAGCTTTTTATTCAGCAGCAGTTTGCAATTGGGTAGTTTAGGATGCATTGCTTTGAATAAGAGACTGGAATATTGCTGAATTGAAAGCTGAATAATAAAAGTAGCAATAGTAATATATTTGCAGCCTTAAAGAGCATTTGTTTTGTTTAGATGGGCCCATTTGAAAGCTGGAAAGAGTCAGAAGAAGAAGACAAATAATTTAAGTATAAAAAAGAAAAAACTAAGCCCAGTTGAAATATTTCTTAGAATTGGCCGTTCTGTAACAGACTAAAAATTAACATAAAGGTGAACCACCCCTTTAAGTCTGCTTAAAATCATTTTGATATCAAACAAACCTAATATGATTGTTTTGCCTTCAATAATGCTTGAAATGAATTAGGATCAAGTACAAGGTACTGTTCTATTGTTAGAGAAATATAGTGGCTGGCACTCAAATGAAGGCACTCCTCCAGCGAAGTAGTAGAAAAAGGCCTATAGGCCTATGATTAAGTCTTTGTTAACACGAAACGCATAAGGCGGATGACACTAATAAACCTTTTCTACTTTTTCTACTACTTTGCTGGAGGAGTGTCTTCATTTTAGTGCCTGCCACTATATTTCTCTTACGGTTGTCTACTCCCTAAGCTGAGGGCTCAGGGCGGTGCCTCCTTCAAAATGTGGTGAGTTATGGTTCTACTTAACTTAATCAACTCACATT
>CM044445.1:82055385-82070767 GCA_024363595.1 Xenopus borealis
TTTTTTTTTTTTTTTTTTGCATGTATCTATTTCATTTCAAGAACTTACCTGAGCCCATGCATTAAGTGTGGCTCTTAACTCTATTGCAGGGATCAGAATAAATACAAAGATGCTGCAAACCTTTTAAATGATGCCTTGGCTATCCGTGAAAAGACTTTGGGCAAAGACCACCCAGCGGTAAGGTTATATATTTTTATTTGTATCCTCTTTTTGCAGTTTTTGTCTCATTGCTGTTTAGTTGAGTGTTAAATTTAACAGGAGAAGCCTGGGATTGTCAGTAAAGGTAGCAGGTGAGATTATATGTTAATATTCACTCTGGTCACTCTGGACACAGCAGTCTGACCAAGATACCATTCTAAACTGACGAACACAATATAAAAATAGAAATCTTTGTATGTCTTGTAGCCTTTATTAATTGTTATAAGCTTTACATGCACTTTCCGTCTAGGCATGCATATCTTATTACTGTCTCAATCATTTTTACCATTTCATATCCTCACTCACACTTAGCTGGAGTATCTTTGTCTTTCTTTCATTTTAAAGAGAAGATGATGAGCATTAATTCATGGTGTTGCTAAAGAACAAAGTACAGTTGCTTCTGCATTGTGCCATTTGTACTTTTTATTCATAAAGCAGCAGTGAAAGCTCTCCAAAAGTTGCTGAACCAAAACTTTCTGGATTCCTGATGGCTTTTGGCTTGTGTTGAAGTTTCCTAGCCTAGCTAATCGGGAAAAAATATCTGTAAAATACAACTGTTATAACAAATGAATTATAACCAACTAAATAAAGCTGGTCAGTAATCTTTTATATACAAACAATAAATTAAAAAGGAAAAATATATATCTTTTAACAGAAGCATACATTAGTAAAAAAGGTGTATTGCAGGCTTCTTCATGTTTTTAGTGCCCTACATTTTAATTCCCTTAATTAATACATTCTTAAAAAGGTAATGTAAGCTATGTTGTGCTTTTGTGTTATGCATTGTAAATCGCTTGAATTTTGGCACATACCATATGATCAGTAACTGGCAAAATCTGTAGATGAGCTGATTTGTAGCCCTGAAAGTATAAATTATTCACAGCAACAATATAATATGTTGGCCTTCCCTGAAATGTTTTTTTTTTCTCTTGTATTATGATTCCAGAGTTCAACAAGACTGTTCTTGTACAAAATTCTTATAATAGGAGTGAGCAATTATTCATACAGAAACAAAGAACTAAGGAAGCTACACCCTTTTTTAATGTCACAGTGAAAACATGGTACCTATGCAGAGACTAAAGGTTCCAATTCTGGTTTTATAACAATGTTCTTGTAATACTCTGCATAATATTAGTCTAGCATGCCATATCAAGCATTGTTTGGTATTCAATATTTAGTTTGTACTTTTTAGTTTGTATTTTTAAAATGCTATTTTTTTTTTTTTTGCTTTCTTTTAATGCCTTACTTAAGGTTGCAGCCACTCTTAACAACCTTGCAGTTCTTTATGGAAAAAGAGGAAAATACAGGGAAGCAGAACCATTGTGCAAAAGGGCTCTTGAGATCCGGGAAAAGGTATGGTGTTTCATAAGCAGGCGAATGTAGTTTGGCTGCTATATGTTTTCACAAAATAAAAATATAATTTTAAACAAAATAAACCTAAGAAAAGTGATGACCTCTGTTCAAAGTGCTGCATTGAACATGTAATTTTGGCATACGCTGGCTTGCTGAGAATTTTTGCAAGCTGTATTTTTTTCATAGCATGTGGGTCATATGTATGACCATTTATGCTGTCCATTTCCCAACATTGTGGCTATACTCATTTGGCCATTTGTCAGTTGAAATGATTGGTCATCAGTTTTTTTTTTTTAATGATTTTTATTTGTTAATGGGGAATTGTATAAAAATTCACACTTTTTACGTTGTTTTGTATGAACAGGTGCTTGGGAAGGACCACCCAGATGTAGCCAAGCAGTTAAACAACTTGGCTTTGTTGTGCCAAAACCAGGGCAAGTATGAAGAGGTGGAATATTACTATCAGAGAGCACTGGAGATTTATCAAACCAAACTAGGACCTGATGATCCAAATGTGGCTAAAACAAAGAACAACTTGGTAAATAATATATGTGTGTTTGTATTGTTTACATTTTTTTCTTTTTTTGCTACTGACGAAAGTAATTTGTGTGTTGTAAATATACAGCTGTCAATTAATAAAATGTATACTTCCAGGCTTCTTGCTATCTAAAACAAGGCAAGTTTAAGCAAGCTGAGACCCTGTACAAGGAAATTCTGACCCGGGCACACGAAAGGGAGTTTGGCTCAGTTGATGGTAAGAATTGAAAACATGTAGAATTTTAGTTGTTAACTTTGCTGCATTTATTTTTAAAACAACAAGACAATTATTGAGGTTGGACAATGATTTGGGTGATCAGGTTTCACAGTTGGCACATGCCCACAGGTATTAATTAGGTTTGAGTTCAGGGCTCGAGTGCAGTCCAGCGAAGTTTTGCCATTACATTTGTTATCTTTTCTAGGGCCCTCTGATCCTTTATTTAATGCACTGGGCATTGCCATTAAAACAGTAAAGGCCTTCTCCCTAATTGCCGCCACATTGTTGAAATATCATTGTATTCTGTAACATTTCACTGGAATAAGAAGTCCTATCCCAAGCTATGGCAAAAATGTCCCAGACCATTCATCCTTCTCCGCCAAACTTTACAGTCGCCTTTAAGCATTTAGTCATTTATTGTTCTCCTGGCGTTTACCAAAGCCAGACTCTTACGTAAGACGGATGAAGCTTGATTCATCAAGTTTCTAGCGCTTCCAGTAACTTTGAAATTTATGTGTTAACATCTTAAACTAAATCACAGAATAGATTATCACATTACCGAAGAGTTGGGAATTGCTGGGGGTTATAATTGTGTTTAAGTGTGCCAAATAGGATTTATGAGGATGCTTCTTAGGATTTTTGTAGCAGTCTTACATTGTAAGGAAAGTAACAGTAATCAGAAGTTGTCCTAAGAACAAAAATGTTTTCCCCCCTAATATATGTGCCTTTGCTTAATTCTTTAGATGAAAACAAGCCAATCTGGATGCATGCTGAAGAACGAGAAAAATTCAAAGTAAGATATCGTAAGAAATAAAATGGCTCTAGATTTCATCTTTCCTGGACAGGGACCTCGTATTGCCAACACAATTATGTACAATAAAGCTATTTTTTTTTAATATGTAAACTTTTGGAATTTTTACCTTGCGTCAATTTGTTATGTGGAATAGTGCAAGATACTGTGGGTGGATGTAAATGTAATAGTTTACGTTGGGGTTTTTTTTTTATGTGGAACTTCTCTGCAGGGCTGTTAATTATTGATAACCTGGTTGACATTTTAGCTTTTAAAAAGCTTTTGAATTATGTGTTTAATTATTAAATTAATGTTCTCAGATTCTTATCACCTAAACAATAAATGTAAGTTTATGAAAAGAAAATGGTCAAATCTGTGTTCCTTCCTATATCCAAAATCTTTGGGGGAAATTGTTAAGTGGAAGACTTATACCTGCTCTCAGTCTTTGTACAACCACCTATCATTGTTAAAGATATTATTTTTGAAGGGTAGAACAAGGCCCTACTGAGCTTTTTTAAAAAAAAAAAAATTATTGTGATACAATTAACAGAAGGCCGATTAATCTTTCTGGCCAAATCTGTTTTTTGGGATGGAAAATTGCTGCTTCTTACTGGAGCCCTTTACCTTTCTTAAATCACTCCCTGAGAACAAGTGGAGTGAGAACAGCCCCAGCTGCCTATAGCTTTGGCCCAGTGACCTGTTTGGATGCAGACATACTAGGGCTGTCTCTAGTGTTCTTCGGTTGTGAACAGTTTGAACCATTGTACTGGCAAGAAAATTCCAGTATGGTAAGATGCTAACAGCTGCCTCGGGTGAAGATGCATGATTCTTATGCAGTTAGAGCGGTATTTCTTTGCTATGGAAAAATGACTGGTTTTAAGGTTGTTTTCCTGCTATTGGGATTTACTTGCTTTTGGCTTGATCAAGCCTTATTCTTCTTTCCAGCATTATATTTATCGATTTTCCCATTGCTTATGCATGCATATTTGTAACCTAGCTAATAGAGGTTTTGCTTTTTTTGGACGTTCAATATGTTTTAACACAACATAAATATCCTCACACAAGAGTGGGGGGAACTATACGCCTGACCTAATACCTGAAAGTTGCTCTGAGATTTAAAGAACACTATGATTTGTAGAGAATATTATTGTATAATATATTAAAACGAAGAATGAATGGATCCCATGTTCCACTGTGGAGAGAATATTGAGTGATATGCCTAAATATTATTTGATATGTACATACACTCTCTATCCTGTGCTTCTTGCCTATTTTATGTTATGAGCTTGTTTCTTTCTACTCTTCCATGTCAGTGTGCACCATTGTTATGTCAACGTCACTCCAATCAGAGTAGAACTTTCCCGTTTCACTGCATATCAGTTGTTTTGTCCTGTAACCAGTGCAAACTATACATATTGAGACACATTTATTAAAGGAGATGTATAATCATCCCATTACTTAGACTTCTAGATTCTTAGAGTCCCTCAAAACAAGAAAGTTATACAGGCTTTTTTCTTACAGTTGTAATGATGAACAATCCAGTGTCTTCCGCTCTATCAGGCAGCCTCAGCGAGCCCTACCCAAGTTGCTCAAGGAGCTTAGGCAGTCTATGTTTGCCAGTTGGATCAAATACTTCACAGATCACTACGAGCATACTTGTTTCTGATTGGCTCCTGTTGCACTCTGGGAAATGTGCTGTAGGATGCCTACGTTTTAGAAACTTATCTTAAACTGTGTCCTGTTCAGTTCAGAGAGTGTTGGGATATTTCAGTAACAATCTGGGACAGCTGGTTGAGCTGTCTTTCTTGATTGTCAAGCGAAAAGTGGCCAATTGGGAGGTATGTTTATATGGGAAACTCTGATATTAGGAATTCTTTCAGAATCGCTTACCTTTCTGGAATGACTTTACACCCCCTTCAAATTTATACTTGGGCAGTAACCCATATAAACCAATTAGTTATTTTTGCAGCTAGCTGCAAGTAGATCAGTGAAATACTTGTCATGGTTACTGCCTAGCCTTGTTCAATGAGTACCAGTTGCCTTCAGTTATCTACCTCGTATTGCATTTGGCTGTCTGTTATAGAACCCCAGTGCATTGGTTCGATCTATGCAGGTCAAGTGGGAATTATCATTTCATGAACTGATGTCAGGCTATTTAATATGGAGTTTACCTCTTTCTTCTCTTGTAAGAGCATTATACGCCTAAGGTAAATGTAAAGCAATTAGGATCTTACTGAAGAAACTCCAGTAATTCTGGTAACATTTTGTCTAAAGTCAGTAAATTGGCTTAAAGTATTCATGATAAGTTCATGCAACTCAACGATGAAGTAGCAAGATTGAAATATGAAGTACCTTATTAAAAGACTAGTTGTTTCTCAGAAGAAAAGAGACTGACACTCAATGGGTAGGGGTTTGGTATTTCCTCTGGTTCTATAGATTCTGATGCTATGGATGTTGGTAATGTTAATGTATCTATGGTTGATGATCGATACTTCTCTAGATCTAGAGATTTGTGAGAAAAAAATAAAATTTGCTTGTTGGTAAATGGGGCCCATAATGTTAACGTTTGTTCAGAGTGACCCATCTCTAAACAATAACCATTTCTTTTTCTTGGCAATAGTAACCAGGAGCTAGCTGCAATGGATCTGGTCTACTGTTGTTACTTTGGTAGGGCTAAGCAACTTTCTTTGAAGCAAAGGCAAAAACCTAAGTCAAGTAATTGCCTTATATCTCCACCAGATTCTTTGTTCTGTGATTTCTCTTTTAAGAGGCGACTGCTTTGGGGATATCCCATGGTGCACATTGATATGTGGGAAGTGAGAGAAATTTTTTTTCTTTACGTTCGTCGTTCTCGTATTCCTTTCTGTTATGTGTGACCTATCTTCTGGGACGTTGGGTGGTGTCCTGTCGTTATGTAGACCTCTACCTGACTAGACGGACACCTGATGTGGAGAGGAAGAGGAGGGATTTGTAATGTTTTGTTCTGCATCCAGAGTGGGAGTGACATGTCATGTGGTGCACACAAACATGGTTGATTACGGAAATAAAATTAACGGTAAGAAAAATTCTGTTTATGAAATTATTAGGTTCATACTTCAATATCAGACCCATCTATGCACGTTTAATGGTTAGACTATATTGTCTGCAGGTTATTTAACATTTTTGACATATTTTTCCAAAATTGGCCAAAGCAGAGGATTACTGCTTGAGAGAGAGAGAGAGAGAGTATGTGTGTATGTGGCGGGGGGTTGACTTTAATAAAGAAATTAGATTGTGAGCTCTGTTTGGGCAGGGACTGTTATGCTTGAACAATTGCTGTATTGTGTAAGTTGTTGATCATATTTAAGTAAAAATTAAGAGTACAGGTATTGGATCTGTTATCCAGAATGCTTGGGACCTGGGGTTTTCTGGATGATGGCCCTTTCTGTAATTTGGATCATCATACCTCTACTAGAAAATCATATAAACCTTAAATAAACCCAATAGGCTGGTTTTGATTTCAATAAGGATTAATTACTGTATATCTTAGTTTGGATCAAGTACGAGGTACTGTTTTCTTACTACAGAGAAAAAGAAAATCATTCTTAAAAATGTAGATTATTTTATTATAATGCAGCCTATGGGAGAGACTTTCTGTAATTTGGAGCATTCTGTATAATGGGTTTCCAGATAATGGATACCATACCCGTATTTCCAACATCAATGTTTTGGCTACACCATGAATCCAACTAGTTGCAAGTACTCCTTCCAGTGTGCCGTATGAATCCCTGGTTTTATACATTTTATCATTTTTGTCAGCTAGAATCACCATAATTATTTAACATGCTTGTTCTAATTCTTTTGAAAAACTGCAACACTATTCTTCTACCATACATGTGCTTGGAATATTTATGCTTCAATGTTTTGGATATAAAGAATAGGCATCTTAAACTTTTACAATTGTATTTAACAGTTCATAGTTTTAAATGCAAATCATGCTTAAATGTTTTGAAGTTTATATAATCAAGCTATATATATATCAAGTATCCGATATATATATATATATAAAAGGTGTTTATATGTGAAAAGTCGGAATACAAAATGGTGTGTTGTACATTTAAGAAAATGCAATTTTTTATGTTTGTTCTTCTGTTTAGGGAAAGCAAAAGGATGGCACGTTTGGAGAGTATGGAGGCTGGTACAAAGCGTGCAAAGTAGATAGGTAAGCACATATTTATTGAATGTGCTAATGACAACAACGCTCCATTTTTGTTGGAATAGGAATGTTTCTTTGCTTTGTTACCCTTAAATACTGTTACCTAGTATGTGTCTGGTTAGTGGGGATGACATGATCACGTTCACAGTTACTTTAATGACCATTCTGTACATTTCTGCTACAACTATATAAGCCACAAAGTAAGTGGCGCAATGGCCAGTCAATCAGCCAAGAAGGAAAGCTGGACCACTTTGGAATAACATGGATATTAAAGGGAAACTGTCATGGGAAAACATGTTTTTTTCAAAACGCATCAGTTAATAGTGCTGCTTCAGTAGACTTCTGCACTGAAATCCATTTCTCAAAAGAGCAAACAGATTTTTTTATATTCAGTTTGGAAATCTGACATGGGGCTAGCCATTTTGTCAATTTCCCAGCTGCCCCGGTCATGTGACTTGTGCCAACACTTTGGGAACTGCTTTCTGGCAGGGTGTTGTTTTTCCTTCTCAATGTAACTGAATAGTACACAGTGGGACATGGGTTTTACTATTGAGTGCTGTTCTTAGATCTACCAGGCAGCTGTTATCTTGTGTTAGGGAGCTGTTATCTGGTTACCTTCCCATTGTTCTGTTGTTAGGCTGCTGGGTGGAGGAAAGGGAGGGGGTGATATCACTCCAACTTGCAGTACAGCAGTAAAGAGTGATTGAAGTTTATCAGAGCACAAGTCACATGACTTGGGGCAGCTGGGAAATTGACAATATGTCTAGCCCCATGTCAGATTTCAAAATGAAATATAAAAAAAATCTGTTTGCTCTTTTGAGAAATGGATTTCAATGCAGAATTCTTCTGGAACAGCACTATTAACTGATGCATTTTGAAAAAAAAAAAATTCTGCCATGACAGAATCCCTTTAACGGCAGCTTAGAAAATCAATTGAATTGTCCATGTGTAAATAAGATTTTGCAGCCCCATCTGCTTTGTAGTTTATACAGTGCCTTGCAAAGTTATTTAGTGATGCAGAAACTTTCTGACCTGGGCCAATGCTAACCTTGCCCATTTACAACCTACATCCAGCCTGGCTGACAGATCTCCTCATTTATGCAGATCGATGGCGGGATGGCACGTGTATCACTTTGGTCTTCAGAATTTGCCTCACAAGAAAACTTAGGGCGACTTCGGAAAATAAAGTGATAATTATGCCCTTCCCACGAGAGATTCCTCATTTTTGCTGGCGGGAAAGCATTTCGAGGAGATAAGTCACCCGCAGTACAGAAGATTTGTCGATTGGCAACTAATCTCCCCGTGTGCGGACTGTTTCAGTTCAAATCCTTCCTTGCATGTCATACTTTTGGTCAGGGACCTCCCATTCGACCTCCTGGTACAAGTAGTGGGTTTCTAAAATGCATTGATGTGCAGATGTGCACATGAAGCTGTTCTGACTTCATCAGCCGTATAAAGCAGGACATACTCGAATTTCCTTAAACATGATGAGATCTGTCAGCCAGGTTGGATGCAGATTGGAAATGGGCAATGTTAGGGTTGGCCCAGGTCAGAAAATTTCTTCCCTTGTGTCACTACCCTAACAAATACTGTTTATGAATAACACCTTTTTTGTTGTGGCACTCGCCTGTACTGGTCAGTGTTTTGGAGCGATCTAGCTGACCCATACTTACAGTGTAGTAAGGTAATAGCAGCAGGGAAAAGAATAAAGAAAAGAATAACCTGGAAATAGTTTTGGAAAAGTTTGGGTAAAAGGATATTCTTTCAGACAATAATGCCAAGCACAACCAAAATATGACTAAGCTGAAAAACCTGGAGCAAATGTGCTTGGAATAATGGGCCCAAATCACTCTGGAACAATGTGCAAAGCTGGTGCAAATTAATGCAAAACACTTAAAGCTATAAAAGGTTACCCACTATTGTCTGTATTGAATACTTACTCAAACAGCATATATTTCCAGCCCAACAGTGACCACAACCCTGAAAAACCTTGGAGCACTTTATAGACGTCAAGGCAAGTTTGAAGCTGCAGACACCTTAGAAGAAGCAGCAATGAGGTCCCGTAAGCAGGTACATTTGATCTCTTCTCTTTGTTATATAGATTTATATTTTTTTTCTAGAAATATCATATTTCACTGGAGTAGTTTATAGCTATTACTTCAAACAATCACTGGGAATTCTTCTATGAGGTAGGCAAATCCCTTGCATCATGGTTTGACAAAACATAAATTGATATTAAAAAATCAGGTTTTATACAGTGTCTTAAGATACATTTTAGTAATAGTTTAACATCAGGCTTAGTTTGATTTACATCAGTATGCATATGTATGCAGTCTGTTGCAGTCATGTACCCTTAGAATCTTATAGACCGCATTAATTTTTTTTGTTTTAAATATAACTAAAAAGTCCCATCTCGCAGGCACTAGACAATGCCCACAAACAGAGGGTGGCAGAAGTATTAAATGACCCAGAGAGCATTGAGAAGAGGAGAAGCCGAGAAAGCCTTGATGTGGTAAAGTACGAGAGTGGTCCTGACGGAGGGGAGGAAGTGAGTATGAGCGTAGAATGGAATGGGGTAAGTGCAGTACACAGTCTGGGTAAATGATACGCTTTTTACAAAAATAAAATCAGACACATAATTAACATGCTCTGCATGCTGGTTTAATCAGTATATTCCAAATATTCCTCTGATTTTCTAATGTTTAATCATCCCTATCTGATCTTTACTCTTGGTCTTTAACGGTGCTGATTGATTGGGACTGTGTGTTCCTTATTTGCACAATGTTTCCCAGAGCCCTTTTTGGCAACTTGTGCCTCTCTACCATTAGAGCTTACTTCTTAGCTAGTGTCTTATTGTTTCCTGGTGTTGGTTTACATTTCTGCACAGATTTTCGTGTAGTCAAGAATATGTAGTTTTCCAAGGGGCAATATTGTGAAAAGGAAGTTTCATCATACCGAAATGAGATATTTTCTAAACACAATCAATTAAGAATTCTTTCTTCATGCAGCAGTTGGGTGTTAAGTCTTCATTGACAGATCCAATATATCTTATAGGGGGGCTCCTTTCCTATCAGATGTATTAGAGCTTTACTCAAATAACTGATTCCAGTACAAACAAAATAACTGGCTGACACAAATTCTACATGTAGAGAGACATGCTGTCTGGTTATTTTAATAGAGTGAGCTCTAATACATCTTCTAGGCAAAAGGAGCCCCCCTAAAATATATGTTGAATTCAACTGTCCTTCAAAATCCGATTCCCACCTCCTGCATGAAGAGAGGAAGAAGAGAAGCAGATGTTGAGAGGTGATAGTGAAGAGTACCTTGAATATTTCAGAAACGGTTCAGAATTTTTAATTGATTGTATTTAGAAAACTTCTTATACTGTATAACATTTTCATTTTTGCGATAGTTCCCCTTTATAGTACTCCAGCCATTGTAGAATACATTTACAAGTATCCTAGCGGGATGCTTGGAATTATATATATTTTTTTCAGTTTTTGTTGTTCTAAAGGGATTTTTAGGTAGAACCATTACAAAGACTAAACTTGTTTTCTTTTTTGCTACCATAACCCAAAATGAATTTGCTCAGTACACCTCAGAAGTAAACCTTAGAAATACACTTCTCAGCTTTTATCACATTGGTCTTTTATTTAAATAAAGAAAAAAAATCTCTTAATAAAGGTCTTGAGTTTTAGAATGTTATAAGGTTGACTAAAATTTCTGAAAAAGGTACAGTAGTACTGAGTTTGTGCAGAAATGCCCCAACTTAAAGGATGCTCACACTGTAACACTGTAGGACTACACCCCCAAACAGTAATTTCTTAATGCTTTTATGTAATTTTATTCTGTAAATTTTAATACAAATGGAAAAACACTTCGTTGTTCCTCTCAGCAGCGATATTGCATACTTTGACTTCATCATACATGAATTTAGTAATATTAATCTCATCAGATGTTTGTGTGTTTTTGCAAGCAAAATCTATAACACTTTGTCGTGATGTACTTTTGCAAGCTCGGCTTACCTAATACCTATAACATTCAATGTAAGCTAACCAGTACTTAAAGGGAAATGTATCATGATTTGTGGGATGTGCATTAAACCATCCTAAATTAAGATGAGGTGATTTCTAGAGATTTGCATTGCTACAACCAAATGCAGTTCTCAAGTGGGCCAGTGCTTCTGCCTTGGTCTCTAGTTATCACACTAAAGAACTGAAGTAACACTTTCACATGGTTAAATGGTTCTATATTTTGCTAAAACTGGTTTTAATAGACATGACTAATTAGTATTGTTCACGTGATTAAAGCATAATAATAATTAGACCCAGCTTTCATTTGTTGATCAGCAAACCTGGAGGGTAATTTGTGTACATTGCAAATTTGTATTCTGGCACAGGCCAAATACGTTCCATATTGAATAGTTCACAGCAAAATATAGAACTTCAATGCAGTATGATATATTTATAAATCTACAATATGCTTCACATTTCTTTTAAATAGAAATAAAGATCACAGTTGTTTTTACATAGTTGGATTCCCTTTAAATACTTGGCTCAGCGTGGATGATACATTAACTTTTAGCATTGTAGAAGCTTAATGTTTTGCTTGGACAGTCAATCAGCACCTGTTATCCCTTTGTGCAGTTTCTATATCATAATAATGAAAAGCATGGGAATGCTAATATTCTTCTGATTTTTAAACTGTGTACTGTACTCTTCCCTTCATTTCTGCTGCACTTCTCTGCTCGGATATATTAAATTGGTTTTTTTGTGCGTATTAAAACTGTGTCTCTGATTATTAACATGGTGTAATCCCAAGGGTGCCACAGAGGTCAGTTGATTCAATGTAATGTCACAGAGACCTTTTTGCTGCCCATGGAATGCAAATACATAAATAACAGGCCATAACGACAGTATTTCTGGGTCCAAGAATGCTATTTTTGATTTAGGGTTATTTTTTATTACCCTGCTTAATTCAATGATTTTAATGCTTACATTGCAAACATACCACCGGCCATTTGGATTCCCCCAAGTCTCTTTTAATTTAATTTCCATGGTTTTTATTTTACTTTCACAGTTTATTCGTATGTATCTCGTGTAACTGTATATAAACATCACACTTTGGCACCCCTCATCTTACAACAGCATGACATGTTGCATGGGAATTGCATGAGACTTATCTTTCTACATTCGGATTGACTTTTTCTTGGTGACAATGATGCAAGTATTTCAGATACAGCCTTTCCTCAGTATAGTAGGAAAAGTGGAGGTGGAATAAGTAATTAAAATTGGGTAAAATAAATAGTAAAATAAGGATGTCAAAATGGAGACACCCAGTAAATGTCTTTAGGCGGCTGATCAAAAATCAAATTTTACTTGTTTTTTTTTCATGATTCGCAGAAAAACAGTGTCAAATGGATGTTAATGCAAATATACACGAATATTCTTTGAAACCTCAGGATTTATTAGAAAATACAACCACAAAACATTGGTAGAAATAATCCCCAAGTAAAAACTGGCAAGGTTCAATAGAAGTCAAAGGGCATTGTCTCTAACAGCTTTGTTTTCCCAAGTTCGTTCAAGATTTTAGGTTAATTTAAAATTAATGGAGAAATGTGATTGCAAGCAACTTATTTTTCTTCAAAAATGTTTTGTGGGAATATTCTTTCTCTTAAAAAGCTAATGTTCAAGAAAAAAGTTACTTTTTTTGTAGCTCACCTTTTTCCCCATGACCTTGAAATTGATTAAATAGGCCTGATATTGTTCCAACATTTTATCATAGCAAAAGTATCCTCTTAAGGACTGTTTGATTTGGGAACCTGCATAGAACTTTCTTTTAAGGAACGCAAAGTAATCCTGTAATTACTATCCATTATTTAATAAAATATGTTGATACTTCTGCCCTGAATTACCTTTACCATGTCAATAGCTGCAAACATAAAAATGTGGCTGACATAATGTACCATAAGTCGGTGATGGTTGACTAGAGCAGCTTTGTTCCTTGGCTTCTAAAATTATACGAACCAATGGTATGGTGGGAATTGTAGTGTAAGTAGCAGCAGCTAGATGAACAGAATCTGGGAGTATCTCTAAATGCATTAAAGTAACACCAGTCTTCCGCAAGGAAATGCATATTCTGTCATGTTTTGTTGGTAACAAACTCATTAGCTACTACTGAAGAGTCACGTTGAGATCTTGTTGACGGAGATCCTAATAAATCATTTGCGATAATACATATACTGTATGTGTCCTGTGAATTGGGGGCCCTTTCAAACTGCAATGTTCTGTTCCAATCAGCATTGAAATGCCTCATCATAGGATGAAGGTAATAACTAAGAATGACTTTGGTTTTTCAGAGGCAGTATAATCTGTCTGTGATGGGAGTCAAATATAAACTTCTCTATTGTTTGAGAACTGTGATAAACATCCCACATCTGTCTATACAATTGGTTTCATGCATGGAATCCGGTGGAAGGGTATGTTTTGTTATGTCATGTCATAGGCACAATGAGGGGGGATACAGTTGTTCTAGCTCCGATGTGCAGAGCATTCTTCAGTGTGCTATTTCCTTGTTTCTGATGGAGAAAAGGGGCAATGGGGTGCGGGTATCAAATAGCGCCTGATGCATTTGATTACCCCTCCTGAAATCTAACTGGACCAAAACCTCAAACTTTTCCTTAAAGGAGAATTCAACCCTACATTTATTTACCTTGAGATACATTATTTACTGTGTAAATAATAAGGGTTAAGCATTGCAGTGTTAATGTTACACTATGGGGGACATGAGCAAGACTCTCTGACAGTCACACACACAAGCTAAAACAACCAGTCAAGCCTGGACTGGCAATCTGTGGGTTCTGACAAATGCCAGAGGGGCTGCTATAAGGTGCCATAGAAAGTCAGTATTTAGTGGGCTGGTGGGGGCTGTTTGTGCCTCTGCATGGGCTGATCAGTCCAGACCTGCAATCAGTGATTGGTGCAGGACTGTATGAGGGGCACTCATAGGAAATTACCATTTACAGGTAGAACAGACAGAATCTGTTTAGTATTTGAAACCTCTTTATTTCACAAATAATAACATTCATAGAGTGGAAAAAAGCAGTTTTTGGGAACATCAGGACAATATTTGGATGTAAAATCAGGGAAAACATGACTTAAAATCAGGGAAATGCACCCATTGAAATGCATTATAAATTGGTGGGACCACAAATAAAAAATGTAAAATGCGGGAAAACTTAAAATCAGGGTTTCACTGTACTGTGTATTTATTCAAAGTTTGTGTTTGTAGAGAGCAGTGTAAAAATGGTGTAAAAATGGTACCCATGCCATCGTAAAACCATCACTGTTTCACATGCAATAGTTTTTTTTATGGACACTGCATTCAGTATATCCAATGATTATTTATCGTTATTCCTTCTGACAACCTCTCAGGATATAGTCCAGGAAAATGGGATTGCTGAGCCAGTAGTACAGGAGCCGTCCAAAAAAAGGGACTTGCCTTGCTCAGGACACTATAATAGTATGCAAAGGGTTTGGCATACATTTTCATTTCTGGTTTATTATTTATCTCTAATCTATTCATAGCAAGGTGTTAGTCAGTCAATGGAAGCATGTTACTCTTTCTGCTATTCTCTTATTACTGCATGTTTTTATCTCATTGAACGGAAGTGCATGCCATCTTTGGTACTCCATTACAGCTGTCCTTTCGTAGTACTTGCATTTGTCGAACCTATGCCACTTATAACAGCAGAAACAAAATCATTTACACGGATGATATTTGATTCTACCACATTAGATTTTGTGGCATACTTTTAAAACATTGTATAGTGCCAGGAAAAAATGGAAGCCTTTTATTTTCAAGTTTGGAGCAGTAACCCATAGCAAACCATGACATGCTTGCTTTTGGTCAGGTAACCAGTAAATGCTACCTGCTGATTGGTTTCTATAAGTTACTGCTCATGGGTAAACTTAGTGCCATTTATTACATATGGGGAATTTGCTTTATGTCCTAATAGGGAGGTGGATGAAAATTACTTAAAGGAAAAGTAAATGTTTTTCTTTCTGTAAATTTGCTCTAAACAGCCCCCCAG
>CM044445.1:82072790-82085461 GCA_024363595.1 Xenopus borealis
TGATTCTAATTCTGTCTCCTGCATGACGGGTGTACACCATCTTCAAGCTTTAACCTCTTTTTCCAGTATTGACTGCTGTGCCCTAGCTAGTCTATTTTAGGATTTTTGCTCAAGCTGCCATGCACTTCCTTGTAAATTGCCCATTTATGCTGTAAAGCAAATTCTGACTTTTTTTTTTTTCTTAATCCTGTACATCTGTAGCTTTGCCAGACCTGAATCTAGCTGTAAGCAACTGTCATTTGGTTGTAAAGCAATGTGTTATTATAATGTATTCTGTCATAACATTGTAGGAAAGCATCTCTAAGCTGTTTGCTCTCTAAGGAAGGTAAATAAATAGTTTGAGGTCCCTAACGGCATGGTCAGGACCACACTATAGAACTCAGCTGTAAAATAAAGGCATGCACTGCAGCGTGTGGAATCTGATGGAGACCCATTTTTTGGTTACCAGCAGTTTGGCTTATGGGTCCTCGCAATTTAATTTGTCGTAGAATCAGAGCTCTTTCAGTCTTAGTGTGACTTTTTTCCCCAGTTGTGCTTCTACTAACCTTTGTGTGCAATTGTGTATATGTCTTTCTAACTTCTAATAAACTCTCTGAAACCCATGACTCATAAGTGTGTCTTTTCTCTGTTGGGTGATATTTTCATATATAGAACTTCTTAGGATATACTTCTTTTTTTTTTTAGCTTTTTTTTTAATTACAACACAACCCCCCACAATTATATCAAACTTCTACCAGTCATTCAAATTTGTATTATTGATCGTATTTACAGTAGAACCCATATTTTAAAATTTTCATGGGACCAGAATAAAATGGTGTCAATCCAGGAAAATATAAAATGAGAGTAGTCTCCACACTGGTGTTTGGCTCGTATCTACATGTTGTGCCAAAAAAGGATTAGTGCCAAATGTTCTGTGCTCATGCTTCTGTCATAATTGAGATGTATGCAGGTAGATGATTTCCCCAAGAAGCAAAATGAGGAACCAAATGAAGCCTGTATAGTGGATAGGAGTTGCAGTACTTCTGGGGTTGGCATTTTCTACAAACAAGCCTATCATTTTCCTCATAGTCTACTCCTGAGGCTCTCTCACCTGACAAATCTCTTGCTAATTTAGTGAAATCTGCATATATTAGCAAAAATAACTTTCAAGGTAATCCTACACTGGCCCATCCAGTAAAGCATTAAACCAATTTGCCCATGGGCCAAACATTCTGATACCTTACAGCTGACCGTTCTCTCTGCTTCCTAATCTGCCTAATTAGCCAACATGGTACATTTGTAAATTAATTCTTCAAACATGTCAGATTATCAGCACAATGCCTATTTGGTGTAGGCTGGCCTGTCTTACTTGCCTTCAGCACCCCAAACCTTCCCTGATGTTTTTGGAAAACTGGTGAGTTCTGAACGGACGGAGGCTTTATTTTGTTTTATTTTAATTTTTGCTTTTTAGTAGCTGATTTTTTTTTTGTTCTGCTTTAAGTGCCCAAGAAGTACATAGTACAAAATATGTTTCATATATTTTACATTTGCTTCAACTTTTCAGGGGGACAGGAAAAACTTGTTTATGTTATAAATCACAACTGCCTTCAAGTAGCATTCACCTTTCAGTTTATTCTGTATGCCCTCCCTTTCTTTTACTAACCCACCCTTTTTTCTCAATACTTCCATTTGTCAGCCTTTCTTCTACTGACAAAAACATACGCTCGCCAGATCTAGCCCTTCTGGTCTGGTAATGTTGAGGCTTGAATGGGGTAAAATAAATCTTAAATTGGAATAATTATTCTCCTTCAAACCAGACATTGTCAGACTGGAGTGTACAAGTTACTTATACAGCACCATGTTTGCCTCGATTCCATGGCAAGTGGCTGGCTAGACAATTATAAAATCCTAAATATGACCAAGTCAGTACCCGCTCTCTGGTCAACTCTACACGCCAGTCTTTCTGTTTATCACTTGCACAAAAAGTTTAAATACAGCTTAAAGTGCAACTAAAATAAATTGTAACATATATATATGACCCTGGTATTGTCTGATGTTTTCACCTTCTGTTTTATAAGCATCCTCCATTTTCTTTATACAAAGGTAGTGCAATCTTATGACATTTAATCTTCTCTTTTTATTTTCAGGATGGCACTGGATCTCTAAAGCGCAGTGGTTCCTTTAGTAAACTTCGAGCTTCTATTAGGAGAAGCAGTGAGAAACTGGTCAGGAAGCTGAAAGGAGGAAGTACACGAGAGGGTGAACCAAAGAATCCTGGGTAATTATCAATGCTTAGCTGGGCCTGTAGTCGGTTCCTGGGGAACAAAGTTCAAAATATAAAAGATGTGGATGTGCTGAATGGGAAAAAAAAATATTTGAGTTTTAGAAGGATTTCAGGGAATCTTAAGAAATGCAAAGTTTTACTTTAGTTTCTAAAATGGCATCAAATTGCATTTATTGTTGAATGCTGAAAGTGTCTTTTTTTTTTTTTTAAACTGTTATTTATGTTGATGCTGAAGCATCTTGTTTTTGCTACTGTCCATAATTGTCAGTAAGAGAAATACATTTCAAGTTTAAAAATATCCATACTATTGACCCCTGACGCAAAAGCTGTGGTTGGAATTTCCTCTCCTTTATAAATCCGATCACATTGCTCAAGGGTCTGTTGAATGTCATTTTTACACAGTACACCATTTACAATATGTTATTTTTTCCATTTGGAAGTGGGGATATGACATGAATAAATATGCAGTTGCCTAGGTAATGCTGTATATGGAGGTGCATTAAAAGCCAATAAGGAAGGTGACGGTTAAGGTTTGGGAAACAATGATCTGGATGTTGCAATTTAGTACATATTCATTTCTGGCCAGAAACATTCTGTTACAATGTTGCCAGTTTCTATCTGGAAAATGGTTAAATACTGTGCTCAGTAGTTTTGCATATAGTCAGCAACTGTACAGTCCAGGAACAATTGAAAGTTTGTAAAGATAAACCCGTATAAATGGGATTGTCTTGGCGCTTGTTTGGAATTCATTCCCAGGATTCCTTTTGTTTAAGTCTGTATGTATCACTTTTATGCAAAACCACACGGTGGCTCTACTTAAGCTGATCAGACAACCTGCACTACACTGATGAGCCTCAAGAAAGGCAAAACTGGTCTGTAGTTGGGAATCTGATCAGCTATTCTCCTGGCTTTTGCTTGAAAACCCAGTGGTGAGCTTTAGCCTATAGGATAACCCATGTGTCACGGAGACGGTACTCCCAACCGCACGTGACTTCAGGTGTGGCTGTCAGGGGTCACTCACTCAGTCTCTCACCCACCTTGCGCACAGGTTAGACTAGCATAACAGCACCCCAAACACCAACCAACACCCACAAACACACACAACTTGCTGCCACCACTCTCAACTTCACACTGGTGTTGAGAGAAACCAGGTATTCTAGTAGTGAAGGGGTTAATTCAAACACACACTTCCTACCAGCACTCAAATGGTTAACTAGCATACATACAGACTAGCATTCCCATTCAGCATGCAGAGGGTTAAGGCTCACAATTACTCTCTTTCAGGCTAGGTTCTTTTAGAGCACCAACGACAAACTTATTAAGTTTTTTAATATTATCAAAGGTATAACAGTGCAATTAACAAAATGATATTACAAAAAGAGACATACAATCAATAATACAAACAGTTATAAAATAAAAAGGGAAAACATGGAAAACCTATACTTAGCTTGAAGATATAGAATTCCTGGTCCTGGAGGCAAGGGGAAACAAACGGGGAAACTTCCAATCGCAATTGGTCCTCCAAAGTAACTCCAACTCTTAGTCAGAAGAGCTTACTATTTATCAGTGATTTCAGGGCATCAGGTAACTGCACACTCCCCCTCCCTCAGGAATGTAAGGGGGCGTGGCCTAGCAGGACACAGACTGATTTTTTTATGACCTCCTGGGAGAAGCAACTGTGTGAACTTTAAGTTCTCCCTCCTTGGGCTGTCCCTCCTATTATTTTATGGCCCTTTATCAGTCAGGGCTTGGAGAAGGGCATAAGAGGTTGTGATCCTGTTACACATGGCTAACTCCAGACCTTAGTGAAGAGAGGCCTGTTATGTGTCTAATTTAGTCAGAAATGCTTTTCCATGATACCTTGGCCTGTTTTATTAGCTATTACAGGCCTGTATCATGACACCATGTAAATGGGATTCTCTTGGAGCTTGTTTGGAATTAATTCCCAGGATTCCTTTTGTTTAAGTCTGTATGAGGCAGCCTCCTCAACCTTGGTCACTTGTATATAATGTTTTCTGGACATGGTGGGTATGGTTGGGTTGTTGGTCTGTTGCTGAGACTGTTCAGCCACAACATTTGCACCAAGTCTAGTTACCCATAGCAACCACATGGGCATTCTAACAAATAAACCAAGTGCCTTATATTACATAACCCCAAATATTTGTTAGCATGTTGCAGTACAGTGTTTACAGCTTACATATTCTTCCCATTAATTACACTTTTAGCTTTCACCAGAAAGATCAGATTAAATACTTTTTATTGGTCCTATATTGATGAACACAGCTTGTGGCACTACATAGTATATATGACCAATAAAAAGTATTTTTATTGGATCTTTCTGGTGAAAGCTAAAGTTGAGTGCTGAATGGGTCCTGCAAAGAGTAAACTGGCAATGCTTGTTAAATGGACCAAAAACCATACAACACTAATAGTATTCAGAAAATAAACATTTCTGAAAATGAGCTTCTGAGAAGCACTGAAAAGCTATGAGCTCTTGTTTCCACTTCAGTTCTAGTTTTTCATGTGTTTCCCAAATGTATTTGGCCTTGGCTGTGCAAGAAAGGACTGGTTACCCGAAAATGTATTCATTTTACAGTTGCTATTTCTTGCAGAATTTGTTTGTAACTAAATTAACTAAGCATTGTTCTTTTATGTTGCAATGAATTATTTGCCAAGCTTCATGTTATACCTGTGACTTAAGCTTTTAAGAATGCTGTAAAATGTTTTTAATACGTGTAACAGCCCAATGGACGTGTTGCTAACCAGTCTTTGTGTGCTTGCAGTCATCTGTTTGCTCCTGCATGGGCTTCCACTAATGTTAAGTGTTTTTATGAGCACTCGAAGTGGATAAGGAAAAGCCTGTTGCACTGGTCAATTTGATAGGACCCCCCCCCCCCGCACCTAGTGGTGCACAAGGAATCCCTGGGGAAAAATGGCAAGATGATGTGCAGTGTTTAGATATATAGAGCAATGATCCAGGGGAAAATGTTCAAATTGAAATCAATTCATTTGACTAGGGGGGTAATTTAACATATTGGCGCCCCTCAGTACATTAGACTTTCCTTGTCCTTCCTTTTTATGTCGGCTGCATATAAAATATTAAATGATTCTTTAACCTTTTCTAAACATTACAGTTTGCAGAATAATATAGTGAGTAAAGTACCCCCTCTTGTAAAATATAAAGATATTATAAGTTATCGAGGAGTTCCATGACCATATAATAATACAGGTCATGGAACTCCAAGGTGTGACTTCTAATACAGTATCTTCATATTTTGCAACAGGGAGAACTTTATTTATTATAATACACACGTTTCAGTGAGTCATGTGACAGAAATTACAGCACTAGGCTCTGATTATAATTGATGACATTACTAAGCACATTTTTAAGGATATAATCTACAGTATAGTCATTTCCCTATGGGACCAGACTAAATTATATAGAGATAATCTTATGTTGTCCGTATTCTATCCTCTAGGTTTTATGGATTTCCAGATATAATTGTATGATTATAGAAAGCTTTGAGATACACTTTTGCCCACAAACAGGGGCTTAAAGGGGTTGTTCACCTTTGAGTTAACTTTTAGTATAATGTAGAGAGGGATATTCTGAGACAATTTGCAATTGGTTTTCATTTTTTATTGTGTGGTTTTATAGTTATTTAGCTTTTTATTCAGCAGCTCTCCGGTTTGCAGTGTCAGCAATCTGGTTGCTAGGGTACAAATTACCCTAGCAACCCTGCATTGATTTGAATAAGAGACTGGAATATGAATAGGAGAAGGACTGAATAGAATGATAAGTAATAAAAAGTGGCAATAACAATACATTTGTAGCCTTACAGAGCATTTGTTTTTAGATGGTGTCAGTGACCCCCATTTGAAAGCTGCAAAGAAACAGAAGAAAATGGCAAATCATTAAAAAACTATGAAAAATAAATAATGAAGACCAATTGAAAAGTTTCTTAGAATTGGCCCTTCTACAATATACTAAAAGTTAACTTGAAGGTGAACCACCCCTTTAACACTCTTCGGGGCTAATGTAATATTCAGATGTGCTTCTCCTTTAAACTAATTTCTGCTGTGGATTGTTTTCCCTAGTATGCAGTGTAATGCTCAACACACCATCTCTGGAATCTTGGATTTGCCAACCTTTCTATTGTTCATTTCTTATTTTGTTATTAGCTTGTAAGTACTTCAGTGACATCATACAAAGCTGCTTGAGAGAAAAGTGGGGGAGTGATGAGGAAAATGGAGCTGTATTGACATAGTTATGGCCAGTTAGTGTATCGCACTAGCAGAAATCAGACATGCACCTTATTTGTTAACTATCACCCCAAGTGGTACGGAATTAATTCAGTTGTATTCCCTGGATCATGAGCTATAAAAGCAACTTCTTTTAGCATGTCCCTGATGAAATCTTGTATATCTGTGTGTTCTTAAGGCTGTTGACTCTTATTGGTTTATCCTTGCATGTCACTATCCTGGTTGCAGCATGAAGCGTGCCAGTTCTCTGAATGTTCTTAACACGGGTGGCAAGGCTGCTGAAGATCTCATTCAAGTAAGAAGCCTGTAACCTGTTCTTGCACCATGATGTAGACTTAGATCTATTCTTTCTAATGTAACATTTAGTAGAAAACAAGATACCATGGTTGCTAACCAATATACCGGTCGGGTGGAGACCTGACACTAAATTGTATAATAAATATATATAAATTGGGTATTGTACAGGGCAACTTCCAGGGCTGTAATCAAAACACAGCGCTGTATTTCTCTGGCAACAACACATGCTGTGTATAACGTTATTAGATCTTGTTGCTAAACAAGGCTGTAATGTGGGATACACAGAGGCTAAGCTGTAACAATCCCTAAAGCCCTTAAACAGTCACTAGAAGAAATTAGCCCTTGATGTTAAATCCCTGCTTTCTACTGTATAATTAGAATTGTTACTAGCTCTCACTCACTGCAAACTGATTTGCTGCACCTTACTAACACATTAATCACTCCTTGTGTGTTTTATTGTCTAACCTCTGTAATGTACCCGAGAGCTGCCACATGTGCTTCTCACCAAATTATCTGCGGCTCTTCCGCCAAAGGCAGACGCAATGCATTTCAGAACTATACTTGTCTATAGGACACAGCAATGTCTAGCAAACCAGTGTGAGTTTCTACCATAAAGGTATTCATTTCATGGCATATGGATCTTTCTTTCCCATTTTAGATTTGCAGAGAATCAATCAGGTGCCACTGAGTTACTCCATGTTGTTTATCTCTAGATGAAGAACTGTAAAAATCTGCAACACCCAACATCCTCAGATGGAGGCTTGGCATGTTCCAAGAGCTCCGGTCTTGCTGCTGTACAGACGTTTTGTGTTAATCTGTTTTCTTTCCTCCCTTCTCTTTTACACAGGAACGAAATCATTGTCTGACAGAGTCGAGAGGGCTGAGTGCCAGTCACACTGACTTGGCTCATTAAAGTTCATGCAGAGACGCTGGCTAAGATTCCCTCGCCAAGCTTTGCTTCCTCCTCATCCTCTTGTATAAGAAGCGTCTATGGAATTCTATTGTGGACTTTTTACTTTTATAAGAAGAGAAATCATATTAGAGTCATTTTTTTAAAGGAACAATTTATTTATAGGTGTGTATGTATGTAAATTGCTTTTTGCATTTGTAGAGCTATATCTTGAATAACTGGGCCACTGTTACAGAAGCTGAATCTTTCCATTTACATGAAACCCTCCTCTGGCTATTTACCAGAAGAATGTACAAGGTATATTTACATATACTTATATATTTGGTAGAAATCCTGAGACTTTAGCAGCGTAGAATTCATTAGTAGGCCCGATACAATTCCATGTGTCCCTTGCACTAGAATTAGTAGGTCTTGCCTGTGGTTGAGGCTGTTTCCCTGAGAAGCCCATAGCAAGCAAAATATTTGGTTTACTTCTATTGCACATGACATAAATGCCAGCAATAGAAACAGTATGTTTTGGTTATTGTGCACCTTTAAATCACTTCCTGCTTTATGAATTCTGTCCGAAAAGAGAGCAGCGGCCCCACTAATAGTAGCAGTGTCCTTTATTATGGACAACTGCTCTTAAAAGTACTGTATATTTTTGCTATAGAGTCTGGGGACATACGTGACTAGTGGTGTAAGCATTTGTGTTTATACAAAGCACATGTATGGGATCCATTATCCAGAAAGCAATTATCTAAAAATCTCTGAAATACAGCAATGCCATCTCTTGTAGAATCCTGTTTATTTAAATAGCCTTCATTTTGGACTGATTCCCCTTTTTATCTATATAGTTAAGGCCATACCTTGTAGCTAATGGTAACTAAGCTAGCACAAATCTCTGACCACCAAAAAAATTGTATTTTTTTTTTTTTTGTGAGTTTTGGAAACAATGTCCCCTTACGTTCCTAGATACTCCTGGAAGGCCAGGGTAATGTCATATGGGGAGATAGGCTGTGGCTCCCCCCCCCAGTGAGTACTCTGAGGTAGTGGAATAAAATGGCATAATCACAATACACATTTGCTCTGAAAGGAAGATTTATAAAATAAGCCTTTTGTCCCCTTCCCTTGGAGTGCTAAATCTTAAGGGAGACAAAACATTACCTATCTCCCCATGTGCCCTTACCCTAAAGTTCAGCTGGCATGACTTGCCTCCTAGATAGTCTTGGAACTATGTTCTCCTGTATCTATGATCATGTTACCAGCTAAGGGGGGACCTCACCAAATGTTGGACCTCTAAATGGGGATATAAATGAGAACAAAAGCTCCAATTCGGGGGGGTTAACCAAATGTTAGGGCACCCCCAAATTATTATAATGAGTAACCTGATACCCTGGACCAGTGCTACTATTTGCAGAAAACTGCACTGGCCTGGGGCACTTATGAGTGATCCTCTTCCTTCTTCCAAGTTCACGTGCACAACAGGGTAGAAAGCTGGAGTTTAACAAAAAGGCCCCTTTTCACTCTACTGGGCATGGGGATTGCTGGTTTTCAGTTCACCGGAGGAGCACCAGCAACAGTTATTGATTAAATGGTTACAGTCCTTAGGGGGATGCCCCCTTGGATTGGAGCTTTCAGTTCTCCTTTAACTTAAAATGTCCAGAGACCAATACCTTAATCCATTTTGCTTCATGGAATGGAAATACCCTTTGCTTGTGAAGATTCTCATTCAATCCAGGTCATGGTCTATCTGTAGAAATAAGTCATCTGGACTTTTCACCAGTCATCCAACTGGCTTTCTCAATTCAGAGAAATTGGAGTTATTGCCTGGGGAATTGAGTATTGAGAAAGCCAGTCTGATGACTGATGAAATGTCTTCAAGAAAAACAAATCAAGCTTGGAAAGACCCTTTCTATAGAACAGCCGAGACTGCAGGCATTATGGATAGCAGGAAATACAGTATACATATATCTCAATAAAAAATGAGTTTGCCCCAGATTATAAATATTTTAAAGTGTACATATTGGTGTGTATTTTACTTGAAGTAAAATAGTTTTTTCTTTTACTCAGAGAGTTGTGGTAACCAGTAAAATGCCGGTCATATTTTGGTACATCTAGTGCTTAATGGCTCTATGATCATGCAGCATTTTAGTGGTCACATTATACCTAAATGCACTTTTGTACAGATTGTGGCATTTTATTATTATTATTGGCATAAGAAAATCCTACATGTTACAGATCATTGTCCTGTTTAGCGAGTATTCAGTGCTGCTACTCTGTAGAATGTATAGTCTGTGTTTTAACTCGTCTCCTAACTGGAGCACCTCAAGGTTCACTTCACATAGACTGTTACAGACAAAGGAAGTAGAAATCTTTTAAAGAGCTAAAATAATATTTGTAGGTGTCATTTTGTTGTAGTACCTGGGGTACTTTATTTATGATTGTATATTTTGTATTTGAATGCATTGTCTGTATCTTGATCTTCGCTTTCCCTCCTATAGCAATATTTAATACAAATAAACTAACTTGTGTTTCTGTGCTAGATCTAGTAAAGGCCATGGCCATAGGAAACACTGCATGTAAATAAACACACAGAACATAGCAAGCTGGCATGGCATTGTCTGAGTCTTCACTGAAGCACAATAAAATAACACAGGGAATGTACCTAAATATACAAAAAGCCAAATAAGAATAATGTATAAAAGTCTAAAGCCTAAAAGGATTATGCCTAGAAATGCTGAACTTGCCATAATACAGAGGTTTGTATTCCCTATTGTAATGAATGCTTTTAATATTGTTCACAGGAGCTCCCAATCTTGGATCATGTTAGCTATAAGGCTTTGCTTATGTTTCTGAAAAAATGAAACCATTAGTAGAAAGCAGTGGTGTGACTAGTGTGCTGGGTCCCCTGCAAAATAGAACATCTTCAGAGTCTCCCAGCATCCCCTGACAGCAGGTAAAGCAGTGGTGGGGGAGTCTGTAGTCTTTTTAGCTATAGAGGAAACAGACCCTGCAGTCCTGCCACTGGGGTTTCCTTCCTCGTAGTGAGGTTACAGCATTCACTGTAACAAAGGTTTAATGGCAATCGTGAGTCCATTACTAATTGGCCTTTTACTGGGAATTTTATATGGGAACTATGGGACAAATTCACTAAGCAGCGAAAATGCCACACTTCGCCAGGTGAATTTTCGCCATCTGCCGCGAATTTGCACTTAAGGAAAAAGTAGTGAATTTGCGCTATCATTACTTCGTCAACTACTACTTGCATAGTTATGTCCCATTGTCAGTGCACAAACTGGTCTGGCGTAAGGGTGTGAAGTTGCGCTAGTCTATCTACATCGCTAGCAAATTTTTGCCAGGGTCACGGTTAGTAAATTGGTGAAGTTGACATCATGCTGGCGAAAAAGAGCTATAGTTGGATGCTTCTGGCTTTAGTGAATTTGCCCCTATATGTTGTGAGTGGGTCCCTAAGCTCAGGTAACTGACAGAGGCCCAGAGAATGTGCTGGGAATAAACAGATAGAGATACTGGGGGCATAACCGTTACTGCTAAAGGACAATGCTAGATTTGGGCTGCTACAGAAGTTGTTGAGTTTTATTTCCTGCTTAAAGATTTTCAACAATGTCCTCTGTTTTTTTCCTTACAAGAAAGTTTATATTTTTAAATAAACACATTTCTTAAAGCAGATCACTATGACTGAATCTACACTGCTTTGAGCTGAATTTCAGGTGTTTCCTAATACCCAATAAATTTGGAAAAGGGACCCTGAAGACATGTTCTTTTATGAACACTTTCCATACGTGTAAAAAAAAAAAAAAAAACTTTTTTTTTTTTTTTTTTGACAGGCAATAGCATTACTGCTATAACCGAGACTCTTGTTTGCTTATTAAAGGGATGACATTTACCTGACTGGGGGTTGGTCTGTATGTAACAATAAGAAATATGGGATCAGGAGGGATTATGTTGCTTTAATGATACTAAACATGTTACACATTTGCCCTACTGCCTACTACTCCCAATATATTTATCCCTGACTTTCCTACAAAATCATTTATATACAGACTTCATAGAGAGTCACATAAATGCACAAACCTTACGATTGGGCTTCTCCTGACCCACAATTGAAATGTACTGGTTGTAACACACAGGCACATTGTGTATAAAATATCAGTTAACTTGGATTCTGTCATGATCCCTGATGAAGAGAAGCTATGAGAAACTTCACTGTTACAGAAAAGTGTTTGTTTCATTCTGAAGGTCACGTGATGTCTTGCTTACACACTGTTTACAGAATTCTAGTAAAGAGGCAATGTTAAATAATCATGCATGAACACTCAGCATATTAGAAAATACTTTTGATTTGTAACCTCCAGGATAGTGTTAAGAGATCAAAGCAATACATTATAGCCACAAATGTGCCAGTTGGGCCATCAGTTACTATTTGCATTGTGTCTGTGTAAGTGCAGTGTTCTTTCCATCTTCAAATAATAATACTGTGTCCTACAAACCAGGTCTGTTGTGTTTCTCTTCAAAGGCCTGGGCATGGATACAATTCTAGTGCTGTGTGTTGATCATCTGTAATAAGCACACGGCTAAGCACAATAGATACTAAACTCTCTCCTCCAATTACAAATCATGATCTGGTATTCAGTGCTCACTGCTGTCATTTCTATTAAAAATGGGACGGTGGCAAGAAATGTTTTTATTAATTAAAGGGAAACTGTCATGGGAAAACATGTTTTTTTTAATGCATCAGTTAATAGTGCTGATTCAGCAGACTTCTGCATTGAAATCCATATCTCAAAAGAGCAAACAGATTTTTTTATATTCCGTTTTGAAATCTGACATGGGGATAGCCATTTTGTCAATTTCACAGCTGCCCCATGTCATGTGACATTTGCCAGCACTTTAGGAGAGAACTGCTTTCTGGCAGGCTGTTGTTTTTCCTTCTCAATG
>CM044445.1:82085646-82099344 GCA_024363595.1 Xenopus borealis
GTGATTGAAGTTTATCAGAGCACAAGTCACATGACTTGGGGCAGCTGGGATATTGACTATGTCTAGCCCCATGTCAGATTTCAAAATGAAATATAAAATATGTTAGCTCTTTTGAGAAATGAATTTCAGTGCAGAATTCTGTTGTTGATGACACCCCCCCCCGCCCAGATCTGCTTTAGAAAGTGAAAAATGACACTTTACACTTCATTATTAGGAAAACGGTTGCAAATAGAAAATAGACAGTAATTGGAAAAAGTCGTTAATTCTATG
This sequence comes from Xenopus borealis, assembly GCA_024363595.1. NCBI lineage: Eukaryota > Metazoa > Chordata > Amphibia > Anura > Pipidae > Xenopus > Xenopus borealis. The sequence goes on from CM044445.1 coordinate 82,085,917, forward strand.
ATCTATCTGAAAACAACTAGTAGCTTGAAGGTGAACAACCCCTTTAAAGGAAATCATGTAATATCTGTTTATAGCGAACTGCTGTCCATCCAATACAGAAAGGAACTTGTCACACCCCATGGGATGTGAAGTAGTTGCTGGAAGTATGTGGTCCCATTCACACAAGTGTTATAGTAACTTTAAGACTGATGAATACGCAAGTAAATGGTACATGGTTTGCCATAGCAGAAGTGCACAGAATGTGCCCCAAAGTGGACAACTGCTCTGCTAATAATCATTAGGAAATAATCTCCATATTAAAATTGTAGAGAGAGTAAGCCACTGGCTTTGCTTGGCAGAGATGAGCAATAGGGCAGCCTTTGCTCAGAAATATAAAGACAAAACTAGGGAAAGGCCAATGGATTATTTCTGCATATAAAGAAGTTCTATTTGTCAACTTATTTCTAATCCTGTGGAACAGCAATGCATATTCTGTTTTGTTTTGATTAGAGCAGCCTTTGTTGGCCTGATGTTACCTGTTACATTATTCTTGTAAATGAAATGCAAAATAAAGAACAAATCGAATTATTTACTGAATGTGTGGCATCTTTGCATTGAGGATTAGAATATACAGCAGACTGTATTGATTTCCTTTTACAAAGTTCATTTCAAAGTGACAGATTCTAAGACGTCTGGGCCTGTTCTATCAAAGTGCTTTGTGAAAGGGCTTGAACCAATTTAGCCTTTAAATCACAGAAGCTCCTCCATGGCCAACTTCTTACATTGAAACCAGTGGCTCACTTGGGACTTGTTAACCCATCAGCCATAATTGGACAGAAAATCCAGTGAGCCAATGTCTTGCCTGCTTCTGTGGGAAGTACTCGTCCAACATGAACTTGTGGACCACACATTACTGCTGTTTTACATCTGTTTGTGGTCAAGATTATACTGCAGGATGGCTGAATGGACAGCGCAGGAGCTATTCTAGAATACCATTTTAAAAGGTATGGGATCCGTTATCTGGAAACCCATTATCCAGAAAGCTCCGAATTGGGGAATGGCCGTTTTATCCAATAATCCAAATTTTAAAAAATGGATTTCTTTTTTCTCTGTAATAATAAAACCGTAGCTTGTACTTGATCCCAACAAAGATATAATTAATCCTTATTGGAAGCAAAACAAACCTATTCAGTTGATTTAATGTTAAGAATTTTCAAGCAGACTTAAAGGGATACTGGCATGGGAAACCTTTTTTTTTTTCCCCAAAATGCATCAGTTAAAGAGGACCTGTCACCCAGACACAAAAATCTGTATAATAAAAGTCCTTTTCAAATTAAATATTAAATCCAATTTCTATTTTTTTATTAAAGCATTCATAGCTGTTTTAAGCTCATTAAAAAATATCAGATGTCAATCAAATATTGTCTGCCACTCCTCTATGCCTTAGGCAGATAATTACTTTCACTTTCCATTCAGCACTTCCTAGATGTCACTGCTCCCCACACATTCCCCCATTCTCTACACTGTTTAATTGTGTAGCCAGGGCATGGGGACATTGGGTCCCCCATTCTGGTGCACAAAAGTTTTTGTGATGATGCAAGGCTTGTCTTAATAACAAAATGGCTCCTGCCTGCTTGCTATAATTTTGAATTCCCAGACTGAAGGAAACAATTATCAAATAATTTATAGTGTAAATAAAGTTAATTTTGCTTGACTAATGTGATAAAATAGGATTTTGAATATTTCTTTTAGGCGATGGGTCCCCTTTAATAGCGCTGTTCCAGAAGAATTCTGCATTGGAATCCAGTTCTCAAAAGTACAAACAGATATTTTTATTTCATTTTGAAATCTGACATGGTACAGTCACTCTTTAAGCTGGCCATAGACGTAACAATTACGATCTTTCTCGGGAAAGATCTTTCCAAGAAAGATTGTTCGTTTCAACACACACGTGTAGAGCTGAATCGTCAGATATACAGGTAGAAACAATAGAATTCTACTTGTATCTGACGATTCAGCACTAACAATGGCCGATGTTCAGGGTGCTTTCAAAGGCATCCGATCAAAATTTTCCGTCCAGTCCAATCAACCAGCCGACCGATATCTTAATCCTCTGACGATGTCGGTCGGCTCATTTCCCACCATAGACGCACCGAATATCGTACAAAAATTCGTTTCGTACGATATTATCTGTGCGTCTATGGCCACCTTTACTTCTGTACTGCAAGTCAGATATCAATCGTGGAAGCCCATCGGAGGCCCCCTCACACGGGCCGATAAGCTGCCAACACAGACTGTCCCGTGTATGGCCGCCTTAACACAAGATAACAGCTGACTGGTAGATCTAAGAACAGCACTCAATAATAAAAACCCATGTCCCACTGCGTACTATTACATTGAGAAGGAAAAACAACAGCCTGCCAGAAAGCAGTTCCCTCCTAAAGTGTTGGCACTAGTCACATGACTTGGGGCAGCTGGGAAATTGACAAAATGTCTAGCCCCATGTCAGATTTCAAAACTGAATACAAAAAAATCTGTTTGCTCTTTTGAGATATGGATTTCAGTGCAGAAGTCTGCTGGAGTAGCAAAAAATCATGTTTTTCCCTGACAGAATCCCTTTAAGGTATGAAGAGTCAAATTATGGAAAGATCTGTAATCTGGAAGATGCCAGGTCCCGAGCATTCTGGATAACCGGTCCAATACCTGTATCTGCTCTTTACATACAAAGTATATCAGTTCAGAGATCATTATTACAGTGCACTCACACAAATAGAACAAGACCAGTTTATTTGCATTCACCTGTGCCATCACTGATACAAAGCCGTATAGCTCAGCAACACTCCCTCATTTGTGGCTACTATCGGAGCAGGCATGAATGTAGATGCCATTCCTTCCTTATAAAGGACACCAACTTTTCTTACCAGGCACACAAGTCCTTGAATATGTTGCTGCACATTTAACGGACTGAATTCTGGGGAAATTCTATTTCAGAAGTCTGTCCAGCAAGTTTACAAAACAAATGTCTCTTCTTGCATAATTTGAGGTGATTATAAAACAAAAAAAAAAAGAGAACTTACTAAGAGAGGACTAGACTAGTTGTTTTTGGAAATCGGTACTTGATTATAAGATTCTGTTGTGAATCGCAGCATCAAGAACCATTTGCTGGGCAAATGTCAGTTTTGGGCGTGGTCATCCAATCCCTTCACACCTTCCAGATCTACTGTGTAGTAACAAGAAGACTGAGGAATGTGTGGTGCGAAAACGACCTCCATAGTCCGTAAGATCCCTCCTCCGGTGAGTTGTGTAGGTGCTGCGTGCGGAGTCCGTGCCACCATCGCTCTCATTAACAGCTGGTTAGACCATGAAATACCCAGTGCTGGAACTACTTTTTTATCCTGCAAACTACACCAGATATAGAATTTCAGAATGATGCCAATCATTGTCTACTCAGCGCACATACAGTATAAACACCTAGTGCTCATATAAATCTCATATAAATGCTCATATAAATCATCTCAGAAACTGTTTATTTAAGTGTAAAGCAGAAAGAAAAACAATAGGGAACCTCTTTAAAACTAAAATACCTCCTTTAAAAATGACTCACTCAGTTTGCACAGGCAGTCAGCTGTTAATGTGCTCCTAAATATTTCCCTGTCTTTCACTCCGTACAAAACCCTCACCCTGCAGAAACTGGAGTGCATATTCCTTCAGCTTATAAAGTACTTCACATTAACGGTTCCCATGTGAGTAAAGGGATCAAATGGATACAGGAAAAACAAAAGAATGGCTAAAGTTGGTCCTGCCTATCAGGAGTCCCATTTGAGTGGTTGGTTTAAATCACTCTGGTGCATTGGTTATACTCAATGTGTGGGCAATTGCAGCTGCCTAACCATGTGATTAGCCACATACTTTCTCCTTATCTCCCATTAACCTTCTGTTGTGTTATAACGTACTTCCACTGCCCATTCAATGCCACTTACAGTCCAAACGGTGAACTATATAATTGGGGCCATGACCATATGCACAGGAGCTACAATACTTCAGGGACAACACCCAACTGCTAGTATATATATATATATATATATATATCCTACTGTATACATACAGTTCAGTGGAACAATTAGGAGAAATGGCCCTTTAATGGAAGAGAGTACATTGTTATTAGAATGCCATAGATAGGGGCTGAAAGCAATAAATGTACTGTGTTAACTTACCCCAAGTCGTCACCCTGTTCAGAATTCAACTCTCTAACTCTGTCGGTGACCTAAAAAGAAGTGCAAACTGATTCAATTACAAGGCGCATACTGTCACACTCAGCAGGGACATTAAAGTGCCTTTATACAACCCGACCATGTTTCATGTTATTGCGGTGTTGCTTGTTATGCTTGGGTATATTGCAACTTACACCAATGCTGGGAATACATGTAGGAGTCCGCTGGGATGCAGATGTCTCTTTGGTACTTAAATTGCTGAGCTGGCACGTGCAGGGATCCAATAACCCCATACAATGCAGGTTGGTGCTGGATTATGTTAAAAGGTGGCCCTCAAAAAAGGCTGACATTCTCATGCTACATATAAGCACATGCTCCTCAGGTGTTGCTATTGTAATAGGAAAGTGCATCCCTTTCCATCTCCTTGCAATCCAAAGAGGATCAAAGAGGCAGATTTGTCGTTATACATATACCACTCCTTTATACAAACCATAAAATGTGTCAATGTTAAATCCCTAAGGGTGGTGGCACAAGGGGAGATTTAGTTGCATGTGATAAATCTTCGCTACTGCAGGCGACTTATTTTCCCCGAAATGCCTTCCCACCGGCAAGAATGTGAATCGATGGCATAAGCTTTACCCGGAGTTGCCTCACAAGGACACGTATGCCATCCTGCTGGCGATTCACATTAGTGCCTATGAGAAAGCTTTTACTAGAGATTAGTTGCTTGTCGCCATTGCCCATACTGTGTGTGCAAGAAATACTGCAGGAGAGTTTGAAGCTTGAGGACAGTATATTGGCAGAACAAAAGTAACACTGGAGAGCCTGAACTACAAACAGGTGAATGTCTTACAATGGGCTTGGCAAGAGCTCTGATCTTTATTTTTCTTAAGATATGTTTGTGGTAAAATTGGTCCAAGGGGTGAATACTTGCCAGGCACAGTATATAAACTGCATTCGAACTTCTGTAGTTTGGGCCTAATATGCCAACGCAGTACATTAGTTACATAGTTACATAGTTAAATTGGGTTGAAAAAAGGACCGAGTCCATCAAGTTCAACCCCTCCAAATTAAAACCCAGCATACATACACACACAAACACCCCTCTACTCTTTCACACAAACCATATATGCCCATAGCTATACTAACTGTAGAGTTTAGTATCACATTAGCCTTTGATATTATGCCTGTCCAAGAAATCATCCAGGCCCAACAGAATCAGCCATCACAACATCACCCGGCAGTGCATTCCACAACCTCACTGTCCTGACTGTGAAGAACCACCTACACTGCTTCAAATGAAAGTCCTTTTCTTCTAGTCTGAAGGGGTGGCCTCTGGTGCGGTGATCCTCTTTATGGGTAAAAAGGTCCCCTGATATTTGTCTATAATGTCCTCTAATGTATTTGTAAAGTGTAATCATGTCCCCTTGCAAGCGCCTTTTTTCCCCAGAGAAAACAACCCCAACCTGGACAGTCTACCCTCATAATTTAAGTCTTCCATCCCTCTAACCAGTTTAGTTGCACGTCCCTGCACTCTCTCCAGCTCATTTACATCCCTCCTAAGGACTGGAGTCCAAAACTGCACTGCATACTCCAGATGAGGCCTTACTAGGGATCTATAAAGAGGTATAATTATGTTTTCATCCCTTGAGTTTATGCCCTTTTTTATGCAAGACAGAACTTTATTTGCTTTAGTAGCTACAGAATGACACTGCCCAGAATTAGACAACTTGTTATCTATAAAAACCCCAAGATCCTTCTCACTTAAGGAAACTCCCAACACACTGCCATTTAGTGTATAACTTGCATTTATATTATTTTTGCCAAAGTGCATAACCTTGCATTTATCAACATTAAACCTCATTTTCCAGTTTGCTGCCCAGTTTCCCAACTTAGACAAATCACTCTGCAAAGTGGCAGCATCCTGCATGGAACCTATAGCTCTGCACAATTTAGTATCATCTGCAAAAATACAAACCGTACTTTCAATGCCCACATCCAGGTCATTAATAAACAAGGTGAAAAGCAAGGGACCCATTACAGAGCCCTGCGGTACCCCAATAACAACACCGGTCCAATTATAAAATGTTCCATTTACCACCACTCTTTGTAGTCTATCTTTTAGCCAGTTCTCTATCCAGGTACAAATACTATGTTCCAGGCCAACATTGCAGTTCATTGTATTTGAACTGCATAAAAAAGCCTTTCATTTTTTGTTGATATTGTCTCTTTAGGTCCCCTTCTTATTGGTAGTTGAACACTAGCATCATGGAAAGTGCCTAAAACCACAACTATAGATCGCTGCTCGTGATTTTAATTAGATCTGTCTCTTAGTTTATTATCTCCGTGACCTTGACAACCAGGCAGCATTTGGAAAAAATATATATAGTTCATGAAGACTGAACAGCCTACAGCATTCCAAAACATAATTGTCCAAATGCCCCCTTAACTACACCAGCGTTACTAAAGGCACCTTTCGTTTAAAGGGGTGATTCCCCTTTAAGTTAACTCTTAGTATATTATAAAATGTCCAATTCTAAGCAACTTTTCAAATGGTTTTCATTTTTTATAGGTTTTTAATTATTTGCCTTCTTCGGACTCTTTCCAAATTTCCAGTGAGGGTCACTGGCCCCATATACTAATCAAATCGATGCAGGGTTGCAAACTGGAGAGCAAGCGAAATAACTCAAAAACCCTAAGAAATAACCTCTAAACCACACTAAAAGTTAATTTGAAGGTGAACAACCTCTTAAAGTTGTGAATGCTGCTGGTTTTAAATTGTAATTTTAAAAAAAAAGACTGAAAAATAATATGTGGCTATGAAAATAGACTAGGAAAACCGGATCAGATGTTTTATGGTGAGTGCACATTACAATTTGCACATTAGAATAAATTACTCCCTTATCACCTCTTGCAAGGGATCCATGTTGTAGGTAGATAAATGGTTAAAGTGTTACTAACACTAAAAAAATTATTTTAACATATGAATGTACATTACATGTTACCTATAGGTCATGATGATCATTTTTTGCTGAGAGGTTTGTTTTTTTATGTAATTGTTGAAGTTCCTAAGCCTGACACTGACTTTGCCAACCGGACTGTCATCTCAGCCTGTTAGTTACAGTTTCTAATGCTAACGGACTCCTGCTGCACAAATAGGGCAGCCCCCTCATACAGGAACATGGGGGATCAGACAGGTAATGTAAAAGCATCATGGAAATACTTTATGGCAAAGTTACAAGTAGCTTTCAAAGCCAGTTATTATAATAGAGGTAAAAAAGAGTTTAATTTCTGGTGTCAGTATCTCTTTAATGAGCCGTGGCAAAGACAAGTAAGTATTTAGTAATGTCTGTATAATAGTAAAAATGAGGTTCCATTTATTATTTCTTTAAGGCTCCTGGGCTTAAATATATTATAAAATTTTGCATCTGAAATGTTTCAGGTTTCCCTCAATATCTCAACATCCCTTTCAGCTTTCACAGCTCTGCTGCGGTCTAGCTGTCCTTATTAATTGCCAATATGTGAAAGGGTTAATAACAGAAAGGGAAACAATACCTGATTAATGCACAAGACAGGCGTAATGAATCTGTTGCTTATACTGTGAAGTTTAGCACCAAGTGTTTGGAGATGTTTCGCTTTCACAGCAGCATCCTTGGCAGCAAATTCACAACGAAATAAAGCAGCGATTGAATCAATGACAACCAGGCGGATTGAGCCCCGGAGGAGGAGGACTGGTACTTTTTTCCTGATGCATTCTGTAAGTGTGTCCTAAAAAACAATGATTTAGCCAGAACATTGATCACACCTCTCATTCAATACAGCAGTCATTTATATAATGGGAGATATGAAGTAGTGAGTGGTTTAATCCCAGTTTCAGTTGCAGGAGATTTTTAAGTGGACACGGCATAAACTTCAAAGCCTATTCGTGGATACACATATAAGTCATCCTGAAAGGTAAGTACAATGGCTGCAAATGTTGGTACAGTCCAAAGGTAGTTGTAGCCAAAAGTACCTTCAATGAATTGTGCCAACATTTGCATCCACTGTAGCATGACACTTGTGGCTGCATTCATACAATACCTTTTAGGTGTGCAGAAAATTGAAACCAAGGCTCAACACACTGACTACAGGTAATGCTATTATACAGAGAACTAAAAGACTTTATATACTATGTAAACATAGTATGAGGTTTAGCTTGACATGGTATGGTGGCTTATCAACTTTATGATCATAACTTTGTACAAAATAACCCCTGTATTTATACATATGCACTTGCTTTTATATTGAATTACTTATGACACAGGGGCCCAGGGAATGTGCTTTGTAAGTAGCACTTCCATTATACTTAAATATACTTTAACTTAGCCTTTACAGTGCTCCCACAACCCCCCTTTTTGACGGGTGCATAAAATAACTGGCATTTTTTTAAAGGTAAAGTTTATTGTTTAAACATATAAAAAATACATAACATAACAAAACCAGTCATGACCATTACGTGGTGTTGTGCATGGTATGCAGGTCATCCTACAGAGTGGCCAAGATCTACAGTAACAATATATAAGAGCATACTTTTCCAGTCACACATGTATCTGTCGAAAAAGGTAAGTACTGTCTCATATTCTGTATACTTAATAAAACACGTTGTACTCTTATCAGCCTTCTTCTTTTGGAGACTTTTTGTTGAGGGGATACTACCTAGTTTGTAATATAGTAAATTATGCTAGAAAATTTGACATAGCAGGAAACCTCAGGAGTAGGGTTGCCACCCTTTGTAAAAGTTTTTACCGGCCGGTGGGGGGCGGGGTAAAAAAGGGTCGGGCATGACACCACAGGGGCGGAGCTACAGCGAGCGATTGGCTGAAGACGCGAGAACGGTAAGTTTTAATTGGATTTAATGCAGGGCAAGGGCCTTTTTAAAGGGGTATTACAAATTTACCGGCAGCTACATTGCCGGTAAATTTGTAATACTGGCCCCTGCCTTGGCTGGTGTTTTACCGGCTAGGCTGGTAGAATACCAGCCAGGTGGCAACCCTACATGAGTTATTGTTTTCTATGAATGCCTGGGTCATCCAGGTCACACCAGGGACCCCAGACCTTGTGGAATTTGGTGTTAGAGCCTCTTTTTTGGTAGGTCAAAACTGGCATTTTTATAGGAAAAAGGAAAGCGGTAGCAAGATAGAGTCAAACTCATTCTCTGGAATGCCCCCCTATAGCAAATTCCCCCCAGCACAGCTACCCTAGGTCAGATTCTAGAGTAAACAGGCTCAAGCTCACCCTTCTTTAGGATAGTTTTGTTCAGACTCAGTTTAGCTGTGCAGGGGTGCTGGAAAAAGGTGTCCAGAGAATAAGTATAGTCCTATATATGTTAAACTCTAAAGCAGAGTGAGTGAAGGAGGGGGTGGAGCAGGCACAGGCAAGACATGTCATTTGCCCAGAACAAAAGGAAAGGGGTGGGGATTATGTGGATCATAATGAAGGTGGATAAGGAGTGGCATATGGAGCCCCACTGTTCCATAAAGGCAGTAGAGTGCTTTCTATTTTCTCCATTGTATGCTATTTATTAGTCTAATTAGATGATTTTAGTAGTAGACTTTTAGTAGAGACCACTTACCACATCAGCTGTGTGTTCAACAAAAATAGAATCTCCAAACCGAATGTTCTTAATGACATCAGGTGGCACATCAGATCTTAGTTTGTGCTGTGATTTGATCAGTTGCTGTAAACGCTTACTTGGAAAGGCATCCTCAGTGCAGATGTACACTGCTCCTACACAGGGTAGAACAAAACACTGTCATTCCCTTGACCCACTAAGAACAAATACATATGTCTTTATTTCTATAGTGCTACTTGTATATGCGGTTTATACATGAATACAGACATGGGGACAAATATTGATACACATAAAAAAAACTAAACAGTTAATACAGAGGTGGAAGGAGTTCCTGGACCGCAGAGCTTATAATCTAGGAAGCTAGTAAACAAAGTAAAATCCTAGTAAAGTAAAACTCAAAGTTAAATTTCATGTACCTGATGCAAGACCACCATATTCCACAGGATACTGAACAGAAAGGCAAAGCTGAAGTGCTATCTGTGTCTTTCCAGCAGAACTTTCCCCAGCAATTTCTGTAATCCCCACCAGAGGAATGCCACCTCTTAAAAAGTTATCCAGAACTTTACATCCAAGGCTAAGCTTTTGGTGCTGAGATGGAAATTTGGCCTTTTCACTATACATCTGCAGGGCTGGTAGAGGATTAGGATTAAAAAACAAAAAACAAAACAAAAAAACCCCACAACATTTTGGTTCTGAACCCTGCATATATTCCACTGCAACTCAAGTTCTCTAAAGCTGATTTTACATAGTTCATTTGGCTGAAAAAAATACAAAAGAACAAAAAAACACACATACAATGTATAATGGGTGGCACTCCGCTTCCCAACATCACCCAGTTGCATGGTTAAAGTTTACATGTATTCTCCAAAAAGAACCAGCAACAACGAGATATTCTTGAAAGTGAAAAAAAAAAATGTATTTCGTAGGGATGCTCCGAATCCACTATTTTGGATTCGGCTGAACCCCCAAATCCTTCCCGAAAGAGTCGGCTGAATACCGAACCGAATCCTAATTTACATATGCAAATTATGGGTGGAAAGGGGAAAACATTTTTTACTTCCTTGTTTTGTGCAAAAAAGTCACATGATTTCCCTCCCTGGCCCTAATTTGAATACGCAAATAAGGATTCGGATTCAGTTTGGCCAGGCAGAAGAATTCGGCTGAATCCGAATCCTGCTGAAAAAGGCCAAATCCTGGCGGAATCCCGAACCGAATCCTGGATTCAGTGCATCCCTAGTATTTAGTGAAGCATGTATAGCTGATGTAATGTTTCAGTCCCAATTGGGAGCTTTCTGAAGCCCTGCAGTACTCCACAGGGACAACAATGATCCATTATTAAACATAAATACATACATAAATAAAATGTATGCTAGTATTTGCAGTCTAGCAGCAACTGAATATGTGTGGTTCAGTCACAGTATTTAGATCCCCTTTAAGCACAAGGAATTATACACAGCAATCTGCCACCTCAGCAACTGTTTCACAAGGCATTGCTAATAAGGATAATTTATCGAAGGATTTGCAGTAAAGTGGCATTCCTAAACTTGCAGCATCTAGACCCAGAGCATGCACTGCAACACCAACATCTGGCATCATAATCACAAAATTTCTTTAATAGAAAATGATGAACGATAGAAATCAGACAAAATGTTAACCAATAGGTACCTGTGACACCCAAGTTTTTCCTCAAAACAGCAGAGACGGCTTTCTGTAAATGACGGGCATCAGCCACAGACAGATTTGCAAGTTTCTGCAGTTCGGGCAAGGACAGTGTTAAAATGCTTCCGGCAGATTTGATGTTAGCTGGAAATGAATGCAGAAAGTCAGTGGAAGATCTATTTAATAACTACCTGATCTATTTGGAACTAGCTGAATGGCAGACTTTTTTATTTTATTTCTAATTTTGTGTATTTTGTGTTCCTTAAAGGGGTTGTTCACCTTTGAGTTAACTTTTAGTATAATGTAGAGAGTGATATTCTGAGACGATTTGCAATTGGTTTTCATTTTTTATTGTTTGTGGTTTTATAGTTATTTAGCTTTTTATTCAGCAGCTCTCTAGTTTGCAGTGTCAGCAATTTGGTTTCTAGGGTATAAATTACCCTAGCAACCCTGTATTTATTTGAATAAGAGACTGGAATATGAATAGGAGATGAACTGAATACAAAGATAAGTAATAAAAAGTAACAATAACAATACATTTGTAGCCTTATAGAGCATTTGTTTTTAGATGGTGTCAGCAACCCCCATTTGAAAGCTGCAAAGAAAAAGAAGAAAATTGCAAATCATTAAAAAACTATGAAAAATAAATAATGTAGACCAATTGAAAAGTTTCTTAGAATTGTCCCTTCTACAATATACTAAAAGTTAACTTGAAGGTGAACCACCCCTTTAATGACATTTTTGTAAATGTGTTGTACACATTCTGAACTTATGCAGAAAGAAAAAAAAGTTTGCTCTACCTGGGCTGATAAAAGCTGCCAACTTATTGGCATGTGTATGGTGCCTTTGGGATGGCCTGCCCGACTGAAACCTGGCCAACATTGATAATTAATATTCCATTAGGCGAGGTTTTGATCAGTCATCATCTGACAACTATGTAGGGCCATATTAATATGCAATTGTTAGCCCTGGGCCACTGATGGGATCAGCCCAATTTAATCCAGATAGTGGGCAGCCAAATCAGGCAGAAATCAGACTCTGTATGGTCACTTGGACAAATGATACACTCATATTAGTAACAGCAAATAAGTATGGTCACCAGGAGTGACAACAAAAAGTGAATAGCTATAATGTAAGGTTTACTTCATCAATTACAGGCAAAACTCAATATGCTGAAGATCAATGAAATTGTACATGTAAACTGCAGGCAAACATACAGGTGCCCATCAGTCAAAGATCTGGGGCTATGAAACACATAGGTGTGCTCTTTGCTACAGTTATAGTGACCCATCAGATATTTGCTTTCAAACAGCCTTTCAGTAAATGGCTCCTGTTGATTGGTTGCTAGAACTGCACACTTTGAACCTTTCACCCGTTATTACTTTTTCCTGGAGCTTAAGGCTGAGATTCTGTCGTTTAATAGCAGGCGACAGAATCTCCCCGAATCTCCCTGTCTGTCCCTAGCCTAAAGAGGTTGTTCACCTTTGAGATAACTTTTAGTATGAGTTAGAGAGTGCTATTCTGAGACAATTTGCATTTGGTTTAAATTTTTTATTATTGAAGGTTTTTGAGTTATTTCGCTTTTTATTCAGCAGCTCTTCAATTTGCATCTTAAGCAATCTGGTAACTAGGGTCCAAATTACCCTAGCAACCATGCATTGATTTGAATAAGAGACTAGAGGGCCTAAATAGAAGGATCAGCAATAAAAAGTAACAACAACAATACATTTGTAGTCTTTAAGAGCATTTGCTTTTTAGAAGGGAGACACCCATTGGAAAGCTGCAAACAGTCAGAAGAAAAAGGCAAATACTTATAAAACTATAAAAAATAAGGAAAACCAAATGAAAAGTTGCTTAGCATTGGCAATTCTATAACATACTAAAAGTTACCTTAAAGGTGAACCACCTCTTTAAGGCTTAGTCCAGACGGGGAGATTCGGGGGCGATCCATCGCCTGGCGACTTCTCG